>CADEPM010000015.1:0-370691 GCA_902829315.1 Caenorhabditis bovis
ATCAAATGTTCAATGGGGTTCAAGACAGGTAGGTGGCTTGGTCAGACCATGACGGCCACCCGACGCTGCTAGAACCACTCTTTGATGTAGCGAGAGAAAAGTTTAGGATCATTATTCTGTTGAAATAAGTATCCACACCGAGCAAAGACTTTGCAAACGGTAGCATATGGTTCTCGAGAATGTCTTTATACGCAAAGCGATCCATATTTCCTTCGATTCGACGAAGTGGGCCAGCTCCAGAAGCAGTAAAACATTCCCAAACTATCACGCTTCCTCTTCCATGTTTCACTGTTGGTAATTGATGCTTTGCATCGAATCTTTTGCAGTCCGAACACCTCACAAAGGTAATACCATCAGTTCCGAGCAACATATACTTCGATTCATCACTCCATACAACCTTTGACCATTGTTGAACAGTCCAATTCAAAAGCTCCTTATCCCACTTCAATCGGTCGCGGCGTTTCTTCTCCGAAATGAGTGGTTTTTAGACAGAACGAAGTCTAAATAATCCAAAACAGCGTAAACGACGCTTGACAGTACTAACAATGATCTGTATGTGACTTTTGGTGAAAAAAAAGTCATGGTTTTTCGGAAAAATCTACGTTGACATCATAGAACTGACTCAGTTGCCGATTAATCTCGGAAGCGGATAGACGCGGGTTGCTCTTGCTGATTCCTACAATGGTGCGATTGATTGCCGGAGATGTTTTGGAAGGATTTCCAAGTGGTTTGGAATCCGATCGAGATTTCAAATATCCACAAATGGTCCAAGTCGATGAGTTCAACTGGTGTGATAGACATTGGATGAAAAGACCTTGTGCTCGGCCATCCTTGATTGCTTTAAAACGTCTGATAGAATGTTTTTTGATCATTTTGATCGTCTCCTGCTAAAACAAATAAAAAAAACTGATGTTAACATTGAAAATCTAAAAAAAAATCGAAAAAACTTAAAAATTAAGAAAGTCGCATTTTTGAAAATACGCAAAAAAGGTCCAAAACACAAAAATTGCGTCTATAGTGTCTCAAATCAAATTAATTATGTTTGGTAACACACTATCCGTGTTGTCCAGAAATTTCAGATCGATTGGTCAACTTTTCAGAAAGTTATGATTAAAAAAGTGAAATTGTATATCTTACTGCACGGTACTGTATATATATTTCTTTTGTTCTGGGTAGCAGTCTCTTATGGCCCGCGATGGTCCTGTTGTTCATTAGAGATTAGAGACCATTGTTTATTAGAGACCATTTCGTTAAACTGCAGTAATTGTAAAAATTTAGAATGGTTTTTAACCTTCGCCTAGTTTTTTGAAAACATTATTATTATTTAGACCTACGTTTGTTTGTCTTTTCAGTTTTGGCCCAAACCGGCCTCAGACATCGCAATTTTTTGTGGTGGGCTTTCCTAACGCAACTAACAACCATTTTCGAAATTATCACAGTCGCAAAAAAATGTTGCGCAAGAGGGACTCGAACCCACGACCCCAAGTGTACAGAAAGTAGGGACCAAAAAGACAAAAGGTTTCTCAGTCATTCCCCTTTTTTATTGCTATAAACGTTATGTGCCAAAATTGTTTTCAGCTTGCTCCACTAATAAATCGCAAGTGAAAAGTAATGCCGCTCCACTAATAAATCGCAATGAAAAGTAATTAATTTGTAGGATTAGAAACACGTTCTGAGTTATTATAATTTAATGGTTAATATGTTCACAGAAAACATTTCCGAAAAAGAAAACTTTATCAGATAAATATCTTTTTCAAGTTTCTCCTCCTCGTTTTTTGAAGAGAATTTCTATGAAAACACAAAAAACGATATTAAAATTGGAATAAATTTTACCAAAGCCTCGCCAATGCATGATTGATAACTTCCCAAAAAGAAATAATTGCGAATAGCAAATAATTTATCAGCCATTTCTAAAAAAAATGAAAGATTTTCAGCAATTTGCGAGGAGGCTGGGAAAACACGTCACGAGCGGTGTTTGCGGACTTGGTGTTTGCACAGACTTTGCGGCAACAGTGAGTGAATTTCATTTAAAAAAAATTGGAATTTGACAAAATTAATGGAATATGGGGCAGTAAATTGAAATATAAATTATAATTATAATATCAAAATATATAAATCAGTTTTATGCGTGATATTTTCATTTCCACATTTTGAGCCTGGCAGCATAAGACAGATTTACAGAAAGTGAAGCAATTTGTAAGAATTTAAATTCATTTCTAAATATATAACGTAATAAGATAAAAACTACACGAGATGACGCATTTTATAGAAAAACATAATCATGACACAAAATATTTAGAACTTTTTTCGACTGAGTCCGGCCCCTTTACAGCCGACAAACCGGAAAGTGTTGATCGTTACAGTATTCTCAGTTTCAATCACAGATAGAGGAGAGTCCTGAATATGAAAAAGATATTTAACTTTCAATTGAATATTTTAAATCTCAGAATTTTTGGTGTTTTCTCTTCAGAATCTTTCTTCGCGATTTCCTCAGTAAACGCCGGCTTTCGGAAAGGATTTGAAACACTAGGTGATCTGAATTTGTGCGAAACTTTCAAATTTATATGATTCAATGTTGATTTACCCAGTGTTTGTGGCGAAAAATCGACTTTGACTGACAATTTTTGGTTTTGATGGCACAATTGATTCGGAATTTCTCGTAGTAAGTATGGGTGACTGGAATTTTTTGATGTTTGACGACGTTGGAGATGATTTTGTCTTTCTTAGAGCAATCGGTGATGACTTCAGAGCCGGCTCCTCTTTCTCAATTGAATTGTCAATTTTAGTCATTTCAGGTTGCGAAGATGATGGCTGTGTGGTGAATTCTGAAATATGAAAAATGAATGGAAGGCCAAATTGGGATCTCATGCCGAAAATCGCATCGTCGACTTCAGGTTCGTCGATTTTTGGTTTTTTCGCAAACTTCGCCAACATTTCCTCTGCTGAATAGTCGATGTCTGGAGCATTTTTGCGCTTCTTCGCGGCATTTTTGACGTCGTCCATGACACACCGGATTGGAGGTAGTCGCATCCGGAAATGATGCAGATTCTCCGGAATTTCACAAAGTCGAACTTGTCGCCGCCTAGTTCACCGGTGAAACACTTTGGGAGGTTCTTCTTCTCGTAAACAGTGCATTCGCCGCTTCCCGATTGCCATTTGAAATAGATCTTCAATTGGTTTTTCAAAATTTCAATTTTTCCCGATTTTTACGGTTTCGCAGCCGAAAACAATCAAATCCGAGTCTTCCGTGATGACGGCGTCGACTAGTTCGGCCTTCATCACTTCATACGGCGCCACGACGATGTCGACATTTCTCCACTTTCGAAAAAAAATGGTTTGTTTTTTTGAAGGAAGCGGCCGACCGTCGAACACCATCACAATATGACAATCATATGATAAAAGCTCTTTGATGTATTTCTCCACGTAATAGACATAACTAAATTGCATAAATTATGGTTAATTTGAAATATTCATACTCAAATTACCTTGTGGTATCTTTGCCCATATGAATTTTGTCCATACATCCAGTGAGACCTCGATGAAGAAGGCAACTCACATCAACCGCTACAGATTTTCCTTTTAATTCAATAATATTACCCTAAAAATTTATTAATTTGAGTGAAATCATTTTAAAAAATTACCGCTCTGCACGCATTTTTGACAAATGGAAGTAATCCAGAAATTCCCATCGATTTTATTCAACTTTTTGAATTAAATTAGAAAAATTAATAAAAAAAAATTAATTGCTACAGTACGTTAAAGGTAAAATCTGATTTTTTCTATGTGTCTCGAAGAGGAATACAAAATATAATTTCGATTTTGAATTCATTCAGAATTTTTGGTATTAAAATTGAAAAATTTTGAATTGCGCGCCTTCAGCAGAGCAGGTTTCCAACACAAATCATGAAATAATTTTTTTCGCCATATTTTGGCTGTGAATTATCATATGAAAACAGAAAATCGTTGAAAAATTATTACGATGAATATGGGTTGAATTTTGCAAAACAAAAAAAGCTGGTCGAAGTTTTGGAACGAATTGACTAAATCGGCCTGTCTTTGGTGTTTCTATATTGATAACAGATGTTTGTGATATAATTCTGCTTATGAATCAAATCAGAACAGATTCATAAGAGATGATTTCCCAAATTTTCGTGATAGTCGTCAAATGACACTGTTCATTAGAAAATGAATGAAATTGGGAATTTGGCAGAGCAGTTTTTTCTTCACTATTAATCAATAAATCGACTTTTCATCCACATTCCAACGTTTCCAAGTTAAGTATTCTATCTTATTTGGTAATTTTTGATTTGCATGAGTTCTGCGATAATTGTTTATATTTTTTGGTTAAAATGAAGTTTTATATTAAATTTTTTGTTACAATAGCTCTCAGAAATCTGTCTTTGAAAATCGAAAATTTTTAAAGTCTGAGATCATGATCGAATTCGGAAGAATTCACAACTTTTCAAATTGAATTAAAATACAATTTTTAATAAACGAACAATACAACTATCTGATGACCATTGAAATCGCGAAAAAATTAAAAGACTAGTTGAAGAAAAAGCAATATTCGTTATGGTTGGCCATAAAGAGGGCCGATGGGATTCATGTGCCGATTAGCCTGACTCGACATCCCCCTGAAGGAGTGTCGAGTCAGTTGATCTCCTTCGCCACGTAGAGGCTCGGCACTTGAAGGAGAGGCTCACCAGCATCAGAGAACCTGATGTGGGTCATCGCCGATCCCACCATGGGGATCACCCAAGGACATCCCACAACTATCATCCGAGGATAATAGAAGTAGAAGTGGTTGGGCAAGCCACGTCTGGCTGGGCCCCGGGTCTACTGGTGATATGGTAATGTGTTTTTTGTCTTCATAGCAAAGTAGCACGCTACTGAAGCACTGGTCCATTATGGCACCCCCGCGGGAGGCTGGACATATTGACATAGCTGGCCAATCCACGTCAATATAGGTCTGGGCCAGATGCCATCCTGACTAGTATGGAGGACACCCGGTGAAGCAAAGTTCTAAAGCATAACCATCCATAACGCCCAATAGCAGTTTCCAAGTACTCCAGAGTACTTGAAACGGGCGTTTGGGTAGGGTTCGATTCCCGGCTACGGAATCAGGGCTGAAGGGCTTGCCAGGCCAATCACCCGAATTTAGGATACAGCGGATAAGCCGCCACCCAGCCAACGCCTCGGCACTAAGGGGGGATCAGGAAGCTTTGGCGTTTGGGGGAATGACCGACTACGGCCCTAAGTAGTAGACTAGAGAGGCTTAGGGATTTATACTTAGTGTGTGGTGGGGAATACCTAGGTTTGGTGGTCAGTCGATTCAAAAGCAGGGCATCATAGCTAAGTAGCACGCTATGATGCCCAGGTTCGTAGTGCGACCGGAAGCCATCGTAGTAGCATGGATGACATCCGGATAATACAAAAAAATGAGGCATAGCCATCCATGAGGCCAGTAGCAGTTTCCAAGTAAACGTTCTCGAAACGAATGTTGCAGTTTCCAAGTACGATTACCCGAAACGGGCATCTGGGTAGGCTTCGATTCCCGGCTACGGAATCAGGATGAATGGTTTGCCACACCAATCATCCGACTTTAGGGATCGGCGGATAAGCCACCTCACCCAGCCAATCTGTCCATCACAGCTAAGTAGCACGCTATGATGCCCAGGTTCGTAATGCGACCGGAAGTCATCCTAGTAGCATGGATGACATCCGGATAATACAAAAAATGAGGCATAGCCATCCATGAGGCCAGTAGCAGTTTCCAAGTAAACGTTCTCGAAACGAATGTTGCAGTTTCCAAGTACGATTACCCGAAACGGGCATCTGGGTAGGCTTCGATTCCCGGCTACGGAATCAGGATGAATGGTTTGCCACACCAATCATCCGACTTTAGGGATCGGCGGATAAGCCACCTCACCCAGCCAATCTGTCCATCACAGCTAAGTAGCACGCTATGATGCCCAGGTTCGTAATGCGACCGGAAGTCATCCTAGTAGCATGGATGACATCCGGATAATACAAAAAATGAGGCATAGCCATCCATGAGGCCAGTAGCAGTTTCCAAGTAAACGTTCTCGAAACGAATGTTGCAGTTTCCAAGTACGATTACCCGAAACGGGCATCTGGGTAGGCTTCGATTCCCGGCTACGGAATCAGGATGAATGGTTTGCCACACCAATCATCCGACTTTAGGGATCGGCGGATAAGCCACCTCACCCAGCCAATCTGTCCATCACAGCTAAGTAGCACGCTATGATGCCCAGGTTCGTAATGCGACCGGAAGTCATCCTAGTAGCATGGATGACATCCGGATAATACAAAAAATGAGGCATAGCCATCCATGAGGCCAGTAGCAGTTTCCAAGTAAACGTTCTCGAAACGAATGTTGCAGTTTCCAAGTACGATTACCCGAAACGGGCATCTGGGTAGGCTTCGATTCCCGGCTACGGAATCAGGATGAATGGTTTGCCACACCAATCATCCGACTTTAGGGATCGGCGGATAAGCCACCTCACCCAGCCAATCTGTCCATCACAGCTAAGTAGCACGCTATGATGCCCAGGTTCGTAATGCGACCGGAAGTCATCCTAGTAGCATGGATGACATCCGGATAATACAAAAAATGAGGCATAGCCATCCATGAGGCCAGTAGCAGTTTCCAAGTAAACGTTCTCGAAACGAATGTTGCAGTTTCCAAGTACGATTACCCGAAACGGGCATCTGGGTAGGCTTCGATTCCCGGCTACGGAATCAGGATGAATGGTTTGCCACACCAATCATCCGACTTTAGGGATCGGCGGATAAGCCACCTCACCCAGCCAATCTGTCCATCACAGCTAAGTAGCACGCTATGATGCCCAGGTTCGTAATGCGACCGGAAGTCATCCTAGTAGCATGGATGACATCCGGATAATACAAAAAATGAGGCATAGCCATCCATGAGGCCAGTAGCAGTTTCCAAGTAAACGTTCTCGAAACGAATGTTGCAGTTTCCAAGTACGATTACCCGAAACGGGCATCTGGGTAGGCTTCGATTCCCGGCTACGGAATCAGGATGAATGGTTTGCCACACCAATCATCCGACTTTAGGGATCGGCGGATAAGCCACCTCACCCAGCCAATCTGTCCATCACAGCTAAGTAGCACGCTATGATGCCCAGGTTCGTAATGCGACCGGAAGTCATCCTAGTAGCATGGATGACATCCGGATAATACAAAAAATGAGGCATAGCCATCCATGAGGCCAGTAGCAGTTTCCAAGTAAACGTACTCGAAACGAATGTTGCAGTTTCCAAGTACGATTACCCGAAACGGGCATCTGGGTAGGCTTCGATTCCCGGCTACGGAATCAGGATGAATGGTTTGCCACACCAATCATCCGACTTTAGGGATCGGCGGATAAGCCACCTCACCCAGCCAATCTGTGCATCACAGCTAAGTAGCACGCTATGATGCCCAGGTTCGTAATGCGACCGGAAGCCATCCTAGTAGCATGGATGACATCCGGATGATGCAAAAAATGAGGCATAGCCATCCATGAGGCCAGTAGCAGTTTCCAAGTAAACGTACTCGAAACGAATGTTGCAGTTTCCAAGTACGATTACCCGAAACGGGCATCTGGGTAGGCTTCGATTCCCGGCTACGGAATCAGGATGAATGGTTTGCCACACCAATCATCCGACTTTAGGGATCGGCGGATAAGCCACCTCACCCAGCCAATCTGTGCATCACAGCTAAGTAGCACGCTATGATGCCCAGGTTCGTAATGCGACCGGAAGCCATCCTAGTAGCATGGATGACATCCGGATGATGCAAAAAATGAGGCATAGCCATCCATGAGGCCAGTAGCAGTTTCCAAGTAAACGTTCTCGAAACGAATGTTGCAGTTTCCAAGTACGATTACCCGAAACGGGCATCTGGGTAGGCTTCGATTCCCGGCTACGGAATCAGGATGAATGGTTTGCCACACCAATCATCCGACTTTAGGGATCGGCGGATAAGCCACCCCACCCAGCCAATCTGTGCATCACAGCTAAGTAGCACGCTATGATGCCCAGGTTCGTAATGCGACCGGAAGCCATCCTAGTAGCATGGATGACATCCGGATGATGCAAAAAATGAGGCATAGCCATCCATGAGGCAAGTAGCAGTTTTCAAGTAAACGTACTCGAAACGAATGTTGCAGTTTCCAAGTACGATTACCCGAAACGGGCATCTGGGTAGGCTTCGATTCCCGGCTACGGAATCAGGATGAATGGTTTGCCACACCAATCATCCGACTTTAGGGATCGGCGGATAAGCCACCTCACCCAGCCAATCTGTCCATCACAGCTAAGTAGCACGCTATGATGCCCAGGTTCGTAATGCGACCGGAAGTCATCCTAGTAGCATGGATGACATCCGGATAATACAAAAAATGAGGCATAGCCATCCATGAGGCCAGTAGCAGTTTCCAAGTAAACGTTCTCGAAACGAATGTTGCAGTTTCCAAGCACGATTACCCGAAACGGGCATCTGGGTAGGCTTCGATTCCCGGCTACGGAATCAGGATGAATGGTTTGCCACACCAATCATCCGACTTTAGGGATCGGCGGATAAGCCACCTCACCCAGCCAATCTGTGCATCACAGCTAAGTAGCACGCTATGATGCCCAGGTTCGTAATGCGACCGGAAGTCATCCTAGTAGCATGGATGACATCCGGATGATGCAAAAAATGAGGCATAGCCATCCATGAGGCAAGTAGCAGTCTCCAAGTAAACGTACTCGAAACGAATGTTGCAGTTTCCAAGTACGATTACCCGAAACGGGCATCTGGGTAGGCTTCGATTCCCGGCTACGGAATCAGGATGAATGGTTTGCCACACCAATCATCCGACTTTAGGGATCGGCGGATAAGCCACCTCACCCAGCCAATCTGTGCATCACAGCTAAGTAGCACGCTATGATGCCCAGGTTCGTAATGCGACCGGAAGCCATCCTAGTAGCATGGATGACATCCGGATGATGCAAAAAATGAGGCATAGCCATCCATGAGGCAAGTAGCAGTTTCCAAGTAAACGTACTCGAAACGAATGTTGCAGTTTCCAAGTACGATTACCCGAAACGGGCATCTGGGTAGGCTTCGATTCCCGGCTACGGAATCAGGATGAATGGTTTGCCACACCAATCATCCGACTTTAGGGATCGGCGGATAAGCCACCTCACCCAGCCAATCTGTGCATCACAGCTAAGTAGCACGCTATGATGCCCAGGTTCGTAATGCGACCGGAAGCCATCCTAGTAGCATGGATGACATCCGGATGATGCAAAAAAATGAGGCATAGCCATCCATGAGGCCAGTAGCAGTTTCCAAGTAAACGTACTCGAAACGAATGTTGCTGTTTCCAAGTACGATTACCCGAAACGGGCATCTGGGTAGGCTTCGATTCCCGGCTACGGAATCAGGATGAATGGTTTGCCACACCAATCATCCGACTTTAGGGATCGGCGGATAAGCCACCTCACCCAGCCAATCTGTGCATCACAGCTAAGTAGCACGCTATGATGCCCAGGTTCGTAATGCGACCGGAAGCCATCCTAGTAGCATGGATGACATCCGGATGATGCAAAAAATGAGGCATAGCCATCCATGAGGCCAGTAGCAGTTTCCAAGTAAACGTACTCGAAACGAATGTTGCAGTTTCCCAGTACGATTACCCGAAACGGGCATCTGGGGAATGGCCGACTACGGCCCTAATATAGCCGACTGCGGCGGATTAAGTAGAAAATAAATAGAGGACCTTAGTATGGGTTTTGCTTAATGGGGGGGGGTGGATTGTGACGGTGAATCGTTTCACCGACAGGGTCCTTCCAGCGGCAGCAGCAGCAGCATCGACGATACCTAAACACCTAAACACCTATACTTATGCAAAGAATAGATTTAATAAAATAATAAAACAAATAATATAATACGGAAGGGGAAGCCAGTCATTAGTGGAATGACTGGCATGGCCGTAAGTGGTACGACTTTCCCCGGAAAAGACGAAGAAGTGGATGGTCCCAAACGGTAGGACCGGGAAGAAGAAAGTGGTCGTAGCAGAGTGAGTGAGTGAGAGGGAATGAAGCCGCAAGTGGTACGGCAGGAAGAGGATGGGGAAGCCGGCTTTCCCCAGAAAAGAAGGGATGGTCCCAAACGGTAGGACCAGGAGAAAGTACAGACGTAAGTGGTACGAATGTACGGAAAGAAAGGGGAAATCCCAAGTGGTGGGAGAGAGAGGGGGAAGCCGTAAGTGGTACGGCTGGTGCAAGTGAGTAATAAAAAAAAAATAAGGCCCGGGCCAAAAACTACCATGATCCGCGGATCAAATACCTCTCGTTGGTGTCCTTCCTCGTCGCTTCCTCCAGTTATCTTCTCTCGATCCACAAATCGAAAAACCTGCAATGATTCGAATTACTCTGATCGATTGCTGCTTCTCCCTTACCATTTAAATCCGCTTCCTCGCTCTGCTCGACGCCCCGGGCAGCATCGACCTTTCGTCGCCTCTCCATCTCTTCCTTCATCACCTCGATGCCTCAGTGTAGGTTTAGCGTCACCTCGAACCAACACTGCAGCACGCCCATTGAAGGGTGAGCACTGACTAACGGAGCCGCTCGAGGCGAGAATCCCTCACACCTTGAACACTTCTGATCCGAAGGTGTCGATGGAGAATCGACTGTGGCTCATATCGGATCTGCAAAAAGAGGAAATCAGGAAAAGCGACGGCGATGAATACGACATACCTGGTGGATCCTTGGCCACGGCGAGCCCGCAGGAGATGCGGGCTGCCCGCAAGTTGTGCGGGGGCACGTGGAGCCCGCAGGTTATGCGGGACACGAGGAGCCCGCTGGCGGGTTGCTCGCAACTCGGAGAGCTTCGAGAATGACCAAATTCCTCATTCCGCCGGCCTTTTATAGTGCCACTGGGCGTCGGTACGAGATTTGCAATAGAGCGCGTTTTGACGAAAAGAACTGCAAATTGACGCCAAGTGTTGGCACATTCTCTCATGTTAGCACACTCTCTGCTCACCGACGCGCTTTCCCGATCGTCGCCGTATTGCGCTAGAGCGCAATTGTCTCATGAAACAAACGCTGGGGGCGGAGTTTAGATTGCGCATTCATGACTACCACAAGGCTATTTCAACCCGAATAACATTAAATAAATCTAGAAATTCAATTTATAGAAATCGTTATCAGAAATCAGATTTTGAACGAGAAATTCGAAATTCGTTGAATTCGCGGTACGCGCTTCCAGAATTTTTTTCCGAATTCTACATACATGCCGTGTGTGCTTCAGAATAATCAGAAATACTACCAAAATTTGATAAATTGATATTTTTTACAGTCTTCGTCCGGCGATTGCTGTATGTGAGTAGATTTAAGGGTATTTAAGCTTTCTCTTGTTCTCGTGCAGACTAACTGGTTATTCTAGATTTTGTGGGTCAGTTCCATAATTTTTTAAAATCCAATGACGTTGGAAATTCAACGCAATGCGAATCTCCTCAAGAAAAAACAAGCGTTCACGTGAAATCAGCTTAATAAGGGTTCACACGCGACGAGACCATTTCGAAACGCGCTCACGTAATTCTACCCGAGTGCATCAGTCTCCGGACTCCGAATTATAGCCTAGCGAATTGTGAATATATGACAATACATTTTGAATAATTCTGAATCTAGCTGTTTATACGGAATATCCAAAAATTAGTGATTATTAGACAACTTTAATTTTAAGAAAACTTGATTGGAGTCTGCCGTGTAGATTTATTTGTAAGTCTCTAATTCGACGACGATCAGTATTTCACTATTTTATTGTCGGAGTCAATTCAAGGCACCGCCTCCATTCAATCGTTTGATGTCAACAATATTTAAAGGCAAGCGAAGAAAAAAACAATACTCTTTATTAAACGGACCATAAAATATCTCATAGCCCTAAAGAGGGCCGTTAGAATTCGCAGTATTTCAGTATTTTGAGGTGTAAAATTTTTATTTTATGCGCTTTCAACCGAAATGATTTTTTTAAATCCCAGTTTTTTTCTATTAGATTCGCTATTATTTAATGTTCTAATTAAAGGCGCGTACAATAAAAATTTTATGATTCTTGCAACGATCTTATTATAGAAAACTGTGTTATTGTAGATTTCGAAAACCGTAGGTTTTTTTTTAGTTTTTTCCCCCAAATCTGCATAGTATCATCAAATAGGCAAATTTTTAGTAATAAGCATGTTTTTACTATCGAATAAATTCGCTAAGATTCGCCGATCAGACTGCAAAATTGTCGAAGTCTATTGGTTTTTTCGACATTTTTCTAGCAGTTTGAAAAATTTGTTCAATTCGATTCCCATTGGATTCAAGTCTTTCAGATGATCCAAATTATTCGAATTTCCGAATGTTGTCTGTCTTTATCAATATTTTTTTCAACAATTTGGTTAATAATCATTCATCATCAATTATGGAATATTGATCCCCTTAAAAATTTTTTGCACAGAATTAGTCTGATTTCAAGGAACTGAATCATATTTTGTTCTTAAAAAGCAAATCTTGAACTTTTGTTAATAAATCAAAATGATTTTTTTTTCTCAAAAATGATTTATTTATGAAATTGTAAAATAAATGCATTTTAGGCTTGAAATTTTATTTTCAACGTTTGAATTGCGCGGGAAAATATATTTGAATTATAAATATGTCAAATTCATTTATTGAAACAAAAAAAACGATAATTAATTAGATTTGTTTTTTCACTGTGAAAGTTTTTCATAATATCTCATTTTTCCTTTCATTGCATTTCACGAAAAACTCAATTTTTGCTTCACTTATTGCTTTATCTGATAGGAAAAACTCGTTTTAGGGTTAATCGAGGGTTAATCTCATTTTAACGAGGACATACAGACAAGGAGAGACGAATCAACTGCACGAAAAACATGTGTGGTATTTTATTTATTTTGCCCGCAATGTTAAAAAAAAAGGAAGAAAAACGTTTAAAAAAATTAAAAAAAAAGAAAAAAAAGAGAGAAAATATTAAAAAAAAAATAAAAAAATAAAAGAAATTTTTTATTCTTGTACCTTGATTGTTGTAAAGTTATTTTAAGTTGTTAGTTGGTCCACACTAATTTTGTGAAACTTAGCCATGTTATTCTAATATTTTTTGATATTATTTCCCTGCCTTCTGACAACTCGTCCCAAATTCAACTGACTTTATAGATCTTTAATGCTTATTTGAATTGTATCCTTTTTATTTTTAACTAAGACTAATTAATTATTTGATTGTATTAAATTTGTCTAAGTGTTATTTATTCCCCAATTTGCCAATTTTCCTTTTCAAATGGTTTCTTATTGTTCAGTCCGTAAATAACTCTTATCATTGAATTTTTCCCTTCTTCGACCAGACAACCTGTTTGAGAATTTGCCGGTTGTCTGAAAGTCTCTTCTAGGCTAGAAAATTCTCGCGCATTTATATGATCCACTTTACGATCAACATGGTGACATTTTAAGTATAGATTTTTGCTGACGATAGAAATTTTGAGTTTGAAATTTAGTTCGCTAGTCCATAGAGAAATTTCAAGTTAATATTTTGGTTGACAAGCTTGAAATGAGGTGGAAATCTAGTTAACAGTTTTCAAATGTAAGTGTTTTCGAACAGTGATTGTCGCTATCTGTAATGTTTTTTTTTTCAGATTTGTTATATTTTCGTGTTATTCATGTTTGATTAGTACCTCAACATCCTGTCATTTGGAAAAAATTTCAAAAAAATTTCGAATTCGGACCCCCCTAAGACCCCCCTATACCACTTTTGACAAGTTTTAATTACATTTCCTGAGATACCAGACCACTAGGGTCATTTTCTGAAATTTTTAAAAATTTCGAATTCGGACCCCCCTAAGACCCCCCTATACCACTTTTGACACGTTTTAGTAGCACTTCCTGAAATACCAGACCACTAAGGTCATCTTCTGAAATTTTCAAAAATTTCGAATTCGGTCCCCCCGAGGACCCCCCTTCGCACTTTTGGCCAAAAATTTGGCTGTGGGCCTTCCTGACACAATTAACAACCATTTCCCAAGTTTTCACAGTCGCAAAAAAATTTTGCGCAAGGGGGACTCGAACCCACGACCCCAAGTGTACAGAAACTAGGGACCAAAAAGGCAAAAGGTCCCTCAGTCATCCCCCTTTGGATATATTTTCTAATAATCGCCATATGTACATGTTGGTGTGCCACGTTACCACCTCTTGGCCCGAGGACTCATCCATCATTGGGACGTGCCGGTGTAGATGTCCACAATCCACGATCAATGATCGCACATTTTAACCACTACACCACACCGGCACATTTCGCCAAGGCTGAAATCGCATATAAGAATTCAAGAATTTTCAGAGTGGTGATGAGCTATGTTAGAGCTCTAACTTTTTCGTTTCTGAATCAAATTCGATGATCCAAAAAAAGTGAATGGTCAGAATTTGATGCTTTACAACGTGAAATCAACCAATTTGCTTGAAATGCAATGGGAAATGAGATGCGATGAAAAAAGTGTCAGACTACCAAAATGTTGAATTGCACTGCTCTTTTTCTGAAGCTGAAAGTTCTAAAATTTTAATTCAGCTATTAAAACGATTTCTGAAAATTTCCAGTTTAAATATTATCTGAAAAAACACTTTTATTAGTAACACTTCCTTAAATACCAAACCACTAGGGTCATTTTCTGAAATTTTCAAAAATTTCGAATTCGGACCCCCATATAACCCCCCTCCCCCTATAACACTTTTGACAAGTTTCAGTAACACTTTCTTAAATACCAGACCACTAGGGTCATTATCTGAAATTTTTAAAAATTTCGAATTCGGACCCCCCTAAGACCCCCCTATACTACTTTTGACACGTTTTAGTAGCATTTCCTGAAATACCAACCACTAGGGTCATTTGTGAAATTTTCAATAATTTTGAATTCAGACCCTCATAGGACCCCCCTCTGCACTTTCGGCCTAAAATTCTGCTGTGGGCCTTTTTGACACAATTAACAACCATTTCCTAAATTTTCACAGTCGCAAAAAAAATTTGCGCAAGGGGGACTCGAATCCACGACCCCAAGGGTACATAAAATTATGAACTATAATATTACTCATTTACTATTGTTTTTACTCATCTTGGAGATTGCAATGATAATGTAGATATAAATGTTCATTTGCTTTCAAGCAATTTCGAGATTTCTAGAAACCGTTCTGCTTTCTTATCATCATTCTCATTTCCCTTCAATCGCTCTATTTAAGAATATGAGAAAAATTGTTCACAAGGTATGAGACCTATATACAAGTGCGCTCTACTGCTCAACTTTTTTTAAAATTCAACTTGATTCTCATCAATAAGAGCATATCTTTCTGTATGAATCAGTTTTTTCCTTCGGGAGCCTCGTACCATTTCAATCCAGCTCTATTTATTTTCTTCTGAATCCATCTCACGTGTAATTGATTGTTTCGTAATTTGATTTTTTTTAACACACATAGACTTGAATTTTTTTTCCAATCATTATGATTGATTTGAACCATCCACCATAAAAAATTTCTCCTACACTTAATTAACTTCGAGAATTGTGGAGGTCTAAAATTAATGAGGAAATGAAATCTGAAAAAGTCATCCAATTAGAACCTGTCGCAGTAGAAATTGGATTTTGAATCTCAAAGCATATTAGACAAACTCAGAAATAACCTTTTTTGAATTTTATTTCTTTCTAAGCAATCAATTATTGTTAACCCAATATTTCGAATTACTTTTGGCTACTAGCCTCAACATAATAATTCAAAATTGACAATCTTGGTAGATTTGAAATTTGAGTCTTAATGAGATTAATAGAATAATTATCGTTGGTTAATGTGCATTTTTATATTATTATCTTCATATTAGTTTTGAAACTATTTTCAGCTTACAAGACTAGCTTCAACACTCAAAAAAATGGAAAAGTTTGAACGAAGAAATCTCGCTCGTCAAGTTCACGCTATACTCTCCAAATGCGACAAAAAAGGATTAACCATTGAAGATCTTGAGAAAGAAATAATGTAATCGCTTTTTGATTAAATCGAGTTGATATTTTTTTCCAGGACTTTTGAAAACTTCAGCTTGGAGAGTGCTCTGGCTGACATTGGTATCTCAGTTCTCCAATTTCTGCAAGGTTTCCCCCACAAGTTTCGGAGAAATGTAAGCAATTATAATAATGGTGCATTATAAATTTCTAGAAAAACTTTTTAAAAAAACCTGCTTAGGTATATTTTTTACCGAAACCCGAGTAGTGGTATTATAAAAACTTTAATACATACATAATTGTCTTAGGGAATCGTATGGACTGCATTGCGACAAAGCACCATGGATGAGTCAGGGAGAAAGAAATCGAACCCACGTTCCAATTGGAGTATGAATTAATGTTTGTCTCATTTTTTAATCATGAAAATTTAAGAAAATGGTCGAAATGAGATTGATTTGAATGCAACATTCTCTTTTAATAGATCATTTCATGGCCAAAGTCGAGGTAGTATATTATATAATGATCTATCAACTCGTTTATTAATCTTGTTTTCTAGGTGTTAATTTCCATTCTTCCTTTGTTGGACATTCTTGTCGACAACAAAAAAATATGTCTTATAACAACGAAGATGCTAATAACGCCGAATCAAGTTCCCGTGGAAGAGTCCCGACGAAAAGCTCATCTTTTCATCGCCCGGTAATTAAATCAGAACATTATCAGTAGTTATATTGTCGAAGTCAAACGACTTGACGAAATTAAAAAAAAAATTATTGGCTATTTGCCAATGTGTCTCGAAGCAGTGAAATTGCGTACATTGCGTACGCGCATTGAATATTCAGTCAACAAAAAATTTAAATCTACACTGACTTTGCGAATTTGAAGGCCAAGCCTTCCTTTAGTCGTTTGACGCCGACAATACATGTACAAAAATTTGGAAATAGCAGAACTCGCGTAAAATAATGACAGCACAATTTTTGATATAAAAAATTAGCACACCGAAAAACCAATCACGGAGAAATTCAGGATTAATTTCTGAAATATTTCTAGGCGGCATTAAAAGAGAAAAAAGGTTCACAATCGAGATATAAGACAGCGTCAAGTGCATCTTCTGAAAGGGTATTGATTGAAACATGTGAAATTGTAATCAAAATTCGTTGAATTCAGGCTGTGACGAAAATTTGCAACTTGAATTTGAAATCCGAGCCAAAGAAGAGCATGGATACAAGGTTACGAGATAAATCTCAGAAACCTTCAGAGCAACCTCTTCATTATTCTGATTCTGATGAATTTCACAATGTTATTAAAGCTAGAATTAACGATTATATTACTGATGGAATCGAGTTACGCAAGCTCTTGCAACATCTTGATCTTCCCCTTTCCCAGAAGATAATAGAATGCATTGAAAGAGTAGTGCATAGTACCAAACGATTCCAATTGTTGGATTTGAATGATAGTGAGTATTCGTTCTGAAATATCAAATCAAATATTAATATTTTGACAGTATTTGCCAGGATTATTCAAAACCAATCATTCGAGGTTTTGAATGTTCTAACCAATCAGAAATGCATTTATGTTTCTGATTATCCAGAATTCAATTCCGAACTGTTTTGTCATAGATTGTCAAGAGTGGATTTATTTGCTGCTAACACGGATTATCGAGTATATTCAGACTTGGGCGTTGTCAGCTTCGAATGTGTTGTTTCAGATGCAGCGAATAACCAAAATAGGTGATTTGCAGCGGTCCTTTTATGCGCGGCTTGAAACAGATGCGGACGAATTCGTTCAAGTGCAAATAGCATTAAAGTGGGTTGTTTCGTTTGTGTTGAAAATACGACAAATCGAGCTAATCCCTTTTTTTTTAGTTTATGCGCCGAGCAATTTTCCAAATTGCCGAGTCCACCATTTGAGGCCTGGAAAATTGGGCACGCGTGCCTGATTCCCGTGTTCGCCGATAGGAAAATTGGTGTTTTTTATCGTCGCGCCGTCGTTGTCGATATTGACAAATTTGATAAGATTATCATTGTGCGACAGATTGATTTTGGCGATGTTCGAGGCTTTAAGGCGGAAAAATTGATTCCGATGCCCGAAATTTTTGGCTCGATTCCGTGTTTGGCGATCAAACTGCGATTGCAAAATTTCAAAATCATTGATGAGGTAAATACTTTCGAAAATGATCAAATTCAATTTTTTTTCATTGATTTTTATAGCAAAATTTCGATACGATTCAAAAGGAGAATTTGGCATTGTTTCAAAAAATGGGAACCTCGTTGAAATTCCGTCCAATCAAATGGGTTGGTGATGTGGAATTCTTTACCAAAAACATCACATATTTCAGCTGCCAGGACATGATGATGAGAATGCTCTGCTTGTAAAGTTGTTTGTCAACTCATCGCCAGATGATGTGTTGAAAACCCTGGAAACCCAAGGAAAGATACAAATTCTCTAATTTGTTGGGAAGAGTTGAAGTAACTGTGTCTTATGTTTTCATTGTGCTTTATTTTTGTTCATTTTAATCTTCTCAGTTTTTTTGTGAATGTCTTATTTTTTTTGAGTCTCCCGGTTTAAAACAAATTTTCTTGTGATTATGTTTCGTAGACTTCAAGTCATAATTTTTTATATTGTTTTATTATATATTATTATATATTGAAAATTGAGGACCCTTACATCTCTTGACCAATGATTGTCGTAAAACAATGTAAATTCAAAATTTTTTAAGTGGAATTATCCAATATGGAACATCTGATTCGTTTTTAACCCTCTTGATTACTTATGAGAATAATTCCGTTCTTCGAAATTTATTTTTACATCCTGCTTTTTGAATTTTATCACATTCTGTTTATGATCACTTTGACGGCAGCTGTAATTTTTATAGTTTCTGAATATTTGCGTGGCATCTTCTTTCTACTAACTTTTCACGTGAATTTCGCGTTTTTCTTTTATTATTTTTAATCTTCTTATTGTAAACTTTGAAAGAAGAGCAAAATCAATTATAATTACTGACAAATTGGAAAAAGGCAGCAAAGGTCTCGAGACGAAAATTGGTATATTACACTCAGACCTAGATTTTTAAACATTTTCATTAAAAATATGTTTTGCATATATTTTTTTTGAGAAAACTATCATTTTCATTAAAAAAAAAAACGTTTTATTATCAAATGCTTATTATAAAAAACAAAATGCTAAAAATTGATTGGATGAGAAAATTGTGATATTGGGATCAATACTAGAACTGAAAGCTTGGATTCAAGAGATTCGGGCAATTCTTCAAGTTGAAATCGTGGAGGGAGGGCTTCATATTGAAGGCCGTTATTTTTTTAAAATTATATTGGATTGGATCCAAAGTGAGATACACTAAACAAAGGTGAGTGAAAAAATAAAACGTCAATTAAAAGATGAATAAATTAAGAGTAGAAAATATGAAAAAAAAAAGATTAGTAAAAAATGAAAAGTTAATAAATTATTTTGGTATGAAGAAATATATGTGTGTTGTCGTTGTTGTTAAAAAATGTCTTACTCAGATTAATCGATCGCAACTCACATGGCTTTTGATATCTGAACTCAATTCGACCGACAATAGTTGTGGTGCTGAAACTAGAAGCAATTTAAGAAAGGCTGGAAAAATAATTATTTTTAAATGTTAACTTTGACCATTTTTAGATATCTGCAATTTCTACTACTACTACAGAAATACTGACTATTTTTTTAAAATTATCGTAGATTGATAAAAATTATGATTATTAGCGTGTATATATTTTTGTTCAATTTGGGTTCATTACATGCTTACTTTCATTTTTGAAGTTCATCCTTAATATTAACTTCAATGTTTTTTCACTCATGCGGATTTAAGGCACTTTTCTTCGCTATGGGCGGAGCAATTGAGTCCTCGCTATCCGAACTATCGGCATTCTGAAAATCGTTTTTAGTAAATAAAAAGCAGCTTCAGAATATTATATTTTTTTGGTTTGCCAGAAGTTGTTTGAAAGTTTAAATTTTTTGAATTATATTAAAAGTCAAGAAGGAGACTTTTCAAAAAAATTGTCCGATTTCTGCTCAATATTATTAAAAAAAAACGTCAAAGTGATGCATTTGGCTTAAAAATAGTCTGAAATTTGTATATTCATGTGCAATTTTACTAGAAAATCCATCGAAAAATCTCACTATCTCAGCTTCATCGGCTGCACTTATTTTCGGCATTGTCTCTCTATACAATCTCCTTTGGAATTTTTTCAAATGTGACAATCTCTCTCTAGTATCGCATTTCTCGTATACCTACAATTAGTTATTAAACAATTAAGTGGTCAATAAATTAATTACCGCAATCAACTCGTTGACACCCTCAATAATCAAGCGCAGCTCATCTTTTGGAATTGCGCCAAATTCGATCAAGCTCAAAATCTGAAAAAAAAATCAATTTTTTAAAACAAATGCGCAAAAAGCTAGCTGAAACGCACTGCAAAGTAATAATTTGAAGCCGTAGACTCCTGATTTAAGATAAGTTCATTAATAGCGTCGCTTATCAATTCAACATGAGCAGGAAGCCGCTGAAAATTATCAAATAATGAAATTTGCAAAAATGCAAATCCTGTTTTGATCTTTTGTATTAAATTTTAAGATAATTTGTTGGTGAAAAAAAATTAATTGGTTGAAAATAACTGTCTTAGTCTTTCTGAAATTGGCAAATGCTGAAATGTTGAGCAATTTATTTATTTTTTTTTAAATTTTTTTTAATGACAAGAATTGCAGTTACATTTTAATGCAAAAATGATTCTTATAGTCAAAAGCCCAAAATTTTTGAAATTTTTACAGTTTATTATTCACATTCTTACAGTTTGTTTCATAAACCGACAAAACCTTCCAACCGCAAGCAAAAAGTTGTTAAAATCGTATCAAATTTTAAACATACAGTTTCAGATTGGGCCAATAACGAATGTCTCGTTATAATCGCAAACAGCTCAGCAGTCCTTTTAAGGCGTTTGTGAATGTCGACATTTTGGTCGACTTTGCCAATAAGCACCGGATTTGTGTTCCATTCGATGAAGAACTGCTTGAACATTTTTACAACCAACATTTGATTTTCCCTAAATTGTCAATTAGAAATTTATAAATTATTTTTTTTTCAAATTTTCTCACCATTTTCCTGCGAAGCATTTTAAAAACGCCGAAACCAAACATTGAAACACCGATTTAAAATTGTCATCGGCTTTAAAGATGGTTCTGAAAATCGATAAATGTCTTAAAGAACCAAAAATCAAAAAATCAATTTTTTTAGACAAAATAAACGCAAATTTGTTTATTAATTTCGAATAACTTTCCTAGAAAATGATCATGATACAGAATTCAGATCAAAACGCTTCATTTATACATATTATGTTATATTTGCAGGAAACACTGATTGAAAAGCAGAAGCTTGAAGAAAAATTGGCGAAATTAAGACCAAATGTAAGATTTGAAAATTTTCGTTTAAAAAACCCAATAATTAAATTTTTTAAATAAAAATTTCGCAAAAACTGAAAAATCCTTACACGGAAATCAAAGTGATAAAACTTTTTTGCCATTTCACATCATCAGGATCTATGCTTAAATTCAGAAGCATTTTGGCGAGTACTTCAACTGATTTGAGTACAATTTTCGAGAACTCAATTTCCGGCTGAAATTTTTTTTTCAAATCTCCAAAAATAAATTCATCGATAAACCTTTTTTGACATTATAATATTGCACAAAAATTCGGGAATAAAAGAATTCTGCTGAATTATTTCAAGATTGAATTCGCGAATTCGATTGCTCACAAAATCCACGTCTCGGTAGTGAATGCACCAATCGCCGAGAATCGTCACAATTGAGCACTGTGAAAAAAAAAATGATTTAAGCAAAAATGAAAATTTTCAAAAAGCACACCTTAATATCCATTGGCTGTTCATCAAAATTTCTCGCTATTCCAACCAATTCATTTTTGATATAATCAAAATCGATCATTCCAATTATTCCAACACATTCGATCGCATAGAGTCTAAGGTCAATATTGGCATCATTTAGATGCGGCTTGATCTGAAAATTGCAATATATAGGTGGACATTAAGAAAATGTCTTATCGATCATGGAAAACTTAAAATTGTTTCCTCTTTCTTTAAATATTCTAAAAAAAAAGCGTACCAGCGTGTTATATTTGAATTTCATTAAGGTATCCAATTGCTGTACAATATCAGCTTTGAGCGCAGAATGGAATAGTGGAAGCTCATAGTTAACAATATCGTGAAGATCCTGAAAAATTGCTATTTAAGGAATTTTATTTAGAAATGTTAAAATTTGTTGTTTTTCTGAAAATTTTCAAGCTTACATTCATTTTTTGTGGTGACACTTTAAGACGTGTCGGCATTTCAGTAAAAACGGTATCCATGTCAACGTCCCCGCCAAAACATGATTTTGTTATCAATTCAGCGATTCCCGATGATATCTCAGAGATCAGTCCATTTCCATGCTTTATTGCAACCAAATCCTGAGTTGCTGTGTCGACAATTTCCTTCGGATTGCCCATTGTGAAATAAACGTCGGTCAACATATCAACCCACGCTTTTCTGCAAAAAAAAAACGCAATTTTAGAAATTGCCGATTTGAAAATTGACAGAAGAATCAATGTTTTTGATATTAGAATAGCATTTTTAAATAATTATTGGCCCAATTAAGGAAAAAACTCACTCGCCATATGGCTCTCGGTCTTTATGCCTGATGATAATCAGATAACAGTGAGCAATCGCCTGAAAACTATCGAAATTGATTTTTGTTATCAAGATTGCAAAAAATTAGCTAAAAGCCGAAAAAACGGCCTTGATGCGCATTGTGCGCCTCTAATCTATTCTTTTACATTGGCCCGTAAATCTACAATATTAATTTTGTTCCAAGACCACTACTATCATGTTTTTGGCATTTAGCTAATTTTGCGCCATCGCGCCACGTTGATAATTCGAAATTTGAAAAAAAAACTCACCGTTTGGGATATTCGAAATGCTGGCCAATCGGTCACGATAGCCGTTTTTTCCATAAATTGGAATATATCGACCGTTCTAAAAATTTCAATTTCTATATAGTTTTCTCGGTTTCAAACTGCTATAGTCCACAAGCATGCCCTATCGAAATGTCTCGTCGTATAGCACCCTCTCTTTTTCTCTGTGTCTCTCACAGTTCGCAATATTTTTCTCCATGTTTTATTTTTATTTTTCTATTGTTTTTTGTATGATCCCGGAGGGCTATATAAGCTCGCGTTATCTTGATTATCAACATTTGCTCAAAAATTCCAAAATTTGTATTTGTTGCCGCTGAAGAAATAAAAGCCGCCCTCAAAGCCGTGAATTAGTTTAAGATGGATGGATCATTTTCAGGTAAAATTAAATTTGCCGATTCAAAATGAACATATACACTATTTGCACACATTTTTCTTTAGATTAATTAGTTTTATATGATGATTTTCTTCTTAATATTTCTTCTATGAACTGAACATTGTACACATACGGTCACATTAAAATTTATATAATTGTGCTCAATGTAAAAAAATCATGATAGAAGCCAAAAAAAACTCACTTATACATCAAAATGACCATCTTGAGAATATCCGGCACCATTCTGTCGATAGCCAATATACTATCAATACTGTTCTGCGAGTATTGGGCAAAGAACTCAACAATCATTCGCCAAAAGATGACATGATTCGTTAATTTTTCCATGTCGTACCCACTGAAATCAAAACTTCTATCAATTATTGAAAGTTAAGAAACGGAAAACTGCTCAGAAAAACGAATGACGTCAATATAATTAGACTGAAATTATCAATTTTCATTAATTTTGACAACAGAATTCTTCGGGTCTTCGACAGCGGAGATTTCAGGCCGTATAAATAACAATAATAATTGTGTACTTTTTTGGTACCCTTCCCCCCCGCCCAAAACAATTCTTTCGTGAATTTGGCCAAATGCTGCCCAAGCAAAAATTTAAGAATAAATTTGCAAAATTAAATATTCTACCTAGGAAAATCAAAATCAGGTAACTTACTGGTCCTCGAGCACCTTCTCATAATTGTCTCTATGAAATAGCAGGTCTTCCGGTTCAATATCTTCACATATTGCCTTTCCAAATGATTCCATCGACTCGCTTTTCATATTGTACAAAGTGCGAACACTGTCAAGAGCTGTCATCATTATCACATGCACCTTTTTATAAACCTGAAAATTGTTAAAAATTATTAGCTTATTGTTTCGAAAACAATAATTTATGTTCTTTATTTTGTTTCTTATAACAAACTATTCCAACTTTCTTATAAAAATAACATTGGCAAATTTGCGTTTGAGATAACACAATAAATGTTCCTCATGGTAGTAATTTACCTCCTTATCGCACACATTTCCAAAATGGGTCATCATACAGCTCGCCGCTTGAATATACCCGGCATGTGTCCTTATTGGTATCGGTTGCTCTTCAACAACCCTTTCCCCGGTCAGAGTCACTTCTAATAAAAAAATGCCGAATTTGCGTAAAATTGGTGAAATTACCAATAATATCGGGCTCTTCTTGTTGCTGCTTCTTCTTTTTGTATTCGTCAGCCAATTCCAATAGCCACTTCTCAATCACGTGTTTTTTGACAACATCACGTATGGTTTCTAAATTTTATTTTCATATTTTGTTCGAGCAGAAAATTGCCAAGTCTCTTACTGTCATGGTCCGTTAAACATCTGAAAGCCACGTTGAGCTTTGTTTCCATATCTGACATATGTATTGAGCGCCTGCCATAGCTATGAAGAGCAACTATGCGCACCTAAAATTGAACAATTTATAAATATCTTAGGTCTACTAATTTTTTTTATTAATTGCAAATGTAAAACAAAAACTTGCAAATTTTCCTTTTTTGCTCATACTAATTATTTTTTCTTTGAAAACTCAATTTTGTGCAAAATGGATGAATCATTTTATTAAAATAGTTTTGTTATTTCGAGGAGAGCGAATTATTATAAGACAAAAAAATTGATAGGCTAAAAATTAATGGTAGAGTTCAAAAGCTAGACAAATAGTTAATTAATTAATAATAAAACAGTATATATCTAACTATAAATATAATAACAAAACGAATAAAAATTCCAGTTTTGGGTAGATCAGAAAGAACCTCAAAATTAATAATTTGGGTTTCCTGGACGCTGTGTTCAAAAATTAAAAATAATTTATAACCCCATGGATTTAGATGAACCTACTTTTTTAAAACTGAACTTATAGTAAACCATTTTCTGAAATCTTTTGAAAATCCTATGCGCGCCCCATATCATGTTTATTTCCAAAACTTCTATCATTGTTCAATTCCTAACCTTCAATGACTTATCAGACAATGCGTAACGTGCCAACAATTTGACGTGCTCAGCTGTCGTTGGAATGAACCCTTGCACCACTGCCTCTCGACATTCCCAAGAAACATCGCGAAATGAGCGCAACAATACTATAATAATTTGAAAAATTTTGGAAAATTAAGATGATCATTAGAATGACATACATTCGGCTGGTGGCTCTGCAATCGCCTCGTGAAAATCGCTGGGAATAGTTTCATTTTGCATCAGCAGAAGAGATCGTATTGCCATTAAGCGGACATTGGGCTGGAAATAGTTCAATTTTGAGTCCAAACTTCTGTCATTAGTTTGTACCTGATCCAACATCAATTTGCGAAGGCACATGTAGATTTTACCCGCATATTTTATGTCGAAAATCAGAAAGTCTTCTTTTTTCCGTCTCAACGCAATTCCCGACTCAAATAAAAATCCAATAATCGATGCCATGAAGCTTCGAGCCGTTTGATTGGTGCTGACAGCCCACTGGAAAAAAACATAATTTAAAATTTTTGCTGGTTGTTCATTACATGCCTTTGAGACAAAATCATCGTACAAAAAATTCAATGCGCACATATCGCCGACCGATTTCAAAAGCGCGCACGCAAATCGGCAAACTACGCGAATCACACGATGACGGCACTCGATGAGCACCGTATCCTCAATCTAAATCTAGTTTTCCTCATCATTTTCAGATTTTTAATCTGATTAACCATCATGCACAATCTGATGTCAAGCTCGTTGAAAAATGCCGCCAGAGCTTCTCGGTCATCCGTTCTTCTTATCTAAAAACAATCGTTTTTTACAATGGAATAAATGTACTTAGAATCACATGATTCATCGCTGACAGAAGGAATCGAATTGATGTCGCCGTGTGCTCTGGAATGTTGCCCTGCGCTTGAAACGCGGTCTTAACGCATTGCAAAACTTTGTCCCTGAACAATTTTCCATTCGCTTTCTTTTTTTCAACAATAAAAGTCACCTTATATGTTTATAAGGTCGAATTCGAATTGTCGGCTGAGAGGCACTTTGAATTTCAGTTCCCGACGAAAGAATCACCTTCTAAAACTGTGAATCAAAATTTTTCAACATTTCCATTTCGCAACTTTTACTTCATTTCCCGATGTTGTCGATTGCACGGCATCATCTCTTCCGATTGATGATGAATTCCCTTCTCTTATCCGCTTTTTTGGCGGCATTCTGTGAAAAAACCGGAGATAAAATCAATGAAATATGCAAGTGAGACGAGCAACAAAAAAAAACATGGAAATTGGTGCGTGTTGTGTGTCTTCTGTGTGCTGCATACTGCTTGCCATCCATGAACCACAATCTGCGTCTCCGGAACGATAAGCGCTGAGCGCCGCTGCACTCCCTGCATGTCTACTGTGAGTGTGCCTCCGCTTCATCGTGGCCCAAGGTGCCGTGTGGCGCCTACACTCTATGTCTCTAACATGGGCGCGAGCGGCCCATCCGAACGGTTGGCCCATTGCTTTGAACCCCCATTGCACTCTGCGTCTTTGCCGCCGCGCCAGTCGAATCCCACCCCACTCCCTCCGTTCCCACTCTATTTCACCACTGTTCCTTGAGTTCTGCGTCCTTGCCACTTTTTCTGTGCGTTCGAAACTGGTCAGCCAGCTGCGAACACCACTCTGCATCTTTGCCGAGCGCCACGACGGGGGCCGTGTTTCACCCTAGTCTGCGTTTCTACTCAGCATTGTAAACCATTCGGGTTGTGATAAACTTCACCCATTCTATTTCTGGCCGCTGTCGGCCTTGCGAGACGTGTTCCACCTTATTGAATATGGTGCCAACGACCTGCCTGAATTGCGCCACAGTGATTATGAATGAACCCTATATCATACCGATGATCTTTTGAGAGCAACCTACTCTGCGTCTCTACAGTATGCCAAAAGAATGGGCAGTGCACCTAAAACTAGATGTATGATTCAAATCACACTGCGTCTCCGATTTTCGCCTATACGCCTGCGACCAATCAAACGAACATCTTATTTGCTATACCGGCAAACAGTCAACAATTTATCAACATTATGCGTTCCCGTACTCAAAGCGTATCTGACGCCAAAATATTTTGGGGCATGCGTCCGGTGCGGAGAAGAAAATTGCTAATGCATAGCATATTTAAGGAATTCCTTTTTTTCAAATTAATTTGAATATTTTGTAGTAATGCAGAGAAAATTTCAATGCAGAAAGCAAACAATAATGCTTTTTCCATTTTTTAAAATTTTCTCTGCTTTGATCCGACAATAGTGGATTTTCAGTTTTTTTTTTCTATAAATCTCCAATTTCATTCTCCAAAATTTCTTCTCCAAGCTCATAACGCTTCTCTACATTCTCATATTAGCAGTGTATTCATGTCTTCGTTGATAAACGATTTCTTGAAATCACGATAACGATTTGCCATTTCGAATTTGATCAACAAATAGAAAAAAGAAGCGAAGTTCGCATTAGCAAATCGTGTGACTGATAAAGTGTCGCCTGATAACGTTCTTTTTTTTTCTTTTTTTTTAATTCTGTTAACAAGAGAGTTCATCATTTTTTCATCTTTTGGCTTTTTTTGAATTACACCTGCGCGTTTCAGAATTGAAAAAAAAATATTGTTAGTTCCCACGAGCTCTTAAATCATTTCCGCTGATACTAATCAATCTGTCAATGATTTTTTTAAAGATATTTTTTAATTATAATTTTGTTGAATCGACTTTTTCTAACAATTTTGCTAAACTTCGGTTTATTTTTTAGGAAGTATGACACCAGATGAAGAAGATTGTAAAAATTTCTGGAAGCAGTGCGAACGACATATCAGTACCATCAGAGGCATTGTGGTATTTTGTAGAATTTCTAGATTAATGATATGCCCTTGGTTTATAGGGTCGTCTTCCAAAACCCTACGACGATGAGACAAAATCCGATGTTGATTTCATCTTGAAGTCACTGTTTCCGGTCCAGCGGTATAGCTACGTTGACTGTACTCAAGGCACCCACTATCACGAGCATCCGGTGGTAAGCAGCTTGCGTTTACTTCTGGGAAGGACATCCACAATTTTCAGCGTGTCATCGGAAGAGCTATTACAAGATTGGAAACTGTTATGGAACGCCTCAATCGAAACCTTCCTCAGAATCAATAGACGACTCGATTTTGATTTGTTGTATTTCTGATATTGCTCTTGTTTCTTTTTTTAATTCTAATTATTCGATTATCTTGAACGTTACAATTGTTGATTAATGGTCTGAAAGACTGTGTTCATTCCGATTCCTTTAAACGTCTCTCATAATTCTGAAAATTTTGGCAGTTTTTTTAAAAATAATGTTTAAAGCGAGGCGGGCAACAAAGCGGATTCATTTAGCAGAAAATGAGCTTATTAGGTAAATTGAAAAATACACTGTGATGCAATACGCATTATTATAGTTTCAATTGAATTTTGCTACCTCCAAAATTCTTAATATATATTAGGTATCCTTTAGGATTCTCCATTTTCCGCATTTTATAGGAAATTTTCCTAATTTGCCAACTTTAATCGACCCCAATTAAACCGCCTCAATTAAATTGTTAAAATCTATCATTTTTGAGATTTCAGGTTGTCTTTTTTAAACCATTATGCGATAACTTTGAAAATCGATGTTTTTTTCTGTTAATACGAATTTGAATAAAAATCAAAATGATATTGAATTTTCCCAGAGATTTCACTAGAAGCTATAAAATGATCCACAGATGATCCAGATCAGCATCTGATTTTGAAAAGGTAAGATGTGTGAAAGTATCTTAACAAATTTCCATGCAAGAAAAGCTTCAGACGCGAAATGCTCAAAAACGGTGGAGTATTGCTAGTGAGGATTTCGAGAGTCATTTCAAAATAGGGTCAAGAGCGTGTGGGCAAAAATTTGAGAAAATTCGTAGAACTGCCGTTCGATCCCAAAAAAAATCCCAGACTGAGTTATGCTCGACAGTGGCCACAAAAATTTTTGCCCGATACGCTCTATTTCATTATATTCAAGACTTTTCATTTTTTTTAAAGTCTTCATTGCCGATCTCATTATCGCCATCTGTTTCCTCAACACTTTACATTTTTATATGGTCCTGAACAAAAAATTTTAGCAAAAGCAACATTTTCGTTCTATATAGTTATTTTTTATTTTAACACTAACAAGGGAGGTCATTTGTCCGTCTTAAAATTTTTTATTTTTTGCATACAGATTCTTTAGAAAATTTCCAATCGAATGAACTAGGTCCCTACCTGCGCAAACTTCTAGTTATCGAGATATGGACCTTCAAAGTATTAGCCCCAACCCACGTGAATTTTGCATACAAATGTGCGGAAACTCGAAATGAAATAGTGCGATGTCTTATATCGCGCATAAATCCCGTTTCAGCAAGCAGTTGTGGTTCAGTGGTGTGTAGGTTATGTTGTCATGAAGTGGAGTTGCGGATTCGGTCCCGGTATCTTTAAACTTTTTTGCGTATTTTTTATAGGTGATACAGTAATTATGACAGTGCAATTTTGCGTTTTTCTATTCAATTTTGCCATTTTCATCATATTGAAAGGTTATATATACGAAAAAAATAGTTTTTTAAAAATGTTCAAAAATTGAAAAAATTTTTATATTCACGTGGGGTGGGGCTAAAACTTTGAAGGTCCATATCTCGATAACTAGAAGTTTGCGCAGGTAGGAACCTAGTTCATTCGATTGGAAATTTTCGAAAGAATCTGTATGCAAAAAATAAAAAATTTTAAGACGGACAGCAAAATGACCTCCCTTGTAAGCTTTATTCATTGATACTTAAAAAACGACATTAAACAATAGAAAGAATTATTTTGAACACAGAAGATTTGAATAATTAAATTAGCATAATAAATAAGTATATCTCAATTATAATACAGACATTAAGATACAAACAAAGTATTTCAACAAAAATTACTGAGAATAATGAATATGGAAATTGTTTGAACGACACAATAATCTTGATATAACCTTCGTAGTCGCACTTGAAGAAAAAAAGTAAAAAAAAAATGATTTTTTAGTAGAAAATAATGGATCAACAACAAAATGAGACAAAGTCAACAGAAAAAAAAACAACTCTACTTCGAGTCTAACTCCGATATGGCTGGAAATCAGGAAATCATGAAGATCGTTATATATTTATTGACGGAGACGATGGTCGTTTTCAATACGGATTAGAACTTCCTCCATACGGAGATGGGCTTGGTGGAAGTAATTCTGAAACAATTTTGTACATACTCAAGTTTTTTTTAGCATTCTTAAAACACTACTATCAAGTTTGTCAATTATACGTTACCAGGGAATTTTACAAGGGTTTGTAAATCTTACATCATGGAGGAAATGGTCGTGGTTTCCATTAAGGCATTCATTTCTTCCGCGGACAAGGTATTCTTGAAAAAGTGGAACCACATACTCAATGTCGTCATCATTGCGCTCGGCAGTGCCCATTGCTCCGAGAATTACGAACTGAAAGAAGAAAACAATAAATATTCGAAAATCAATTAATTTGCTCACAAATGCGTAAACAGACTCCTTTATTTGATGTTTTCTCGCCCGCCAGAACTCCTGACATTCAGCCGGAAGCTCGTTCATGTTCTATAATGCAAAATTATTGATTCAATTAATCGAAACGAGCGAAAACAAAATTGCGCGTGCATAATAATAAACAACGCCATTTCACCCAGGCAACAACTCGTACGCGAAATTGCACACTCGGTGCTTGCGGAGCGCGAGTTGCGGTGATTCGAAAAATAACCAATTTTCGCGGTTTCACATCGCATTTGAAATAATAAGTTTTAATTTTTATTACTGAAAATGCAATATTGGTAAATACAACTATTTTTATTAGAAAACAATGTTGAAAAAAAACAATTATAATAATTGGAGTGGGGAGAAAACAATTTCTCCTTTAGTATAAAACGTTTAAATTTTTCCGAAATTTGGTACTTTTCATGATAAGAAGAGTGATGTCTCAAACTGTATACCATTAAGGCCGGGAGACCCCGTTGTGAATGCGCTCTAGCGCGAAAACCCTTATACAGTCCGCGGTGGCAGAGACTGTACAAATAAGGGCTGCTTGGATTTGTTAAAATTTCGAATGTTGACAAAAGGAAGGAAATAAAGGTACGAAAAGGAACATTCTGGATTCTCCCTTATCAATGAACCAGTGAAAATTCGGAGAATTTCTGTTTTTGGCCATTGCCAACCAATTATTGGGCATTTCGCGCTTGGAAAATCAACACTGGTCCAGAATAACAACAAAGTGGGATAGAGTAAGAAGAAGGGGTACTTGAAAGAAAAATGGTCGACATCAATCACCATCTCCTTGAATCGAGTGATAGATTGAATTTACAGCTCTGGCCTCACTTTGCTTCACACCTAATAGTTGACAATGGACACACAAGTCTCATAATAAGTAAGTCAACTGTTCAAGTGGTGGAGGAGTGGGTTAAAAAAAATCCGATTAAAACCTGCAAAATTGAACTGAAAGCAATGTACTAGCCTCAAACATTGAATTTAAATAAGATAGGCTTCATAAACAGTGTTAATGAGTCATCATTTCGTAATGGACAAGTCAAATTTTGTGCTTAACTATAAACGCATAAGCTTAAGGGCCACGTAGGAAAAATCTTGAAACTCCGTAGAACCAAAAAGCTGAATATAGGTGAGAATTTTTGACTTAAAAACAGTAATCCGAAGATTGAAACATATTGAAAGTTAAACATATACTCTCCAATTTTGTGATGGTAATATAATAAAGAGAAATGCGATGTGGCATGGTTCATTCGTTATAGTGAAAATATCACGTGAGTTATTTAATACATTTGAATCGGCATGGGTTTTTGGTTGAGCAAATTAACAAGTTGGCTGAGTATTAAATGCATTCACAGTAACACCCAAATGACGCCATGCAATTCTCAGACGTCTCAAGACTTTTACTAGTAATCCAAATTTTTTTAATTTTGCTGAAAAAAAATTAAAATTGAATAAAAATAAATTTTCTCAAAATCATGAATCATCGAATAATTTATGATTGTTTTTGCGAGTACATTATGAGCAATAATCATAAAATCAAAGCGAAACACATGTGTCGGATGTGAAAGTGTATATGCATATAAAATTCAATACGTAAATTTTTTGATATTTTCAGAGAAATCAAAAAATGATATTACGGGTTATTTAGTCTTGGATGGTGCTCTGAGCTGGCTCATTGTATCAGTCAGAGACTTCTACCTCATTTCAGGCTAAGGTCATGTACCCATTTAAATCATCAAACGCGTTAGCCATTTTTGGTCTTAGCGCGAAATCAACCAATTTTTTGTGATCTTCTCGTTTTCATTTACTCAACAAATGTGCGTCCCCAATTAATTTTATTAAAAAATTATCAATTCTACTAAATCCTTCTTTATTTAGTTAGAATCTGAGAATTCTCCTGAAAACATGTCTAAAGGATCAATTTTTCAAATTTCCGAAATTCTTTTTCAGATTTTTCTAAAAATCTCTTTTGCAATTAAAGCAATAAATCAATAAAAAGATTAAATATGCGGACGGCTTGCATTGTGCTTGCGAACAATGCGTGCGCAATTCGCGCCAAAGCCGCTTTTTTAAAATTTTACCAATTTTTTTCAAAATTTGCTTTTGCTCCCATAATTTTTTCGCTTGTCAATTAATTTTCATCAATAATTTATATGGTATAATTTTAGATCGAAATGTGGAATTGTTTTCGATGTCGCTCAAGTTGCGACGCATTCTGGCACCGTGTTGATTCGCGTTTGGCACGACTTCGCCATTCAATGGTTTTATCATTTCTCGATTATAATTTTTGAAATAATTCGCCAATTTTCAAGAGCGACATGATTCAACAGACGGACTCCGAATATTTGTACGACGTCAACTATATCATCTACAGAATCATGAAAATTGACGACGCGAAACATCAATGCCGTTGTTTTGGAAACCACGATCATGTCAGACCAATGGTACGGTAATAATGATGAAGTTCGAGTAGTAAAATTTGGCAAGATTACAGCAGCTCGCTCGTGAGGCAAAAGCAAGATTCAAGACTATTGAGCATCGCTTCGATTTTCAAAATTGAACCGCCACGTCAAGCTTCAAAAGATGAACTTTTCAATATTTTAATTTTTTTAATTTCAATTAACAATTGCTTCAAAACTACTCCTTTGTGTTATCTAACTCGCTAAAGCTGTTTTAGTTGTTGAATGGCTTTCATTTTTTCCTGGAACAGTTAAGTTTCAGTCTTAACTTCTAGAAATGTCTTGTTTCATTTAAGACAATGTAATACTTTTGGCTATAATTTTCAGCGTAAGAACGCGAAACTATTAATCAACATCATTGCAAGATTAGAAATGCACGAGTCAAAAAATGCAATGCTTTCAAATGTGAATCTTAAAGTTTGCAGAAAATCGAATTGAGCTTTTATAGTGCTAATCCACTGAATTCCACCGTCTTGGCGAAAATAAAAATGTTGCTTGGCATATTAACCGTTGCTTTAAATCGAGCTTCTCATTGCAAAAAAACGTACCGATGTGCATTACTCTTCGAATTCATTGAGATTTACCATCAATTTGCTGAGCTTCGGAAAATTATGGGTCCCCGTGCTTCTGTAATACAGCAGAAGTCTATTAAAATGAAAGGATAATTTATAAGTGTCATCGCTTTCGAACGATTTTTTCATATAAGCAGTTGTCATTAGTCCTGTCGGATCGTCCTAATATCAAATGCAATGTCAAAAATTGGGAAAAATTTTTCATTTTAAATTGGATTTCATCATTTTTAAATGGAATTTAAAAAATTCAAAAATAAACTAACGGACCATCTTTCTCAATTATGAGAAAAAAATCCAAATTACATAGAGGTGTATCTATCCTAGCAAGTGAAATTCAATATTGAAACTGGCGTCAAATGACAAATAACGCTTCTTTACCGTACAGTATACACCTATCACCTTATCATATCGGTGGAGCGCGTTTGCTTTGATAACTTGCTTAGTTTCACTGATAAAAAACATCAACTTATTTAACAAGAAAATTCTGAATCCTACATTTCAATGATAACTACACGAAATTATCAAGCAGGTTATGGTATTAAAAAAGGTTGATATATAATTTTTGAATTGCTTCATCAACATGACAATTTGACAATTATTTTCATAAAATTTGACGTTCCAATTATGATCCAAACAATCCAAAAAAAAACGTTCCAACAATTATTCAACATAAAAGTATTGAAGAATATAGTGAATCGGTACTAAAAATGACTTCGTGTTCATTCGATGGAATATTGTCTTCCCTTTTCATTTTTTTCATGATATTTTCTTCAATTTTTAAAAGAAGAAGTTTCAGAATTTTAATTATTTTTTCGAAATAAGTTGTATCTCTGTCTCTTTTTTAGTAGTATATTCATTTACATTCTCTTTAATTTTTCCAGACTTTCTATTTCAATTCCTTGAAAAAAAAACTTTTATTTGAACACAACTCAAATTTTAATAGAAAATTTAGAATGCATTGAATTGATGAAACGGAGACGATTCGCGAACCTGAGAATAATTATTAGAAATTAAAATATTACTTATTTGTATTTACTTTCGTGTCGCTTCGCCCAAGGAGTGAAAATTGGTCTAATGTGGTCAGCCCATTATTGTATAGAAAACGAATATTCTTCACTGAAATTTATTGCATGTAACCCCCTATAAAATTGAGTAAATTGTTACCATCTATCACTGTTTAGTTGTTTCTTCAACTGAATTGTTGACAGCAATCGCGATCTGAACATACCAAAATAATAGTTAACTGAATTACCCGGCAAACCTTATTTTAGCGTAAAATTGAAAATATTATTCCGGAAAAGCAACCGGCGTTGGTTCGATCGCCAACGTGACGAAAATGAATCAGCTACGAACGGTTTCACAGGCCAGACAGGAACAAGACGATAGATAACAGAAATTTCGGAGAGAGGGTTTGTGAAGTGGGCAAATAAAATTCGGCGACTGATATTTTATGATATGTGGTTTATGGGATGTACATTTTCAAATTATCGCGACCGAAAATCGATTTTTTCAAATTAAAAATTAGCCAAGAGAGTAACGAAATAAAAATAAAATATTTCATTGATTTCGTTTTCTTATTAAAGTTCAAATGAGGTTAGAAATTTTGTGAAATTTTCGCAACTATGGTTCAGTGGCAGTTTTGTTGAGACCTTAAATTTTGGTAATTAAACTTTATTGATAAAAGAGAGGTATAAGAAAATAAAACGGTGAAAATGAAATGAAAAATAACGAAAGGGAAAATGTGAGTGTGTGTGTATGCTGATCTCTCTTTTTATAAGGGAGCTTAAATGGCAATATTGGATTTATTAAGTTTACAACAATCATCTGGTGGTGAGTGTGTGGGTGGCTTTATTAAAGTTGCAATTTAATAAAGTTTTGCAATTAAATAAAAAAAATGAGTCACATTTGTGACAGAAATCATGTAAATTTATTTTTCCGAATAATTGTTCTTAATATCGCTATAATAAGTGGTAATTAACAAAAACTATAATCAGATATTATTCAAGATTTTTTTGGGAGCAATTATAATTTTCGATGGAAATGGAATTATTTATAACAAATTAAAGCCAAATGAAATAATTTTCGCTTCCAATTTTTTTTGATTTTTATGTCGTAAGTTATTTTATTGTGATGCATTGAAATTATTTTCAATTTTTTTAAAATCATCTGAAATATTTGCGACTGGTGTAGAAAAATGATTTAATATTTTTTACCAACTTCTACCGAAAAATTGGGCAAGCTTTTATCCCTGAAGCAGAAGTAGGTAACTGAAGATGAAATAGTGAAAGCCGAATCTATAATAAATGTCATTCTTTTGATTATCTTAAATTCAGAAAATATTTAATAACGCCAAAATTTCAAACCGTGATTTGAAAATAAACGCCATTGTCTAGACATTAGAAAATCTTTTTATTATTTGTATCATGTTCAAAAAATGATAAATCAAGAGCATTCCGAATTTTTCAAGGTTTTCTCAAAAAGCTATATCGCCACACTGAACAGTGTCCTAAAAAATTGCCGCGAAAACTCGGCCAGCGTTGGCGGCCAGCAGAGAAAAGATAGCACGCGAACGGAAATAGACGAATACTCACATACACGCTTTGCTTAGTTTCGACACAACCCTTTGCCTGCAAGTGGCCGCGTGGCGCAATGGATAACGCGTCTGCCTACGGAGCAGAAGATTGTAGGTTCGAATCCTGCCGTGGTCGGAAATTTTTTACAAATGAAGAAAGACTCTTTGCTAAAACTCGCTTGGCAAAAATTTTCAGGATACATTAGCTTTTTTTTAGTTTCTTTTTGTCACTCTAATTTCTACCGTTTCAGATTTTTCAAAATTTTGCACAGAAGAAAATTTTAAACCTTCAATCTTACTGATTTGGGATGTCAAAAAAATAAAATATTGATAAATGTATTCAAAAATACGGTTTATTAAACTTGCGAAAAATATTTCCCCTGTTTCCTTTAAAGGATTTAACGATAATTTAAAAATGTCAAATATCTATCCAGATGATTATTGTTTATTTTTTATCTGTTGAACATCTGGGGGCTGCTTTCGCGACATATGGTAGAATAGCGGATTATTCCTTCGGTAAATGTGGAAATCAAAAAAAGTCTCAAATATCAGAAGTTACCAGCTGTGGTTAGGCATGATTTACGATTGTTGATCGGAGGAATCGACTAGTCTTGTCGGAAAGCGGCAGCCAATCTCAAAGCGGCAGCCAATCTCTCTTTCCGCTTTTTCTGTATTTTATAATTATCCCTTTATTTTTCTTTCTATTTATTTCAATTATATTCAGGTTTGACTCAAACAATGCCGCGTATTCCCAAATTCAAATTGCTCTTTTTTGGGAATAATCATATCTACGATCATTGGTGCAACAATTTGACGACATCAATCCTTCTGGCGTTCGCTTTGATCCTTTTCATCAAAAACCACAATGGCACACCAATTAAATGCGTTTCGCGAATTCCTTATTCGGCGCAATTTGCGACTACCTACAATCGTTCGGCAATCGAAATTTTAAAGTCGAAATGTTGGAAAATGTTCGAAAATAATCTTTATCTGATTGACAACAAGGAACTGAAAATCTCCGAATACGGCAAATTTGGCGATTTCTTGATGCTCATCTCTGCAATGCAATTCGTCATTGTCAGATATATGTTTAAGAATTTCGAAGCAAAAATTGGTAAGCCAACAAGTTAAAATTATTAATAAATTTCAAATTGTAGGATCTTCGCTAAGCTATTACTGGAAGACAACCAAGAAGATCAAAAATGTGGCAATGGAGAAAAGAGCCGAGAAAGTGAAGCGAATGTCAAGAAAAATAATCAAATATAACACAATCAAAGGTCCCAATGAGTATGCTAATTCATCCAAATATCAGCTCAAAGAAAACATTTTCCTAGGCTCTTTTATTCATTCATCACTGTCAAGTTCCTATATTTGGCGTTGCTGACATGGCAATCTTTTGCCTTTAATTTTTTATTCATTAGCGAAGGCTTCCACGGCATTTGGGGATTCAAGGTGGGCGAAAAATGACGACTCGAATCAATAATTATTTGTAGGCGTTGTACCAACTTTGTTCGTTGCCTTCAAATGGAAGTGCGTCATTGCTGCCCCATCAAGCGATTTGCCGATTTGATGGCCATCCTCATCTATATTTCAGCTGCTTCCTCGAATTCAACGCATTGAGCGAGATTCTGTATGCATTGCTCTCAATCTGGATGACGTTTATGATCGTGATGATCATTTTGGACATTGTAAAATTCGTTTGGAATAATGGCCAAGACTTGTACGTCAAAAAGTTTCTCAATGAGGTATAATTGAATTTTGATAATTTCTACAAAATCCCACATTTATTCTAGACGTACAATTTCGGCATTTCGGATTCTCGAATCGAACGAATGAAAAACTACCTTGGTTTTAATGGTTTTGTCATTATTAAAATCGTTTTCGACGTCTCCGAGTCGGTCAGCCACGAATTGATTCAAATGATGGCGTTGAACGAGATTGCTATTCGCTATCAGGAGGAAGATGATGATATCATGTTGTTGGACAGAAATAGTTTCAGATATCGATTGCAAAATTAGATGTCACCATCTCTTGAAAAAAAATTAATAAAAACTAATTATGCTATTCTGACGTTTCCCATTATAATTCTCAAAGTTACTGTTATATCTCTTGTGTTTGTTGTAATTTCTTCAGTAAAAATATTTTTCAAATGTCTCATTTTCTGGTGAGTATAATTTTCAGATTATTTTTCATTTGGTTCTGCATAGTTAGATTAGAACAGCTGGGAATAGATGATGCTGCGCGTAGCCGACAGACGACGTTTACGAATGCCCATAAAAGTCTCAAATATCAAAGGTTCGTTTAGAACTCTATAAAATCCGATAGTTTCGTTTTGATTTGCCACAATGCGATAATTGATGCGAAGAGTTTTGCTGAGATTTATAGTCTCCCACATAAATGCATTTAGCTGCTGACGCGAATGTATTTTTCCAGCAAAAAATTAAAGTTTTAAGAACCGCATCACTTCGATATACAAAAAAAATATATCTCACAAATGGGACACCCACAAATATCATTCATGCACGCTCCAGGCACCTGAGGAAATTATAGCGGTCATATGGGAGGTCCGTTGTCCCTAACGAACCCATGCGTCCCAATGGTGTGTTACAGTGACTCTCGCAACTCAAACTGATCCGATGAAAGCTTCTTCCATTTTTCTTTGAATGAACGTATTGAACAGGCGAATCCAATTAAATGTAACAACTCTGAAAATGCTTCTGGCTGCATTTTTTCCAACAACTAACTCGAATAATTTGTTAATTGCAAGCTTAAAAAAATGTTTGAAGAAACAATAATTTATCAATCATTTCAGTACCCATAAAATTGGGCAAATTTAGGCAGTGAAACATTTTGAAATCAAGTAAATTAATGATAATTCAAACATCTCCATAAACTTAAAATTAATAATTAGGTAGTGACGAGGTCAATTAATCATATTAGAAAGATTAATAAAAAATTGAACGCAAAATGGGACCGAAGAATTGGGAATGACATCACACAAAGGGACTAGAATGTTGAGAAATGAACATGGGAACTATTTTGTGGTGCAAGTAAAACATGTACAAAATCTAATTGATGAGAAATTGTCCGCGAGCATTTCTTTTACGCTGCCCCTTTGGCAATTTATTGAAAGCTTCAAGATTCGATATCTGAAAATGTCAAAATTTAGTGAAATTCGATGATGTGTGCAAAATGGCCTAAAAATCAGCTTTACCTCGGTTTCGAGAGATTGCACTTGATATTCATCACCAGATTTCACCCAATATGGTCTTTTGAACAGAGTTTTCAATTTGGCGAGCTCCTCAGTCATATCTGCAGGGTCCTTAAATTTTTCGAGCCCCTTGGTCTGCAATTAAAAAGATAATTAAGGAAAAAAGCAATTTTAACCAATTTTTGCGGCAACGGAGTCGAAACGTCAAGAATCTTCATCTTCTTGCTTGTCACGGAAGAATCCAACGACAGCGATGGCGAAGTCGAATCCACACAAAACAGATCAACGGAAGTTGTCAGTCCCCAAAAAGCCTCCGTCGGTTTCATACATTTCTCATGAATGGAACCAGATTTTGCCAAGATGTCTGGCTTAAAATACAGACGATTCGCTTAAAATTATTCTGTCTCAAGATTCACCAATTCGATTCCAGTGGAAGTCTTCGAATCATCGGTGGATTTCTTCTTGCGTCTGGGAATTTTCCACGACAAAATTGGCAAAGTTTCAACCGGAAAAAAGCTCGAACCCGACCAGTAAGGAATTTTGCACACTTTTTTGAGTCTTCTGAGCTCATCATCAATGTCAACTGGATCGACAAAGGATCCCGTATTCGTGTTGCTCTTATCCTCTTCGCCATCATAATACTTCAAGAATTGCTCCGACCGCACGTCAAAATCGAAGATGACATTATGAAATTAAAAATGATTTAAATTAAATATATGGCATATAGTTTTACCGATTCTTTTTTTGTTTTGTGAAACGTGCAATCTCTTTCACCGTCTTGATCCAAGATTTTCGATTTGACGTTAGATGTCTGATTCACTAGATCTTCTTGTATCGAATCGTCATTAAATAACGTTGAAGGATTCTTCATTTTCAGTTAATATGCTCTTGTTTTCTCAAGCTTAAAATTGGCATAATTAATTCCGTTAAAACAGGCGGATGGCAGGATATTACGCATAATTATTGATTAAGGTGGTGCTAGTTTCGATAAAAAATTGAATTCAGCTTACTTAACCTAACATTTTCTTTTAACCCGGACAATATTTATGACATATTTTTCTAAACCTCTCGCTAGAGGTAATTTTTTTCATTTTCTAATATTTTTGCGAATTCTCATCATCCAAAAAATCTGCAAAAATTAAGTTCGTTCTCAAAATCGTAACTATTTTCCTTATAGTTATTGTAAGTGAGTCATAGGGGCAAAATCAGGTCGACCAGCGACCGGAAGGAGGCCAATATATATTTAATCAACCCTCCGACCGGAAGCAATAATCCAAGGCCTTTATCAATGCCACCAGCTCACCCCCTATATAAGCGATGCTCGTTAAACGAACGAGGAGGTAGGAAGCTGGGAGACCCGTTTTAAGTCCACACCCTTTTGTTACTCATTCCATTGTACATAAATAAACTCTTAGTTGTTTATTGTTTGTTTCCAACACGAATCGATGAACATGGAAAGAGTCGGGAATATGGCACACGAGGCCGGGGTTTGTGCACACCCCCAATTCCCGCACTGGTAGCAGCGAGTGGTTTGTCTCCCTCGTTTCCTTCCCTCCACCGGTACCATAGTTTAGTTTTATTTTTTGCTTTTGTTTTTAATTGAGTTGTCGTCTGCGGATATAAAGGGATGAAGTTGTTCTCCTGCGCAGGAACCGCGTCGACGTTTGGGAAGTCGCGCTCGCAGAAATTTTGCTTTGTTCGCCGTTTTTAGAGTACATTTTTGAGTTGACTGGGCCCAGTCTGGTTAGGCGAGCGCGCACTGATGGAATGCCGTCAGTTTTCAAAGAGTCTATTTTTGGCATCATTTTGGAAAAGACTCTATTTGAAGACGTTGTCTTCACCTCATTTCACCACATCCTACGATTTAATATCGGAAAACCATTTCTCTTTAATCAATTCACGCCTCTTCATTTTTCAATAAAAACGCAAGCGCTGGCTATTTTTTAGTTAAAACCCAACCATTGATTAAAAATTTTTAATATATAGCCTCGTTCCCGCATCTACCGCTATCAGTGCCTCTTTCATTTTACAGATGGCTCTAGCAAAGAGTCTCTCTCTCAGCGATCTTTCCGAGATTCGCATTTCTTGTGCCAAACCATTTTCGCGTATGCAAGATTCCGACACCGTCAAGGGATCCCAATTTAAGACTCTTCAATCCGCGTGCGTTACTGACTTCGAAGTCACACACGGAGTTATGAGATCTCTTGCCGAAAGAGCTGAAAACCGCATCAAAGGCTTTGCCGAGATTCCGAGAATCAATACGGTAACAGCCTCGATGCGGCCAAGCTCGCAAGTCCCAATTTTTGGTGGTTCACCAAACGACACCTTCTCCGCATTTTTGCGATCCTTCAATGATCATGCTAATACAGCAAAACCTCCTTTGGGAGACCTCGAAAAGAGGAATATTTTCTTGACTTATTTGACAGACGCAGCCAGAGACCGCGCAGAGGAGTTCCTGGAGCAAGAGAGCGAAGCCTCGTTCGCAACCTTGGTTAACCATCTAAAGGTAAAATACGAAGATCCGGTAAGAGCAGAACTCTCGCGCCAGCAACTCCGAACAACGAAACAGCTTCCGGGCGAGTCTGTAGATGAGTTTGCAGCTAAGGTCAGAAAACTCGCAAATTCGTCGTACCTCGGATACTCGCGTGAATATATCAGGGCCAAAACCTTAGAAGCGTTTTTGGACGGGCTCAAATACGACATAAAATTCCACGTTAAGGCCAGTAACCCAAGAACCTTCGAGGACGCCCTCAATTCCGCAGTGAGGTACGAGATTTTGCTTCAAGAAGCAGCAAGGGCTAACACCATCAACCCACAAACCCTCCCCGTAGCACTCCTACAAGGGGTAGACAACCAAAACCGCGAACGAACGTCCCGAACCCTTCCCCCTCAACACCGTTTCAGAAACACCCCACGGCAAGTGAAATGCTATTTCTGCGGACGTCTCGGACATATGATGGCCAATTGCTTCAAGAAAAACCGTCAATTTGGCCGCATCGACCCAATTGATAATCACCAGATCAGAAACCGGAATCAGCCGATCTTTGGGAACCCAGGAAGACGGACAAACAACTACGAAGGTAACTCATCAGACGTACGTAATTTCCAGCCTGACACGACCGCTGACGATACAGTAAGAGAATTACGCGCTCAAGTCGAAGCGTTGACCATGCGCAACAACCAACTAACGAACAGCATGACGCCCAGAGTTAACACGGTAAGAGTCTCGAAATTACCTTTGTTCATTGCTCTCCTCGCCTGCCTGGCAAGTCCCACCACCGCGTTTAATGCTCTTTTATGTCTACCGAACTCTCCCGAATCGCTGATCAACTTTCCATCATCGTTCGATTGCAACTCAGTCAAACCCTCCCCATTCACCCAGACAAAGAAAGTTTCTCTCAGCGTTTACCGACCAAATTCCATTGCGTATGACTCTACCGCCACCCTCTGCAAAATCATTCAAACCACGTCCACTTTCTCCGTTAACCTTTTTGGATCCCGCTACATCGAAACAAATTCCAAGCAAGCAACCGTTTCGGCAGAAGAATGCAAACTAATGATGAATCATCAACGTTGCTCATTCGGTGACCTTCAACCAAGAGACGGCATTTTTAAAACCAATAACGCCCACAGAATCGAATGGCCAAACTTTCTAATCGGCGCGCTATCCCCAGCAAAAACTGTTGTAACAAATAATTGCCTCATGCTCACAACCAGAATTGTAATGCGTTTTAATCAAAAATTTCCCGAGTCTCCCGCGGGATCCATGAGGGGTTGCGACTACACAACGGGCTTCTGCAACCAACGCCAGGGAGCGGCATTCATGTGGAAACCAAATCCAGAACAGAGTTGCCGTTTCATCAAACTGCGGACCATGTCCGGTCACCAATCAGATAACATTTGGCTGTCTGAAAACAAAGAATTCGCACTATCTTTTAACTCTTCAAATCCAATAATCGAAGACTGTGGCAAATCTCTCGTAGTCACAGATCAAGGCTTCGCTGTCCCAACCAGACGAATTGCCAAACGAGAAATAGTCCCACCCTCTATCACCCACCTAACAAACTTTGTCTCGTCAAACCAACTTTCGGCCCAGCTCTTGGCAGCAGAGAAGGATATTTTAGAGTCCTCCTCTCTTTGGTTTGCTCACTATTTTTTATCATGGTGCGCGTCCTTCAACGCACTCGCAGCGTCTGCCGTTGCAGCAGCAGCAAGCCACCCCTCACTGTTCGCGCGCCAAATACTCAACCAATCTAACATTCAAGCAACCTTCCTCGGCAAAAACACATTAGCCATTAAAACTTGCTCAGTAATTCCACAATCATCCTTCTCCATCGTCCCTTTCACTAATATTTGTTACTCTCGACCATCAATCAAGATCAACTTGCCCAATAACTCCACGCTCAACACTTTCATAGACCCCATTACCCAAATCATCACCAATGAAGCCAACCAAGTGCCGTGCGCACTGATTTCCAACTTTGAATACATGTTCGAAAACCATCTAGTACGCATCAATCCCTTTTCAGGAACTATAGAAAATACACCAAGACACTTGCTTAAATCGATTTCCCCATTTAGCATCTCAACCTCCGACCTCGTGCCATCTCAACCCACAATTTTCCACAACCTAGTCATCGGGTCTCTAACGGAAACAATCTCCCCAGCCCACTATAACGAAATATGGGATGCATTAGAGGGTTCAGCCGACAAATTAACAAAAATCGTAAGCCGCAACGCTTTCTCAACCAGCGGTAGCACAAAAGCCAACGAGATTAGCGAAGTCATCAGCGCCTACGAGCAATGGCTTGACCTCGGTCACCGATTGTTCCAGGCCTGGACCGCTATAGTTTGCACATTTGTCACCCTTTACGCAATCTTCCTCGTCGTAGCCATATTCATCAAGCAACAGGCCGAAGCGCTGCCATTCAGCGTTTTCCATCGTTTTGGCAAAAAGACGGCTAATCCACCCTCCGAAGTCATCTTCGACTATTCGGACCTATGGCCGGCAACAACTACAATAGCTACCTTCCACTCTCCGCAAGCGTTATTCACCGCGCAAATTCCCATTAAAGCGAACAACATTAATCTCCTAGCCCTGGTGGACACCGGCGCCAGTTTTACCATAGCAGGCTCCGAGATATGCGCACTCATCGGCATCCACACGCTCAACAAACCGCTGACTAACAACGCTATAGGCTTGGGAGGCAACGAAGTGAAAATTGCGGGAACCGCGCCAATCAGGTACAAAATCGGATCATTCGAAATTCAACACATCACACACTTCACGATCAATAAATGCACTCCACCGGGTCCGTTCTCCTACGACATTATATTAGGTAACGACTTACTAGCTAAACTCCCAAAGTTCCAACTGGACTATAACAAAAACACTTTCGAAATGGGAAAAGACCAACTTCCACTAGGGAAATCTTACCAAGTGAACCCGGTCTTACCAACTTCAGAATTCCCAATACGAGTAGCAAAACACACACAAATCCCACCCCTTTCAGAGGCTTTTGTCACTTGTGTTTCCCCGCAAAATAAAAACGTCTTCGACGCCACTCTCATTTCTCAAGCCAAAAAGATCACAGAACTTGGACTTCTCATCGCACCAACAGTCATATCAACTAACCACATTGCTCTTCTCGTTACTAACCCATCGAATCAAATGGTCACTCTGTACCCAGAGATGACCATCGCCACCGCGGCGATGGTATTCTCCGAAGGCACACCTGAAAAAGTGCTGACCTGCCATTACTCTTCAGGGGGTTCCCCTGACGTTCTGTCAATAGATAACGAAAATTTCAGAAACCCGCAGTTTAAGATCGACCTGACCAAGGCCGAACTCTCAGATGAGAGGAAGGAACTACGTGGAAACAATCGGTAAGAAACCTGGCAAGGGAGTCCGTTCAGATCTTCATAAACCTTTACAAGCCAAGAAGGCTGATCGCAACAGCAACTTCCGCGCTATCCTTGTTAACCACTACATGGAAAAGCTTAGGTGAGATCGCCACTCTACAGATCGACGAAGCAAGTCAGTTACCACTGACAACCTTAGTTGCTCTCTCAGCCAGTTTCCCAGACGCAAGGATGGCACTGGTAGGTGATTTTCGCCAATTACCACCTTTCAGTCATTCCCGAAGCACACCAATGATCCGATCCACCGCGGTTTCCGAACCGCTACGAGCTCTGGTCGAGAAACGGTTGGTACCGACCGTCGAACTCCGCCACGTATGGAGAACTCACCCGACCATCACAACCACGTTGAGTGATCTATTCTACGGTAATTCCCTCATTACCAAGGTAGAGGCTAGGGAGCGGTCAAACTTTATGACACGTACCCCGTGGTGGCCGAACAAAGAGCATCCAATCCTGTTCGTGCACCACACACACAGCCACACCTTGGCTGGTAAGTCACTCACCAACACCCCAAGAACGAGAAGTCATGATCGTATGCCTGACCAGGACCCACGGAGATCCCACCGACTTCTTGCTCGACGAACGAAGAATAAATGTGGCGATGTCCCGGGCGAAACAGTGCGTCATTCTAGTGGGCAACGCAAACATCATTTGAGAAGCCGGATACTGGAGCGAAATATTCCGCACATGCCGATACGCACAAACGATTCTCACCGAGTCTCAACTACCGGAAACGCAATAATCACGTTGGTTCCCCTTCACTTATGTATATTAAATTCATATCGCACACATTAAACCATTTTTCTCTACATTCACCGCCACATTTACCCTATCACAATTTTGATTACTTTTAAACCACCCGGCGTTTTAAACAATACCTCGTTTTTAATATTGGTTTTAATCCCCTCAATCAACCTTTCCCCAAAACAAAATTTTTTTTCCATCATCATATCTTCATATTTTCTGCTCTCTCCATATCATTCACGTTATTTAATTGCATTTTGTTACACTTTGCCTTTATGTTTCATATCATATCTTTCATTTCACATCTTATTAATTTTGTTTAATTTTCTTGTAAACGTTTCCCTTCCCCTTCCTCCGTACTCTAAGAGCAAAAATCGCTGCCCACTTCAACGATCAGAGACGATCTTGAAGAAAAGGGGATAGGTGTAAGTGAGTCATAGGGGCAAAATCAGGTCGACCAGCGACCGGAAGGAGGCCAATATATATTTAATCAACCCTCCGACCGGAAGCAATAATCCAAGGCCTTTATCAATGCCACCAGCTCACCCCCTATATAAGCGATGCTCGTTAAACGAACGAGGAGGTAGGAAGCTGGGAGACCCGTTTTAAGTCCACACCCTTTTGTTACTCATTCCATTGTACATAAATAAACTCTTAGTTGTTTATTGTTTGTTTCCAACACGAATCGATGAACATGGAAAGAGTCGGGAATATGGCACACGAGGCCGGGGTTTGTGCACACCCCCAATTCCCGCACTTTATGAAGTGATTTGAAAAAAGCGAAGAGGCACACCGTATTACACAGAAGGCCTCATGGTTTTGAAATCGAAAAGCTGATTTTCAGCACATAGCCGTTTAAAAGTTTAACAAAACTCATTGAATGATATTTTTGACAAAAATGAAATACAATGCCGATCCAAGAAAATTAACAGCTTGATCCAAAGTCTAGAATGCCATCGATCCCTAGAATCATTTTTTCTTTAGAAAAAAATATATATTCAAATTTCCACACGCTAATGTTTACATTTGTGAGCATCAAAGAGCCAATGCCGCCACTGACGGCTTCTCATCGCCTTTGTGAATCAAAGGCATGCGCCGAGCATTTATGATACAACGATCGTGCGCAAGAAGTGACGTCGGCACCTTCTAGAAACTTTGGCATTGTTTGAATTTCTGGCGACACAATGAAATGAGAACAACGACAAATTATTTGCCAAATTTGAAAATTTAATGGCAGATATTCCAGCTTCAATGTTGCCGGGATAGATAACAATAGAAGGATTTGAAAGGATAAGCTGATAGCCGTCGGTATAATTAACTAGGCACATTTATTTTAATTATTTTTCTAAAGTTTGTATGCTTTTTTAAAAACAACAATGCTGTTATAAAATTTTGCGTTTTTTGTTTTACATCAACTCGAAAATTCCTGTGAAAATCACGCGACATGAATTTCGTTGCGCGAAGAGGTCGATATGAGTCATTTCAAAATTTTTGCATTTTTCGAAAAGAAACAAAAAAGTGCAAATGTACTATTGAAATCGACAAATGTTTTGGATGAATGCATAACGGGATAAGCAAAATCGCGGAAAGGTAACACAAATATTATAAGAGGACAAGATTATTGAAATTTTTCTTTCTAATCTCACGAAATGGTTTTATTGCCGATAGTTCTCAAAGTTTGAAAATTGATTGGAATAAGTTCTATGAAATTTCTAACAAATTTACTAGTAAATTGAAATTCAGCAATCAATAAAAAACATGCAAAAAACAAAAATATTAATCAAAATCAATTAGCAATGCTATTTTGAATGTTTCGCAGTTGCCCCATGCACAATGTTTGTCGGCTATCAGATCTTATCTCCACTATTTATCCATATGAGTTACACACGGAGGGTCTAGAGAAAAAAACTTGACCCAAGCCATTTTCCAAATTAATAATTGTTGATACCTATAATAGGTTTTTCATCAATTTCAAAACCCAAAATTGGTCCGAATAATTCGGGTTATAATTTATTTTTAAAAAAATTATAAGGATCCATTTTTATTGTGTTTTTTTTATCCATTCCTTAGTGGAGAAACCAAAAAATTGAAAAATGTTTTATTCAAATCGACAAATGTTTGAAAATATTCCAATTTATAGTTAAAAATAGACAAATGAATATATGATTTTATTAAAAGTTGAAGCAAAACTTCAAAGAAAAATGAAAAAAAATTTAAAAATGAAAATTGATCATGGTTTGTTTTATAATGGTGATAATTGTTAATGTGAAACAATTAAAATAACATTGTTTTTCAGATTGCCTTATTCCTCTGTAAATCATTCATAAGAATATTGAGTCCTTCTTTCAAAAATTCATAATTTTGAATTATTTACATCATAAATATCAGAGGAAATTGAAACGGTACATTTTTGTCGCGCCGTCGCGCTTCTCTTACTATCGTTTTGGGGGCGGAGACATGGCGCGACGCGGGCGCGAGCGCGGCTCACACCCAATTCGTATAAAAGGAACGTGCGAGCCAGTTGGAAATCAGTCGCCTCAAGATCTTCTACTCGCCTTTTTTTCCCTATTACTACGAATTCACTAGTTTCGTATAGAGACAATGTCCTCTATCCGTCATGCCATTGAATTTCAGTCACCCGTCTGAAATCGTCGGTGACTAGATTCAATGGCTCGATGGTTCTGTGACAAAATTTTTCTGTTTGAAGCAGCTTAAAAAAACCAATGTATCGAGTTGTTTAAGGAAATTGAATATGTAACACTAATGCTGGCGAATTGGACTGAAAAAAATGATATACAGATCAAACCAGATTTAACACATATTCTTTTTTCTTTTATGTTTCACCGCACACGCTGGTCGATTTTCAGATATCATAATCGCATAGCTTTCGACACTGGTTCAACTCGTTTCTGGTGGCATTTCAAGCCAATTGGTTGATTTCACGTTGTAGAGCATCAAATTCTGACCATTCACTTTTTTTGGATCATCGAATTTGATTCAGAAACAAAAAAGTTAGAGTTCTAACATAGCTCATCACCACTGAAAATTCTTGAATTCTTATATGCGATTTCAGCCTTGGCGAAATGTGCCGGTGTGGTGTAGTGGTTAAAATGTGCGATCATTGATCGTGGATTGTGGACATCTACACCGGCACGTCCCAATGATGGATGAGTCCTCGGGCCAAGAGGTGGTAACGTGGCACACCAACATGTACATATGAAGATGATTAGACTATAACCTAAGGGGGATGACTGAGGGACCTTTTGCCTTTTTGGTCCCTTCTTTCTGTACACTTGGGGTCGTGGGTTCGAGTCCCCCTTGCGCAAATTTTTTTTGCGACTGTGAAAACTTGGGAAATGGTTGTTAATTGTGTCAGGAAGGCCCACAGCAAAATTTTTGGCCAAAAGTGCAAAGGGGGGTCCTAGGGGGTCCGAATTCGAAATTTTTGAAAATTTCAGAAAATGGTCCTAGTGGTCTGGTATTTCAGGAAATGATACTAAAACGTGTCAAAGGTGTTATAGGAGGGTCCAAAGGGGGTCCGAATTCGAAAATTTTGAAAATTTCAGAAAATGACCCTAGTGGTCCTGTATTTCAGAAAATGATACTAAAACGTGTCAAAGGTGTTATAGAAGGGTCCAAATAGCGTCCGAATTCGAAAATTTTGAAAATTTCAGAAGATGACCCTAGTGGTCCTGTATTTCAGAAAATGATACTAAAACGTGTAAAATGTGTTATAAAGGGGTCCAATGGGGTCCTAATTCAAAATTTTTGAAAATTTCAGAAAAGAAACCTTGTGGTCTGGTATATATACTAATACGATTTCTTAGGCATTTTTATCTTTCGTTTAAAAGTGACAACCACACATTTTCGAAATTATTTGCTAATAACACAAAAGAACGCCACAGTTGGTCGTAAAAATGTGCGAAAAATGGGTGGCACTGAGGAGGTCATTAATAGGCTGCGTGCGCACGCGGTATATAGCCACATTCTCTTACTAACTCATTTTATGTCTTTTATTTAATTTTTTTTTTCAAATTTATTGAAAAAATAGTCTTTTTAAATATTTGCTTTAAGAAAATATTTGCTAAAAATTAATTTCAACCAAAAATTGCAATTTTTGAATTTTTTTAAACCAATCTCCAAGTTGCGTAATTTTTCGAAAATTATTGTTGCTTCTCTAGACTCACTTATTTTTCCTCTTTTTCTTAAAAAATAATGATAATAATAGTTATTAAAGCAAAATTTGATTGTTTCTTTTCAGACTGCCATGGACCCCGAATGTCGTAGATTTTGGGATGAGACCCTTTGTGAAATCGGCCGATTCACAATGAACATGGTAAATTCAGTAACTTTATTTATTCATTCAAAATAATTCAAATTTACTTATTTATAAGTTCAATATTATTTCAGATGTCAATTCGGTCTCGAAACAATGTTGAGGATCTTAACGCCAGCTTCTATATTCATATGAAACTCTCCGAACTTGCTACCAATCAGATGGGATGCCTCATCGGCAATCATCAACACGCGGAAGCATTGGTATAGAATATTTCACCAAAAATATTTATTCAAGTTGTTTTTGCAGGAAATTTTCGAGGCTGCAAAGTTGCGCTATGCCCAAATGCGTCGTTCTATGGAACAACGCGGTTAAACCCGTCATCCTGCTTATTAACCTGCCCGTATATATTCATTTGTGTCATTTCTACATGTTCCTTTATCGTTTAATAGTTACACAACACGTCCCCGATCCTTATGCCTTTTGTGTTGCCAATTTTCACCGCTCATTTATCATCCAATTCGAATTATTTCTAATAAAGTGTTGTTATTTTAAATCAACCGTGGTAAATAGATATGAATGAAGAAGAAAAATCAATTGAAACTGAATATTACTACAATGTCGGCAAAAAATAATTGAATAAAAATTTTTAAAGGAGTTTTGCTATGTACCAGGTTGTTTCGAGAATTACGACTGTGCGCATTTCGCTACGAGGGATAACTGGTTATTCTGCATTTTATAGGTCAGTTTGGTAATAGTTAATTTCAATATCATTAGAAATTCGTGATAAAAAGAGAGTTGCTACGAAAATTTCGCATTAATGCTACGGGCACACCAAAGAAACATCACGGTTCTTCCATGAAATAAGCGTCTAATTTAGAACTGTTCAGAAAAGACCACTAGGATCATTATCTGAAATTTTTAAAAATTTCGAATTCGGACCCCCGTAGGACCCCCCTATAACACTTTTGACAAGTTTTAGTAACACTTCCTTAAATACCAGACCACTAGGGTCATTTTCTGAAATTTTCGAAAATTTCGAATTCGGACCCCCATTGAACCCCCTATAACACTTTTGACACGTTTTAGTAACATTTCCGGAAATACCAGACCACTAGGGTCATTTTCTGAAATTTTCGAAAATTTCGATTTCGGACCCCCTTTGGACCCTCCTATAACACCTTTGACACGTTTTAGTAACATTTCCTGAAATGCCAGACCATTAGGGTCATTTTCTGAAATTTTCAAAAATTTCGAATTCGGACCCCCCTAGGACCCCCCTTTGCACTTTTGACAAGTTTTAGAAACACTTCCTAGAATTTCAGACCACCAGGGTCATTTTCTGAAATTTTCAAAATTTTCGAATTCGGACCCCCTTTGGACCCTCCTATAACACCTTTGACACGTTTTAGTAACATTTCCTGAAATACCAGACCACTAGGGTCATTTTCTGAAATTTTCAAAAATTTCGAATTTGGACCCCCCTAGGACCCCCCTTTGCACTTTTGGCCAAAAATTTTGCTGTGGGCCTTCCTGACACAATTAACAACCATTTCCCAAGTTTTCACAGTCGCAAAAAAATTTTGCGCAAGAGGGACTCGAACCCACGACCCCCAGTGTACAGAAAGTAGGGACCAAAAAGACAAAAGGTCCCTCAGTCATCCCCCTTTGGATATATTTTCTATTCATCTTCATATGTACATGTTGGTGTGCCACGTTACCACCTCTTGGCCCGAGGACTCATCCATCATTGGGACGTGCCGGTGTAGATGTCCACAATCCACGATCAATGATCGCACATTTTAACCACTACACCACACCGGCACATTTCGCCAAGGCTGAAATCGCGTATAAGAATTCAAGAATTTTCAGAGTGGTGATGAGCTATGTTAGTGCTCTAACTTTTTCGTTTCTGAATCAAATTCGATGATCCAAAAAAAGTGAATGGTCAGAATTTGATGCTTTACAACGTGAAATCAACCAATTTGCTTGAAATGCAATAGGAAATGAGTTGCGATGAAATAAATGTCAGACTACCAAAATGTTAAATTGCACTGCTCTTTTCAAAAGAAGTTCTAAAAATTCAATTCAGCAATTAAAACGATTGCTAAAAAGTTTCAGTCGAAACATTTTTAAGGGTCCTGCGGTTGAAAAAAAAAACAGAAATGGTTTATTCTCGTCGCTTCATCAACATGACAAAAAAATACAGTTTTGAACATTCCAAATCCAAATTCGCTCTCTCTCTCTCTCTCTCTCTCTCTCTGTCACCGATAAGCAATTACCATGAATACTTATACTTCTTAATTCAATCTCGATTTAAATTATATGATACACAGTTTCCGGAACGTCATTCCTTGTATATTATCTTTGCAAGGAAATTTAACCGCTCTTCTTGAAATCATTAAAAATATTATTTTTTATTTTCTGAAGCAGCAAAAATTCATACAAAAAACCTAATATCATTCTAGGCGAAATAATTTTTAGAAATAAATGTGCTTGAAAATGCAACATTTCTTAAAATTTACGTGCAAGGAAACTTGAAAAATTTGGAGCGAGGTAGTGAGGGAGTTGGAGCTGGTCTGTGGGTAAGGTCGACGGCAATATTATATGAGCATCATCTGAAAAAAATTAAGAATGATTGATTTTCAAGTTGAATTAGCTAATACCTTTGCCAGATGCATAATTGATCAACTATGCTCTTGTATCCTCTTGTCACTCCGCTTTCGCTGCACGTATGATCCACCGAGATTTTAAATAACCAAACCTGACACGTATTGATAATTAGAACTGAAAATATCGTAACTTACAAATGAAAACAATTCATCGTTGGGAATTATCAAGCTTTTAGCAACTTGAACCCTCGAAGAATTCGATGTTCCAACAATTTCGCCCAGAAAATCATCAGGAGTCCTGTTAAATGATTCGCATTAAAATTTCGGCATTTAATGTGATCTCATCTCACCAGAAATCCATTTCGTACAGTTTAATACTGTACTTGAATGATTCCTTGTACGGGCACACCAAAGAGATGTTGAAATTGAAAATATAGCCCTCCGAAAATCGATGATTCAAAGCGTCGCATTTTTCAAATTGATTGAATTGTATATAAATCAGAATGGTTGGTAGAAGACTGAACGCCTTCATGCCTGGGAACATATGCACCTTCGAGTGAAGTAGCCGAACGGAATGGGTCTGACTATCAGCAAAACAGCTGCGGAATCAGTTGTCGTTTCAACCGCGAGATTTTAATAAAAAAAACCATTTGATTAATTACCGTGCTAGAGAATAGGCATAAATTGAGGAATGAGGCACAAAAATCAGTAAAAACTAGCAATTTTGTAATGCTTCGGGTCGAGTGTTTAAAACGTGGGTAGGCTCTTCGCGATTATCTGAAAAAGAAATGTGTAACACCGAGGAAAAAACGCTTTGCTCGTGTTCACGAGACGCATTTGAGATAATCTGCTGAGGAAGCTTTGGATCACAAAACATAAAGCACTTGATTCGGCGACATTAATGATTGCGAGTATACGTGTCTCACTTGCAAACGAGAAATGTGATAAAATTAGAAAGAATGTAGTCTTTATTGATTTTAACTCCAAAATTAGAAACCATAGTTATAACAATTCTTCTTTAACAATGTAGAAAAAAATCTATGAATAAATTACTTTGATAGGATATGTAGTGGTGAATGGGATAGGGGCTAAAAGGAAATTGTGATATAAAATGACAACACATACCGATTGGAATGATTAAAAGCGAGAATAACCAGAATCTGAAATTAATTTTCAGAGAATGTTGAAAGGAAAGATAAGTCTCTAATTGTTGAGAAATTGTCCGTTAGCATTTCTTTTGCGCTGTCCCGTCGGCGATCTATCCGAAGTTTCAAGATTCGATTTCTGAAAGTATAATAATTTACACATAAAACAAATAATGACATTTGATAAAATTTAATTTAAGCTTTTAAAAATTCACATATTTAGACGCGAAAAATTGAATCTAAATTGCTTAATTTTTTGAAAATCTGGCCTGAATTCCGGAATATATGTTAATAGACATAGTGGAATTTGCCTATACAATTTTAAAGGTTTTGTGAATTTACCTCTGATTGCATGAGACAATCATCCTGAGTAGCGACAGATTTTACCAAAAATGGCCTTCCAAACAACGCCTTCAATCTAGCGAGCTCCTCATTCACATCCACAGGATCCTTGAAATATTGGAGACGATTGGCCGGCAACTAAGAAGAGATCCAATTAAAAAATATAAGGAATCAATATTTCGAAACCAAATTTTGTTGCGAGGAAGGCAAATAGCCATGGCTGATTTTCATGTTCTCGTTGGCGCGTTCCAATGATAGCGACGGCAAACAAGCCGGCTGAATCGTAATTGGAGGTTCAATCAGTTCCGTAAATTCATTGCTCAATGATTTCACGCAACGTCCAAAAGCACCTGGCTATAATTCGTTGAAAATTAATAAATGCCGCTTATAAAAGTAATTACCGAATCCTTCAAATTATCGTACACCAATTTTCTATTCTTGGGAATTGGCCACAATAAAATTGGCAAATTTTCAGAAGTTTGCGATTCTGACCCAAACGGATTATTGAAGATCTGCTTTAGTCTTCGCAGCTCATCATTTGTGTCAATTGGATCCGTGAAAGAGCCAGAATTGTTGGAATACTGAGTTTCCTCAAAGTGCTTCAAGAATTGTTTCGAATTAATGTCAAAATCGAACATGATGGCCTGTAAAATTCAAACAGTATTTGAAAAATTCGAAAAAATATGCTACTGCTTTTTTATTTTCTTCTGAGATTTTGTTGAGTGACGGCTGCGTCATATCACATTTGCATAATTGGCTCAATTCGCGACATCTTTGGTTAATAGATACCATTAATTGGAACGCAGTCGGTTCGTCAAACTGAAATAAAATGCAGTTTGCTTGTTGTCCGATGACAAATCTTACGCAAACATCGGATGACGTTTCCATGCTAATAGTTGAGTCACTTGAAATCGGCCTTTGCAATTACTGAAATTAAACACACAGCAATTCTGACCGAACCGGAAAAATAACGCGCAAAACATTTTTTAATAAACCGGAGGAAAAAAATCAATTCGGTCAAAACAAAATTTCGCGCATGGTTTACCCCGATACGCTAAATTGAGGGCGACGTGTAAATGGAGTGTCGTTCAAAATTTTTGAAACGATCCGCGGCATCTATTGAAAAACCCCGGGGTTGGACCAAATTCATACCAAAACCACTCGCGGTTAAAGCATTGCTAAATTGTTTTTGAGTCATTTTCAGTCAGAAGTAGTTGAAAATGTCACAAATAGAATCCGAAGGAATGTATTTTTAATGACGCAGACAGAATTTAAAATAATATTGCGCGGTTTGCAAATGATGGAGTACTGCGAGCTGCGAAAAATAGTCGATAGCGATGTTAACCAATCAACCACAGTGAACGCGGCATATCATTTTTGGTCTTGTTGTCTTCGTCACTCATTATCGACTCATTTTGGTAAACATGCCAAATAGGTCTACCAAACTCCACATATTTGAATGTGATACGGTTTTTTTTGCTGTGAGAACTTGTATCAATGTACATAATTTTTTCAATGGTGTAGCTCAAGAAAAATATAGCTCAAGAAATTTTGGGAATGATTGTACAGATTCTAAAAAACTATTAGAAAATAGCACCTTATGGCAACTCTGATTGGCCATTAAGCGAAATACTATCTACAAAATGATTTCCTTCTCAGAATATTTTCGAGCAGTTTGCTTTGGGGTTTGGTTCGGAGAGCCCGCAACTTGACCTCAACGCCAGGACAAACTTTTAAAATTTACTGAGTGCTTCTAACATTAAGCATATTTGACTTGGTAGACTATAATACTGTATGCAACAAGCTCAAATGATTTTTGGTATTTTTTTGCCTTGCAATTGATGTTCAGTGTGTAGTAGAGAATAGTATTTCTCTTTTCATGCAGGAATTGGTCCTTTATTAAAAAACATTCAATAGCGTGGGATATTGCACATTCATGTGAGGGGATTAAGTAGGATTGCCAGATATTTCTAATATTTCCTTCTAATCTCAAACGAAAATTTTCTTGTTCAGTTTATTTTCAGAAAAAAAAACCCATCCTACGCTTTAAACACTTGACCCGAATATTACAAAATTCTATTTTTCACGGATTTTTGTATCTCATTCCTCAATGTTCGCCTTTTCTCTAGCACGGTAATTAATCAAATGGTTTTTTTTTTATTAAAATCTCGCGGTTGAAACGACAACTGATTCCGCAGCTGTTTTGCTGATAGTCAGCTTCATTCCATTCGACTAGTTCACTTGAAGCTAGTCATGAAGTTTTTCACCCTTCTTTCAATCATTCTGATTTCTATTCAATTCAATCAATTTGAAAAATGCCACGCGTTTGAATATCATGCTGGAATAAATGGCTACCAGTTTAAATTTAAAATGTTATGCCCATATAAGGAAACATGGAACTATAAGATTCAAATATACGAAAAGAATTTTCGGCAAGTTTTATTTACATATATTATATATTTTGAATTGATCAACAGAACAGCCGATGAATTATTGGGAGAAATTGTTGGCACGTCAGACTCGCCAAATGAAGTAGCTATAAAAAACGCCACAACAACCAATAGAAAACTGCTGGCAATCGTAAATTTGAGTAATTGTGATTCGAGTAATTAATTAATTACTGATTACAGCCTTGGATTTTCCGATACTCAATCGAACATAATTGCACCGAAGACGGAAAACAAAAGAAATGCTATAACAATATCGAAGAATATTGCATCTTCCTTAGGTTAAAACATATTCAATTATAGATTCATTCAACTATTTTCAGATGTTTTTATTCCATCAAAGTCGATTTTACTCGCCGAACCGAACCGAAACCTTTCTTTCCGCGCAGCAGATTTGTCGAGAATTTCTACCCCTACGCATCTTGCATTTAAATGTTTAAAACTCTGAGTAATTGAGTAATGTTTTTAAGGCAATCTGAATATTTTTTGAAATATAGATGTTTATTTTAAATTTTCAAAATATTAATGTTTTCATTTTATAAATAAAGCGTATTTTAAAGAATACTTGTTATCCAGTTTTAATTTAATTAAAAAAAATTTAAAAAAAAACTACTTCTTTACTTACTTATTATTCTTGTGGATTATGACTTCTGAACTAATTCACATTTTTCTCTTCTCTGTGCAATTATAAAAATGGATATATTTGAAATTCAAAACGAACTTGATAATTGTTTCTTCTTCAAATCCACTCAACCGATCCCAATTCCATAGAGCGCATTTGAAAATTCCTGACTTTGAAATTGAGCAGCTGAATTATTTTACAAACTTCAGGAGTCGTAACAAAAAAATGAACGTACCAAAGATATTTGTGTCTAAAAATTATTGATTGATGCTTCATCGATTTTTTATTTCATTAATTTTTCCTTAAAAAAATTTCAAATTATTCAAACAAATATACATTATTTTTAGAAGTAAGATATTACCTAGGTTTTCTGACGTCTTTTATTATTCAATTGATGCCAGAAGGTCTCTCTATCATGATAATCATCTGAAATATAATATAACAATTATATAATATTTTATATATAAATCAATAGAAAAATAGTTTAAAAGTAACTTTGCATCTTTTGAAAGAATGCATAGAAATCGCTTTATCTCAAATTTATAGAAAATTTCACAAAGCAATCCATGAAGCTGGAATTCGAATTTCAGCTTATAGAAAATGCGCAAAAAATTTGGAAAAGCAATTGTCAACGACATTACATTTGAACACCGCCTTCTGTTTATCGTAGTTGATGGAAAAACGTGTGAAATATTAAAGAATAATCAAATTTTGAGAATTGATGGTGAAAATGAAAAAGTTTTTACGATTTGGCATTATTCAAAATTGTTTAATGTGTTAATTTAGAAAATTCCAGCAAGATTTTGTCATGACTTTGATGATCTCTTGGCACGGTTACAAAATGTTTCAGCTCATAAATTTTAAGGTCATCAATTTTCAAATGCGCTCTGTGGCATTCCGATGAAAACGAAAGGAATCAATTATTGAGCGATTTCACAATTTGTCTTTTTTCATGCTATGATTTATTCTCTAGGATTTCTCAAATTCTTCTAGCCACTTTCTAGTCTCGTTTCTCTACTTCTCTATTGATATGAGCTGTGCTCCTTTTCTTGTTAATCACACTTCCAATTATTTTTTGGTAAAATTCAACTGATTCTCTGCTCAGCGTTCGAGCGATGTCCGACGAGTTATATCATTTGCTCGGTTTCAGATATCTCGACAACTGAAAACCGACCATAGAATTTCATAATTTAATTTTTCCAACCAAAAAGCCCTCCGATTGACCATTTCCCATATATTCTTTATTCTCTAGATCAAAACAGCGTATACAAAAACTCTAATTTATTGTATTTGCAAAAAAAACGAGCACACTGTGCTGATTTACGGCGAGTTTCATTCTAAGGATATCCAGAGTACGGCATCCAAATTCCAACTCTTAAAATTTGAATTTGAATTGCCGACTCGAAAAAGTGCAATGGTCCGCAATTTTGCAAGGCGATCGTTTTTTTTAAATAATTCTATGCGAAATAACTATTCAACAATAATCGTTTAATCAAATGCTCGTAGTGGTACATATGGGTAAGGATTCTTGAAGAATTTGCTGCGTGGAAACAATGGAGGCTTAGTAGGATCCGGTCTGAGAGTAAAGTCGACCTCGATGTTGTATGTGCATCTACTGAAAAGGGGAAACGCGTATTATGATCTGCTTCATTTCTTATGTCTTTACCCCTGGTAAATGCAAATTTCATCAATAACGCTATGGTATTTTTTCGTCGCATTATTCCTATCGCAATTATGCTCAACTGAATATCGAAACATGTATGTCTGTAATTAAAATTTGTTAGAATTGCTGCAATTGAAACATACAAATGATAAAAATTCATCACTGGGAATTCTCATGGTTTTTACAATGTGCTTCCGTGAAGTGTTCGAAGAACCAGCAATTTCTCCCAAGTAATCATCGGAAGACCTGTCAATAAGAAGGGGTCGATATAAGAATTTTGAAAACTTACCAGAGATCCATTTCCCACAAATTGATTTTGTAGTCGAATGAATTCTTATACGGGCACACCAGCATGAAATTGAAGCGAAATCCATATGGCGGTTCAATGGATTGCCCATGGCATTCTTGAAACTTGATGGCAATGAGTAATACAGCTACTAGAGTGAAGAAGGCGATGTACTTCATCTTGTTGGAAAGATGCAACTCTGTATGAAATATTTAGGGGGGAAATTGGGCGGACCATCGACGGGCAGCTGTGGGATCAGCTGTCGTTCCAGCCGCGAGAATTTAATAATAAAAAAACAATTGATTAATTACTGTGTAAGATAGACGGCGAAAATCGAGGAATGAGGCACAAAAATCAGTAATAAATATCATTTTGTCATGTTTCGAGTTGAAATTGTAGAAAAGATTAGGAGAAGCTATTATTTAGAATGATCTTAAAAATATTAACTTTCTGGAATTTCTGAGCTCAATTTAAGGTGTTTAGTTGAGAAATGTTGAGGATTTCCTTTATAAAAATCTGCCTTAAATATATATTTATAGATGAGCATTTCTTTTACGCGGTGTCTTCGGAACGGTGCTCAATTCCAGAAACATCTTCCTGAAAATGAACATTTTTAGACCATTTTTAATTTAAGCGATATGTGTGCAAAATTTATATAAACTTGTAAGTTATCATACATCAGATCCAGATGATTGCGCACGTAAATCGTCAATCACGTCGGAATCCACGAAATAAGGTCTTTTGAATAGAGCTTTCAATCTGGCGAGCTCCTCAGTCATACCAGAAGGATCCTGGAAATACAGACGTTAATATATCAGCAACTAGAAATCCAATTGAGAAAAAAAATTTTTTACCGAATCTTGTTGAAGCGAAGACGGTGAAGTAACAAAATTGATGTTCTTTCTTTTGTGTGCCACAGGACACCCCAACGACAATTTTGGCCATTTTAAGCTCAAATGCGACGGAAAATCTAGCTGAGATGAAGACGATTCGCTGATTTTTGGGTTTATCATATTATCTATGAAATCCGACGAAGCCGACGACTTATCGGCACCCTTTGCAGTTTTCGCTGATTTCGGAATTGGCCACGACAATGTTTGCAAATTGGGAACAGGAAGAAAGCTGTAACCCAACAAATATGGCCTATTGAACATATCTTTCAGCCTTCTGAGCTCATCATCATCGTCGTCAGCAGAATCAGAAGATCTCTTGTCATTGAAACATTTCAAGAATTGCTCCGACTCAACGTCAAAGTCAAATTGGATCTTCTAAAATTGAAAAATATACATATGACGGAAAAGGATGCCTAACCTCTCTCTTATTGACATTTTTTTGATCTGAAGTGTTCGACATGACTTTAACTGTCTGATTGCCGAGTCCATTTTTGGTCGAATCTTCGCTAATTGCAGATGGCTCCATTTTCAGCTTCGATATTCTTTATGTCTGGAATCAGAGCAATTAACGATATTAATTTGATTTAGTCATAATGAGATTCAATTTATACACGCAAGGAAAATCAAAATGACAGTGGACGCAACTCAAACCTCCAATATCTTTTCTTCTAGAGTTTTTGGTTATGTCGGGTAATGTTCTTGGCGAGACCTGAGTTGTGCGGGATGAAACAAAAAAATCAAAAATTAAAATTAAAATTTTGTTCTGTCTAAATTGAGAACGATTAGGCTAACATATGAAACCGTCATTAAAATCACAGGATGAGTGCAAAATATTTGAAAAATTGGGCCCCTCCACCCTTCAATTTTTACCTACTTATTTGTAAAGAAAATTGAATATATTCAAATTTCCACACGCCATTGTTTACATATGTATGCGTCAAAGAAGCGACGCCGCCGCTGACGGCTTCACATCGCCTTTGTGAATCAATGGAAATCGCCGCAATTTTTCAATTCCGCGAATGACAAGAGAGGCGCCTTCTAGAAAAATTTGGTATTGTTTGAATTCTCTGCCATCGACAATAGAGATTTTTAAAATTTAAAGACGAAATGGCAGAAATTCAAATCGAAATTTCGGAGCGCTTGAGAACAATAGAAGGATTTCAAAAGATAACGCAACAGATGTCGGTATTATTATGAGCCAAAAACAAAATTGAAAAGTTGCCTATTGAAAAATGGACAATAAGAAGAATAACCCATTATTCTCTCATTGTTCTCCGACACATAAAATTCGTATTAAAACAGTTTTCATATTGTTTTATTGGATGTTTTTACGAGGTTCGAGAAATATGCAAACGTCACACAAGAAAATTGAAATGAATTGAAAACATTGCTATCGATTTGAGAGCTGTTGTGTGGCCGACGAATTTTTGTTCAATTTCTGTAGGATATGACTAATCAAGCGGGGCAATTTTTGTTGTGAGATGCTGTCGATATAAAAATTTCATAATCTCGATTTTCGATCAATGAAACCAAAGGGTGCAAATGTAATATTAAAATCGACAAATGTCTAGGACATGTTCTAACATGGATAAGGGTGAAGGCAGATTTATAAAAATATCGCTGCTCGTATTAATCTCAACCAGTTTTAATTCACTAAGACCATTATTATTGTTGATCTAAAGGTCTTATAATTGCTCTTTGAAGCACCAGAGCATGTAGAATATAGACACAACTGTTAAGAATTTGAACGGTTATAGTCCGTTAAACAAGCTCCACTGCGAGATTTTTGAATTATTTCACTCGCATCCCTTGAATTTTAAGCGAAATCTATTTTTTTTAACTAAAAAGTTTTTTTGTAATTTTTAACTATTAAAACGATGAGATTTCGACAAAATTTTTCATTGGCAAGATTTTTTGAGCTTCGAGCTCAAAGATTTTCCGTTTTGCGTTTTGGAAATTGCTATTTCTCAGAAATTATTAATTAAATTATCAGAGGAAATTGAAACGGTACATTTTTGTCGCGCCGTCGCGCTTCTCTTACTATCGTTTTAGGGGCGGAGACATGGCGCGACGCGGGCGCGAGCGCGGCTCACACCCAATTCGTATAAAATGAACGCGCTAGCCAGTTGAAAATCAGTCGCCACAAGATCTTCTACTCGCCTTTCTTCCCTATTCCTACCAATCCATTATTTTACCGACACATTATCTATTCTGTCTGCTCATATTCCCATCACATTTTGACTCATCAAACATGGGAAATATATTTTTGCCATCCCCCGTCTCATCAAGGTTAGTATTTTCCTGGTTTTCAAATATTTTTTAGAAATTGACAATTTGGAATTGAAATAAAAAAAAGACATTAGGAAGGAAACCAATCGGAGAAGGTCCTTCACCCGTCACGCCATCGAATTCTTGGTCACCCGATTGACAAAGTAACGGTGACTAGATTCGATGACGAGACGGTTTTAGCGACACCATTTTCACGACAATATGATAATCAGCTGAAAATCGCAATGTCCACAACCCATCACATCAATGATTGTGATACACCAAGACTATGGATCTGGTCTATCACACCATTGGTGCGATGGTTGTTGCGACACCATTTTCTTGACGGAGGCGGCTCAATAATGATGTCACATGCATTCTCCTTGGTACAGTATAAACTGGATTCTGATGTAACATACAACTAGCAAATGACTAATATAAAATACCGTATGAAAAAGGAAGAAATTCACATTTATTCGTATATGAATCTGAAAACATTAAACGTTCCTACGAGGACAGTTGAAATAGTTGATATTTATTGTGAAGAAACCATTACAGAAATAAACAGCATCAAGGAAAAATATATTGACAATCGAAACAATTGAAATGGGGGGAAAACATGTTTTTTTTTTCGATTCGCGTTTCTTTCGAAAAATTGCCAAAATTTGTTCAACAATCAGGAAATATTAACAAACTGGTTAAAGTGAGAAACGAAAGAAACGGCATACAAACACCGAAACAAAAATCTATAACAAATTTTTAAAAAAGATGTGGCCTTATGCTTGGGTGGGTGAATAAAATTAAAATTCCAAATTGCGAGACAACCTTATTTCTGCAATCACCTCCATATTTTTCATAGTTTCATCACATTTTCTTTCTATGCGACATTTCTTTAAAAAACTACAATTTGTCTGGGGACATTGGTTATTTACGGTTTCCGATTTTTTTGGAAACAGACTATACCTTTAATTGACCAAGCCATTCTATATGTGTTTATGCAAAATGCCTGTGATGGAGGACGAAAAACTGAGATACGTTAAATTCATACACAATATAAGAGTATGCTGAAAATTTCAGAAAATTCTTCTTTGCTGTTCTGCATCACATGTTGATAAATTAGTCGAAGAAATCATGTATTACTGTGTTTGAGAGAAAAAAAGTAATTCTTAAATGCTCACGGCTGTGCTCTAGTTTATCTGAAAATTACAAATATTGACGGATTCATTAGAATAATCGTAACAGTTTCAAAAAAAATAATGGCGATTTTCGAAAAAAAAAAATTGGAGTTGAAATTATGAAACAAGCTCAGAATTTGTTCATGAGATTTACAATTTCCTAGAAATATTTCACAAAAAATTAATAGAACATTTTTATTTTTAAACTCATGGAGGAATATTTTCACTAGAATGTGTATTCTTTTTGCGTTCATTTTTGGCGTTTTGCCAAATTCGAGTTGATGGGAATGATAGCATATAAATTTTTTCGCCCCCCCCCCCTGGCAAATGCAGGCGAGAGATAATGCGATATAGAAAAACGCAGAATGCGAGGTGACCCCTTGTCATTTTTGTCGCTTTACAAACAATTTGCTTTTTTTATTCTCGTATTTTTTTTTTAATTTCTATTAAATAATCTATTAAATTTTTAAATCATTTTGCCAATAGGATAACAATTTGTTGGAAATGGTTTCCAGTCGCAAAAAAAACGAGCGTTCAGCGCCAACTTATGGTAGCTTCGCAGATTATCCAGAATACCATGTCTGAGGATCCATTGTTTTCAATTAAAATCTGAATTTCCGGCACGAAAAAGGGTTTTTTTTGTCCACCAACCATTTTATTGGTTATTTCTCAACGAAATATCTCCGATAATTTTTTTCAGACACACATTTCTGCAACAAGATGATACGAAAATTGCAGTATTGATGCCTAAATGAATTGGATATTGATGAAATTCAAGCGGTAAGGAAATCAATAGCAAGGTATAGCTAGTAACTTGGGGAAATTAATTTTGTGATTACTGAACAATTTTCAGTATTTCATAAATCAAGGATTAATTGAAACGGCGATTTTTCACAGTTCCGAATGATTCTTTTCAATGTAATTCTAGATTTTCAAAAAATAATCAATTTTCTTCACAATTTACTTTAAAATTTAATCTTCTGAAAAATTGCATAATTCCAAGCTTGTGAATTCACTATTTCCTATTGGTTAGACGTTACGGTATGGGAGGGGCCAATCTTGTTTAAACAGTCATGAAATGTTATGCGATGCTGGCAGGTATTTGGAATTGAACGGATCTATACTGTATCACATTGGTTTTTTTGTTAGTGAAATAAAAAATTAATTTATACAATAAGTAGTGTGACTTTAAGATAAGGCAAATGTAAAAATTCTATCAATTACGGATTCTCAAATTTTTAGAAATTCAAAATCATGTTTTTTTTGCTAAAAATCATGATATCGGTCTTTTCCTTCTCGCAAATCTTTTCATAGAATCTAAGAAAAGTGTCACTCATTATGTTGCGCAACACATGTTATTATCGATTTAGCGACACTATCCCATTTGTTACGGTTTTCCGGAGCGCAGTTGTCTTCTATTGACCCTTTCAACCGGACGGCATTAGATTATATCAATAAAAGCTCTATTTTTGGTGGTTCACATAGTTCATTTTATGTAGAAATTTGGAAGTGATGGACTGGAATTGTTAAGAATCACTCAATTTGTGTTTCAAATTTTTAATATAGCTGAAAATTCCACAGAAATCTAAAATGTCTGTTCGAATATAAACATATCTTCATCTTGGAGTCTTAAGAAAAATTTTAATAAAAACGTCCATTCCGATTTGGATTATTTATTTTGGTTATTTAAAAAAATTTGAGATTCATTTAAAAATTTTTGCCGGATCCGATCGGTCATCTTCGTTTCTTGATTCGCTGACAACGTCTTCTTCTTGCTCTCGTCTTCGAAGCCTTCCTCTCCTTTTTACGCGGCAGTTTCCAAGGGTGTCGACCTCTTTTTTTCAACTGCTTCTCCACAGGGGCAAGAACAATTAAAGGGTCTGGCTTCTCCAGATCTAGGAACAATTTCTGAAATTGTGACCATAGAATTATTCAAAAAGAAAAAATTTACCTCTTTAAAGAAATTCAAAATATAATTGAAGATATCGATAAAAAATTTAAGAAGCATGCCAATTTTTTCTGCTTCCTTTCAATTTTGTCGCAGTCTCCTGAATCGGAAAAAATTAAAAAAGTTTAATACAATTACTGTTTAGAATTTAAACAAAAATATTTTTAATGGATGCATTCAAAAACAAAAATTAATTCTATAATATATTTGTAAAATATATTTTTTTAAAAAACATGGGATTGGAATTAAATGAAATAACTCAGGAAGGTCATACGGTAGCTCACCTTTCTGTGTTACTGTATCCCAAAATTCTGATCATGACAAGGCCGAAAACCCCTTAATCCTTTTGCCCATCCCCTTGTTCTTCGGAAGATTTCCATTAGCGCGCTGAATACGAATTGAACAAAGCATACCCCTGTGGAAGGCAATGTACCACTTGATAAGCTATTTTTTTTAATATCCCAAATCTACAAACTGTAAAAAATTTTTCCTGTAGAATAGCATCAGATTAATTATTTCATCATTGTAATAAGTTTGCCAAATTTACACAAGATTTATTAAGAAAAAAAAAAACAATATTGGAAAGTGGAAGAAAAAAATTATAAGGGATTTCGATATGAGTCTGGTGTAGCCATCAGCCAAAAGTTGATGCATTTTCCAAATCTATTCGAGTCGGGATGTCTTTTTTTTCAATTTCAACTTCTCATATTCCAGCTTCTTTGCACGCCAATCAAATTTTTCGCCATCTTCCAATCTTCTTATTTCTTGCTTTCGAACTGATCTTCTCTTTCTATCGGTTGCATCGTCGAGGTTATTCATTTGATAAACTCGTTTGAATTGGCTTTTGGGATTCTTGCCCACCTCATTAATTGTTAAAGCACGAATTTCTACAATAAGACAATTAGATTATGCTAATTATATGTGTTACTTACTTTCAATGTAGAATTTTTCGAGGTTCAATAACTCCTCCACTTCTGCAAGAACAATTGTTGGCTCGGCATTGAACAAACGTCGATAAGCGCGCAATCGCATCTGTTCTACTTCGGATGCGCTTGGGAAGATGTCGTAACTATCCGAACGTTTAGCTTCACCTGAAACAATATTCAAAGAAAAGAAATGTTATATTAAAGTTACCTGCAACAAGGGTAATCAGTCCGACAAGAACCAAAATAGTGGCGAATTACATTTTTTGTTGAATGTTCCGTCCAATTTGCTCCAGCTTTTATACATAGTTTTGGTGGCATTTGGCGATTTCGCAGATCCCGCCCGAAAGTTCTCTCTCGTCTATGTATCCTGTAAGATTATACTTTTTTTCTTTTTGATTTTGTTGTAAAAAAATAGAAAAGAGCAATGCAGGACAACAAGATGAGAAAATCGTCGATTGGATGGAGAAAAAAAAAGTGTAATGGTTCAGTTTATCAACAACGTGCTGGCCAAGAAACAGGAAATTGACAATAACAATCATTAAAGGAATTTTTTTTTGAAAATTGTGGTACCTGAAATTAGTCTTCTTCAATGTGAATTATTGCCAATTAGTGGGCCCTTCAGCATGGTTGGATTCAAGTAAGATTGCCGTTTTTCCAGAATTTTAGAATATTAATTTATTAAACGTCAAGGATTAAAATTTTTCAATAAATTATTGTATTCATCTTGAAATTAATTATCATTAGCATTCAAATCGTCGTAACGCATTTAAAATTCATAACCCCTGAAAATCCAATGTATAGTTCTGATTTGCAAATTGCGAATTCCTGCGCCGACTTCACTATATCTGAATAATAGTCGACTATATTCTTATGTGAATAACTGACATTCACTGTCCTTCAATACCAATATTTCTAGACATGTTTTATTGTCGACGTCGTGCGACTGCGGAAAACTGGCTAAATGCCAAAAATTTAAGAAGAGGCCTCGGTGCGCCGTTGTGCGCCTTTAATCCGTCTTTGTAACTAAGTCCGTAAATCTACACTTAATTTTACGTCAAGACCGCTCAGTTTGTTTTTTTTTTTGGAATTTAGCCGATTTTCAGCAGGGAATAATGTTTGATTTTAAAAGTGTTCTGATGTTTCTTATTTTATTCTGAAAAAAGATGATTCTAGAAAAGAAAACGTCATCATAATTTTGATTCGTTTAGTCTCGCTTTCTCTTTTCACAAAAAAAGTACCCCGGTTTCCCCAAATAACTTTTCGCTCTTATTTCGTTGCGAAACAACTGTTCGATTCCATGAAACTGCCATCGCCGCCAAATGAACGCAACAAACATTTGAAACAGAACGAAAAGATATCAGGAAAATGAACGTTGTAATCTACCCACTCACACGCGAAGGCTGGCTTGCGAGCAATTGGAAACTATGATCATTAAATGGAAATTGGCTGATTCTGATTCAAATGTGAAGCTATATATATGACTCGATAGTTTTTGTCTTGAATTAAACAAATTTCATAATATTCAAAAAACCAACAATTTGACTGCAAAAAATATGCACGTATTCCCCGCGAAATCACTTTTTTCTCGCCAGAGAGCTATAATCCATCTGAATGAATAAAGTATGAGTTCATACAATCTTCACAATTCGTCTCAGAAGGTGTCTAACAACCTTCTAGAGTTGTTTTAGACAAAGTTATTGTTCAGGAGTGTTCTTGCCATTTAGCCTTGTAGAAAAAGGTGAATAGAAGACAAATGCGCTCCGGGAAACCGTAACAAATAGGATATAGTCGCTAAATCGATAATAACATGTGTTACACAGCACAATGAGTGACATTGTTCTAAGATTCTTTGATTTGAATAGGGGACGAGGTCAAAATAATTTTTAATTTGACTATTTTTTTTGGCTGATCTATGCTTGGAATGCTGTGGTTCGCGCCTCAACAGGCGAAGGATGAATCGACTAAGTCACTAAATGAGTAACGGCATTAACCATTTCGCATACTTGGACATTCTTCGAAATTTTTTCATAAGACTAAGTTTTCTAGTGCGAAGAAAATTTCACAATTTAATAAGCTGACTTTAAGCATATTTTAAATTTAGATATTTGTTGTTCCCTGAATCAGCTTGATATCTTAATTTCAAATTCATGCGCGGGCTGAAAACCCTCCATTCACAAATCGAATGTAGACAAATATTAGTAATCGAGAAAAATTGTTACATTTCAAAGCATAATTATTCATAAGAATTGTTTTAAAAAAATAAAATGTTATTTCTTCGCAGCGTGTTTGTTGGTTTTTTTCAAATTCTGAAATTTGTTTAATTCAAGACAAAAGCTATCGATTCATATATATAGCTTCACATTTGAATCAGAATCAGCCAATTTCCATTTAATGATCATAGTTTCCAATTGCTCGCCAGCCAGCCTTCGCAACTAGTGAGACATCGACGCGCAGCAGTGTTTTCCTCTGCGTCCTTCTGTCTCTTTCTTTCGCCGCACACTATTTCGCTCATGCGTACTCCAGACAGGCGAGGGTAATGTGTGAGTTTGCAGAAGCGCCTCGTAAATGCATGAATGACTAGAACGCTTTTCTTAAAATGGATACTAAACTAAACCCAATTGGGATTTTGGAAATTGAGAAAAAACGTTATAAAAAATAAAATCATGCAAATTTTTATTATAAAAATGTTATTACATAACAAATTTTTATTAATTGAACTGCCTACTATTTTAGCATAACCAAGAAACTATTTAATTTTAAAGCTAAAAATTTGAATTTAACATAAACAATAAGAAATTACTTGAAAAGTTTTTAGTCAGCAAATTCATTATATCCCAAAAATTCGATTCCAGTGAAAAGTGGCCAGCCGAATTATGTATGAAGTAACAACACCTTTCAGAAAATCTACCCTCAGCGTGTATATTTTTGAGTTTTTCGAATGAGAAAATAAAATATAGAAAGCATATTCGATACAAAATTTAAAATTTTTCTGCTATTTTTTTTGTTTCGCAATGGTTACTGATATTCGATAACAATATTCCAGTTTGGAGCCTTGAAAATTTTTTATTTTAATTTTGTTAATTGAATATCCAGATAGAAAAAAAAATTTAATTTTGTTAATTGAATATCCAGATGCTGTATTATTCATGCTTCAAGCTTAAAATGATTTGCTTTATTGTTATCTTCAAATCTATACATATCAGTATGCTGGTTCCAATGGTTGGTCTCTCGATATCTCTTCTTCAAAAGTTCAAAGGATATAGTGTTCATGTGGTTGCGTGCCATCAAGACCAGACCAGAACAGTTGTTTTATTACAAAAAAAAAGAAAATTGAACGTTTTTTGTTTGAAATAGAAAATTTTGTCTAGGAAAAAAGATGGGGAGTCTAATAAAGAGAGATTTCTACGAGTGTAGGGGCGAGAAATTAATTTCAATAGTACTGATGGGATGGTGAGTGTAAGAGGAATTCAACCTTCCAAGATTGAATTATTTTTTCAAACTTGGGTAATTAAACAATTTAGTTGATAAACGAGGGAAGAAAAAAATACAAGTAGGTAATAAAATTAATAAAAATACAGCAATTTCTCAAAGCAAGCCAAAATATTAATAATGGTTAATCACAAGGTTTATCAATCACAAATATTACATCCCTGGGTGTGTTTGAATAGTGCTAACGAGCACAAAATACATTTACTCCAACTAATTTGACTGAAACCGCCTGAAATTACCATTTCGAATTATTCAATTTTTTTTCCAAAATCTCACCAATTAAAAGAAAATTGGGCTTCTCAAGTGATTATATCATTTTTGATCTCATTTAAACAGCGTCCAAGGTCTCATGACGATATCATATTGGCTTGGTTTGTTATTATCGATTACCTACAAATTGGCATGTTACGAAATGCCACGTGGATTTAAGCAATTACCTCTGGTGGTGGTGGTGGAGGAGGGCGAAAGACTGGTGCATTTCGAGACCGGTAATCAACTCTGCCGCGATTTCTTGCGGTTTCAGTGATCGAAGAACCCATATGACCGGAATTTCGATATTTTTTGTTTTGTGGGTATTTCAAAAAAGCGAAAAAGATTACGCAACTTGGGAAAATTAAACCAAAACGACAATTTGACAAAGAAAATGAAAATTAATACGTTTCGCAACACCAAGAAAGTGTTGTCCTTCGTCGTACTGCTATGACATTATATATGGCGATATTTTGCGGACTGAAATTTCGCCGTTACTGTAGATTTTTCAAATTTGAAAAATGAAGATGTATAGAAAAATAATGAAAGAATACCACTTAAAAATAAGATATAAATTGATAGGTTAAAATTTTGAGTTAATTCAATCTAAAAAGCTTAAAATTAACAATTTAAAATATTTGAAATACGCTAAAAATTAAATAATTTAGATTTGATATTATTTCAGTCATTGTAAAAAAAATTATTTTTCAAAAGAACACTGTAGAACATGTGTGCTGTTCTACATTAGTGTCATCACCAGGTTTGCTTTAACAGAAAATTCTACTCAAGGAAATTTTTTAAAAATAAATTTCAGAATAGGAATATTTAAAGTTGTAATAAAAACAATGTCTTTCAGAGGAGTATGTATTGTTCAATTAGTGTTTAGTGCGTTAATGGAAACCTGCAAAATAACAAAGCGATGGTCAAAAGGATTATGCAATTATCGACCTCGTTATGATCCGGATTTTGGGATACGGTAACTCAGAACAGGAGATACAGTATGACCTTATTGTTTTCATTTCAATCCTATAACGATATTTTCGAAAATGTATTTTCCAAATAAATTAAAGTGTTTGTGTTTTGTTATTGAATTCGTCTATTGAAAAATATTTTTGTTTTGAGTCTCGACAAAAATATTTTTGTATTTCAAATTTTTGATTTTTTTTCTTTTTTAGGGACTGGGAACAAAATTGAAAGGAAGGAGAAAAAATTGTCATGCTTCTCAATTTTTTTTAATCTGGAGAAGCCAGAACCTTTAATTGTTCCTGCCCCTGTGGAGAAGCAGTTGAAAAAAAGAGGTCGACACCCTTGGAAACTGCCGCGTAAAAATGAGAGGAAGGCTTCGAAGACGAGAGCAAGAAGAAGACGTTGTCAGCGAATCAAGAAACGAAGATGACCGATCGGATCCGGCAAAAATTTTTAAATGAATCTCAAATTTTTTTTTATAACCAAAATAAATATTCCAAATCGGAATGGACGTTTTTATTAAAATTTTTCTTAAGACTCCAAGATGAAGATATGTTTATATTCGAACAAAAATTTTAGATTTCTGCGGAATTGATTGTTTTTCAGCCATATAAAAAATTTGAAACACAAATTGAGTGATTCTTAACAATTCCAGTCCGTCACTTCCAAATTTCTACATAAAATGAACTATGTGAACCACCAAAAATAGAGCTTTTATTGATATAATCTAATGCCGTCCGGTTGAAAGGGTCAATAGAAGACAACTGCGCTCCGGAAAACCGTAACAAATGGGATAGTGTCGCTAAATCGATAATAACATGTGTTGCGCAACATAATGAGTGACACTTTTCTTAGATTCTATGAAAAGATTTGCGAGAAGGAAAAGACCGATATCATGATTTTTAGCAAAAAAACATGATTTTGAATTTCTAAAAATTTGAGAATCCGTAATTGATAGAATTTTTTAAAATTTGCCTCAAAGTCCTATTCTTTAAACTGATATTTTTATTTTACTAGAAAAAATTTAAATATGATAATGAATTCAACGGTTTAGATGAGATCCTCCTTGCACCAAGAAGTCCTAATCTGGCACGGGACAAGTGAACCACGTGGATTGATTTGGTCTGCAGTTGCAGAGCTTGAAACAACGGACTTCAAAGTATTAACTCTAATTCGAATCTTTCACCATTTTCTCAATTTTCAGGCTTTCTTGACTGTTCAAACGAATTTTTTCTCGTTCCGTACAACATTCTCAAGCGAATAAGAAGTAGACATTTCAAATATTTGATTTTTTCCTTGAAATTATTTGGAGTAGGTGCAGACCTCGTATAGAAAAAAAATTATATTAAAAATTATGTAAAAATTTGAAAAAATGCGCTATTTATAGTATTATCCATAGAGCACACTTGCACCAATAGGCGCAAAATTTGTTGCTATTCAAAATTATTCAAAAACCAGCTAGTTTATTTCTATTTTGAAAAAAAATTCTGCAATCAAAACGAATTCTCAAACAAATGGCATATTTTCCTTAATAGCGATTTAGCTTATGAATTTGGCTTAATTTAAATTGGGATTCTCTAATTTTCAGGATGGTCAATGTCAAACAACACAAAGAATTGTAAAAGTTTGAATGAAAAAAATCTATCGATAAACATGCCTGTGAGTCTTATTTTATTCTCAGTGATTTTGCTGAAAATTTTCAATTTTTAGACAAAAAAGACAAAAAAGCTTCAAAAATAATATTAATAACTTTCTGACAACTGTTTTTCAGTGCAGGTTATTGCTGAAAGCGCACAAATATAATAAATTTGTGCAAGATATTGGAAAATTAAAAAAAAATTAGGCTCGAAGTAGGCTCTTCTATAATTTTGTGGTTTTTTTAGAAACTCTTTAGACAACATTTTTTTTTCAAAAATCCACATTATGTCAGTTAACAAAATCATAAGATCTCTCGAGAATTTTTGTTAATCTTTTTGGCTAATTTTTATAAAATATTATTTTTTTTAAAGGCAATTTATAGATGGCATGTTGGAAAAATTATTACAGATTCAAAATTTTGATTGAATTGGATAACAGCTTCTCCAAAAGCCAAGGAAAAAATTAAGCGAGAATCCCACGATATATTAAATATATTAAAAGCAAAAAAGGAATAATACGATTTCATAATATCAAACATGATTGATTACAGAAACAATTGGAAATTTCTAATAATGATGTAATATTACAAGATCGGCCGTTCTCCAACTGCAGATAGTTTTTTTGCCTTATCAATACCGATGATTACAACTTGAAAAAATATTGCAATTGTTCAGAAATCGCTGCAAACTAGCTTTTTTCCTATAATCACGTTCTATTTTTTTTTTTAATTAAGAATCGATCAATTGGATATTTCTGAAAATCAGAAATTCTTTAAAAAAATATAGAAATTAAATCCGGTGGGACATCATAAATCCAAATTTTGTTTGAAAAAATCTTGAAATTTCAGAAATGGCTTTAACCAGTTTCTTAAAATATTTTTTAGATAAAATTTTTATCAAAGTTAATAGAATTGCAAGAAATTATAAAAATTATTTTTCTTAACTATTACGGCGATGAGAGACTAAACTATATAATGATTTATTCAAGATTTTCAAGATAAAAGTCATCTATAGTGTTTCGTTAATTATATATAATTAAATGTTACTATATTGTAAATGTAGTTAGTGACTTGCTCAAATCGTCCAGGTCCCTCATTCGAATTCATTCATCAGTAGTCGCCGACTTGTTTACGCTTTTCCTACTACAATAATGTCTACAAAGTCAAGAAAAAACGTCTCGCGGTCCAAATTGGGTAGTACAAACGAAATCAAGAATTATATGTCGATTGTCTTTGCTTATCCTCATTCAGCCAATTTTTCTAAATCCCACAATGTCACTACGAAGTGCTCATCCTTTTTGCATGTGCTCTTTTGTTCTCCCGAGCACGCATTATTCATTACATTAAACGAATAAGCGAGATTGCGCATACGTTTTTAGTTTAATCATAAATGCGTCAGACGTGTGCTAAGCCTATGGAGAGGCGTTGTTTTAGAGATGAGCAGGGCGGCAGGAGCAACATATTGCGCATGGCCAATCTTGAAGGAAAAAAAATATTTTTTTTTCTGTTGGCAGTTAACAGTTTAGAGATGAGTCTTTTATATCATGTATATGGGATGGGGAACATCCCATTAACGATTAAATGGATTAGAAGCACAGTAGGAATAGAGTAGTTGAGAGCCATTTTAAAATATCCATGGTCTCATTTCAAATGACAATTATACATATGTAAAATCCAATTAGTGAATAATTCGGATCAATTCGCAATCGTTAAACTATATACTCTACGAAGAAATTATGGAGACTGGGAAGCCTCGATTTGAAAACTAATATCATATCAGTAATGAGTTTTGTTATATTTTTTGAGTTCAACAATGACAACACTTTTGATGAGGTACTTTCGAATCGGTTGAGCGCGCGTTTCGAAAAACCAGTTTGAAGTTCAGACATTGATATATCTTTGTGTTTGTTACACACTCTCAAATAGATACTTATCTATGAGAAACGATTTCTGTCATCGTGATGACGTTGATCCGCAGCGCGTTCAAATAGAAATTTCGCCTCTGCCATTACCCTCATCAATGTTTCCGAATTTGGTATAGTCATTTCGCGGCCTTGAAGACGTGGTTATCTAGACGACGGCTTCGTATACGTTTTTGTCGACTTTCGCTGCTGAATCAGAAATTTGCCGAACGCCAATTAATTCAGCCATGCATGCAGATCTTTCAGTCCAGGTGAGAAATATTCTTCACATTGTGTCATTTTCATCATATTGGCGTTAAAGATTACGGAATTTTCAACATTTTTTTGCTGAAAATCAAATAAAATATTTAGTCTAGTGAAACGCTGTAGGAGTCTGGTTTCCACCGGTTATCTACAATATACAACAGTAAAAGCGTGGCCCATCATCCAAAAGAAAACCACGTCGTTTTTATTGAGTTTCAGAAATCTGTTTTTCAAGAGCAGATCAAACATCGCGTTTTTTTTTCTGCAATATCTGACAACATTCTATATGGTCACAGAAAAACTTTTGAAATGCGCCAATGTTTCTTTCATTTTTAATTTGCGCGCTTTTCTTGTGCAAACATGGCATACGGACCAAGAGGGGGTCTGAGCTTAATTAAAACCCGGCAGCATTTTTTCGCACCGCCTGCACGATTCTAATGAATACGTTTCAAAATAGAAAATCTATTCAACAAAAAAGAATGTGCGCATTTCAATTAACCGACACCGCATGCGCATATGCATCGATCCTCAAACGTTGTTAATTTCCGTTCGGGCCGCAGAAAAAGCATTATTCACGATTGAATATTAATGTGCATCGGTTTCCCACAAGACGTAAGAGTACAAATTTTATGTTCAATGCCTTCTTCTTCTTTTTTTTTCGTGTCTCCTTCTTGCCATGTTCGTGCCCCCCCTTCGCCACATGTTTTATTTTCATTTTGTCTTGTTCATTGATTCCTGTGGCTTTTGTTCAGCTTTGATACGAGACCTGCTAAATTTAGACGCTAATTTTTATATCAAGGCAATGCTTGCGATTTTTAAAAGAAATTGTTGGTGTCAAATGTTTGACTCTTTTCCTATAAATGAGTTCTGAGATACAGTAATCCCTTATTGAGAATATCAGCTTTCAACGCAGATAAGAATTTGAGATTTTCTTAAATTCAAGGTTAAGAAAATTCAAGGTTAAGAAAAGGTTGCAACTAAAGCTTTCAAAAAAATTTTTTTTCGTCTACAACAATCTGAAATTTATTCCCCAATATTTTTAGAGTAGGTCTACACAAAGGCGATTCATCTTGTATCATCATTTCTATTGGTTGCAATGAAACATAACACAATTGCTATCGATTCACTAAATTCAGCGTGAAAATGACTAATCAAATGCTTTGTGTGTTTCAAGAATATAATCAGTTTGTGACGACAAACAGGAAACTGCTACCTTCCGCAGCTCAACCTATAATCATACATAATTTTGTGGCCGAACGGCTCCAATCTTATTTCCTGGTTTTTGGGCTACTAGAAAACGACATCAAAGGGGCGTGACAATTGGCTGGTGAGCCGGCGGCGACGGCACGGCGCCATCCTCTCCTATTCTAGTCGCGCATTGTTCTCTTCCACTGCCACATCTTCATCCTACATAGTAATCTTTATCTAGACATTTCACGTCTGGTTTTCAGTGCATTGATCATGTCAAACATCAGCAAGATTCCAACTCTTGTCTTCACTGACTATGACACTCAGCAGGAGGAATTGAACGCGCAGACGCTTGGCACCCAAGTAATTGATCAATATTTATTGATATTCTGAACTATATCTCTTCAGTATTCTCAAAATCTCGCTGATAAGAAAGAATGTGATTCGACGACTGACGAAAATGGAAGTGATTCAGCGGAAAAAGAGGAGGCCGATGAAAAAATGGTATTTGACCTTTGGTTTTTCAAAAAATGAAATGTTGAATGTTTGCAGGTGCATAATGCATCGAATCCGGAAATTGGCAACACAAGAATGTCGGAAATCATTGAGGTGATGAGAGTTTGACGCGAAACCAAAATTTTATGGCTGCGCATTTTAGGAGAATGGCAATGAATCCGCGGAATCCGTTATTCTTACAGTCGCTTCTGCTCAAGACGAATCGTCGGTGAAATCGCTAGCATGATATAATGAAAATGCTTAATTATTCTAACAATTAACCCGTTTGTATGTATTTTGATATATGTCTTGAAACAACGCAATCAAGAAAATTTGGAATAGACGGGTCAATTTGAATGAAGCGCTGCTGCCAAGAAACCAGGAGAAGGCAAGGTCTACGAATTACATGTTCCGAGGAAACCTAAGAAACAAAATATGAAAAACGTCTCAAACTGAAAGTGAATGTCATTTGTATCGTGAATGCTTCAGCGAGCCATTTTTTTGACTAACAACAGAATAACGTGGAGAAATCAAAATCGATAGAGTTGAAGCATTTTGCCACATGAAGCTGAGATAATAACAAATTAATGAAATGAATTCTAATACTTGCGAACTCATGTTTTACTGGAAAATTTTGGGTTTAGCACGCATTCATTCTCGCTTTATTGCAAGGCTTTTGCCAGTCATATAAGTTTTAATCATTCATAACCCATTGATTTGTTCAAATTCAATCTTTCAACATTTATTTGAAATACGATTTCGCAATTCATTGCATCGATGACAATGTGTGGCGAGGTGAGAAAGTGCGCTCCGCTAGCACTTTCCATTCTGCGTCCTCCATTTATCATCATGTTTCAATTGTTACCTGGGTTGCCGATGAGAGACATTTTTTTGCGTTTTTTTTTGCATATTTCAATTTTCGATTATTATAATGAACATAATCTTTTACTATTCCGAAATTTTGTGATCATGTATTAGATAACAGCTTCTCATAAGTAGGAGAAGGCGAAATTGGCAATATTAATCTGACTGAGGTAGTCTTCAATTACCAGCTAATGTTTTGGACAAATCTCAATTTTTCAAATTTTTCATAATTACTATTTTGCTATTGGCTCGATATTCAACCAAAACGGGCCAATTTTAGGCCAATAGTTCGCTCTCACTGGCTTACCTGAGAGACGCAGACGTCTCAGCACGCATTGGGGCGGGTTTGTCGTTCATCATCACAACATCGCTGTTCATTCAAATCAGTGCGCGCCTTCGAGACGCTTCTTTTGGCTGCCATTCATTGCGATGGCGCGTTGTCTCTCACTTGAATCCAATTCTTTCTTCATCTCCCCGCTCAATTCTAATCCGGATTAGTCGTTTATTGTTGCTTCATTGTTTCCATTGAAAACAATCGTACTAAATATGAACTAATTTTCCAGGCGGACTCAATGGATCGCCAAGGTGATGAATCCACCGCAAATGCGGATCACAATACCGATGAGCCAAACGATGAGGGACCTTCATCGACAGCGGTGAATGAAGAGAGTCAAACCATTTATGGATTGGTAATTAGTAAAGCAAAATGGAATTTGGCTTATTTTTTTTTATGTTCAGCCGCCTCCTTCAAATAAACCGGTGTATCCCGTGATGCCAACGAGATACATTCCTCCAAGAGGCAACACGAATCCATTGCTCAGACGCCGAGCGCTATTGAGTAGGCAGGGCACCGATCAACAGCAGCGACGCGTCCAACCGCGACTGACCATCGCAAGACCACCGGATCAGCCAAAATCGGCGATAGTCGAACCGGAGCCAACGGAACCGGAACCTTCAACGGAGCCGGAGTCGGAGCCGAACTCGTTCAATCAACACAGAAAGCCGCATGATGACGATGAGAGTGAGAAACGTTCAGAGAATGATGCTGCTCTCGAGAAATCGTCAGAGCCTGTCGAACAGGAAACGAAACCGGAAAACGAGGCAAAAACGAATGAGAATGGCAAACTTCTTGAAGAGGGAGAGGTATTTTTTAGTAATATATTGGAGAAAATATTAAGACAATCCGAATTTCAGTCGATGGAGGAACTCTCAAAGAATCTCAGAAAGGCTTTCATTTCTCAGTATATGGAGCAGAAATATCAAGAGCGTTTGAAGATGCAACCTGAGCCCATAAAAGATCACTACGTTACTGTGAAGGTGATTGAACAAGAAACTCGATCGCAACACCAAGTGCGTTCTCATGCTGCTGTCGAGGTAGCCAAATCTAAAGGATTCTGATGCCAACCTTTCATTATTTCAGGCAATGCTTTTGATCCAGGATCGCCAACAACGCTACAATGAGAACCATCAGCTGAGGGTAAAAAACAGAATCCTTCAATTTAAAAGAGTTTGGAATTTTAGGAGCAAGTACACTTTATGGATATGCATGCTGAAAGAGAAATCACTCGTTTGAGAGCGATGAACCGACGCCGGAAGATCAATCAACTCTACGAAGCGCCAAGAAAACCGCAGCGTAATGCACGTCTGCCGTCGTCGTCCTCGTTTCGACAAGTGTTCGAGGACGAGGACAGCATTACTTGGCGCCACTATAGAGTTCGCGTATGGTTATCGTGAAACCAACAGAATGTTGACAGTGGATTTAGGTGTTGTTCGATGAGTGGGCTGAAGAATTCCGACAGGACTTGTTGGATATGGAATTAGAGCCGGAGGTTTTGGATTTTCTTGAGAGCATCTTCGATCCGGAACGGGTCACGTTTCCACCGCTTCCAATTGCGGCACATCTTCCGGATAACACCAGATTGGTGAGATTGTCACTATCAAACTCATGTTTGATAAAATTGAATTGCTTTTAGGGAATTCCGTCAAGCATTCCGATCGCGCCAAAGGTGTTGCGCTATCTCAAAAACAAGCATATGCTTCTTCAAAAGGAGTTGCATGCTTTTTATCCTCCGGTGAAGGGTAATGGACATTCTCAAAACCATCAACTCCGAGGATTCAAGAACTCGGTACTAGCAATTTAATGATATTATTTTATGATTAGTGATGTTTCAGGAATTATACAGTCAGTGGCGTAAAGCTTATCGCCCGGATATTGAGGTCAGCGATACTGCCACGGATGTTCACAAGTTCTTAGAGAAAATCTTCGACATCAATTGGGTTGCCAACACCAAAGAAATCGAAGCTCAACGAGCCGCGGAAGCAGAAGCGGTAGTGGGTTTTAAACAAACACAATGGTCCAACAATATCAATATTATACAGCAGCCGGGACCATCGACAGGAGCGCTAACATCGCAACATTGGCGTGAGCCGTGCGTTGAAGTCACCAGCGCGTCGCGTCCGAAAGGCGATTTTTTGTCGATGAACGAACTTGACGCGATTGGTGTTCCAATCTCGGGCCTTCGCGGTGCGGGCACGAGAAGAAATCGCCCGTTGCGACTTTCTCGTGCCGCTCCGCAACCGCTTCGTGCGCATCCCGATCTTCAAGGATCGGCTGAAGATGAGCTGGGCAATGAGCAACAGGATGATGAGGAAGAAGGACCATCAGGAAGCTCGCAGCCAAAAAAGAAGCATCATCCCAAGAAGAAGGGAAAGAAAAATCGAAAGAAATAAGTGCATTTCGTTGTTGCGTGTGAGTTTGACCCTAAATTGATTATAGTGATACGGCCTTTTTCAGATATGACATTTACGCTATTCTTCAATACTTTTTCTGCTTCAGCACTGTTATTCCTAAGCTTTCTGGTATTTCTAGAACTAACATTTTCCGACCAATGCAATGGGAATATTTCGATGTAACTTCATTTTTAACCACTTGATTGTTTCGTATTAAATTTCTCCTATTTACCCAAAAAAAATTGAAAAATTCTCAAAATCCCCTCAAAAAAAAAATTAAAACCCTCAAAAACTCCAAAAAAATAAAAAAATCCAAAATCGAAAAAAAAATCAGAACCACGTTCACACAAATTTCGAAACTAGACATTTCAATTAAAAATTTTCGATTTTATAGACCTTATTTAATATATCATGATTCGCTCACAGTAGACTTTGGCGCAATTTTATTATCCACGTGGCTTGAATTACATCTCATCATACCACCAAGTCGAATTCAAACCCTGTTTAATGCCCCGCGAGCTAATTTGTTGCGCCTTGAACTGAAAATTATTTGTGGTTTATTGGATGTTTCCTTGATGAAATTTCTTCCCGTGACGCATCATTCCGTTTTCTAAGTAAAGAGAATCATTATTTCATGAATATCGCGTTGTGTGTGAACTTGCCGAACCATATATCTTGTTGAACCGGTCCCTTTCATGGTATTTCTTGATTTTGCCCATATCAATGTTTTTGCCGGACGGACCACATTCCTTTGAAGTATGTGTACTCATTCTTCATTTACATTCACTTGAGTATGGTAAATTCATATATTTTATATATGTTATTTGTGATTATTCTTGATATTATTATTGTGGTAGTTTCTGTTTTTATTGAGTTATTCGCCTTGAGTTTTCTATTCTTTCTATCTTATTATTATTCAATTGCTTTGGTTTATTTCGCTTATTTTTTATCACAATATTTTATTATTTTAAATAAATGGTACTCGGCGAGTTGAATCGATCATGATGATTGGTTTTTGGAGAGCACATGAAGTATATGGATGTTGCTGTTGTTCGATAATCTCGCAGACGGCTTTCTTCGTTGTTGGCTCTCTTTTTGCAGCGATGGCGGACGATCCTTCGACTTCTCCCGCACGACGAAGGCCCTCATTCGTTTGTCAGACTTTATAGGCCTAGTGTAGCGGTATAAGGAAAGTAAACGTTCTGATGATGTGAGCGACTGCTCCAGCATTAGAATCACTTGCGCCCACTGAATATACCAAACATGGTCGGATTTTGAAGGGAATCATACCTGTCGCTTCCATTCTTTCTCAGTCTCTGCTATTTTTTCATATGTTCTGGTCATCATGGCAATGAGAAGATTGAGAAGCATAACGGTTACAATCAATTCAAATAGCATGAAGCATATCTGAAAATAGGGTTTTGTTGAAATAACAAAAATATAAATACCTTTGCTTGAGGCGCTATACTCGATTTGCACTCGTTCAAATTTTTGTAGAGGGCTCCGAATTCGCCGACGCTCATTATAAACATTCGCATGACTGCTTCGGTCCCATCCTGCATTATATTCTCAAATCTGAAGAGTGGAATTGTATTTTGGAAACCTTGCAGATCAAATCAACTTTTCAACGTATTCATCATCATTTGTTAGATTGTGTTTCCTCTGATAGTCAATTTCAGCTCTTTCGCATGATTTGAAAATCACAAAGAAGGCCTGAGCAAATCCCATTAGAAAAAACGAGTAGATCAACAGGAAACGGAGCATGTCTCGAACAATGATCTTATAGACCATTAAGACGAATGGTCCGACAAATTTGAGACTTCTGAAATCTCCGATAAATCTTAAAATGTCTCAACAATTCTCAAAGAAACCTGCAATAGAATAGAAAATGAAGGGTGCTCATGAAAACAATGCAGACGACGAGAAAATTCTCGATGACTAGAAATTTTTCATGAACATCGCAGCCAAATCGAAATGGCAGCGTGCAAATGACAAGAATTTGGCAGCATTTGTGAAGCACCTTTTCAGGAAATGCGCTCTGAAAATTTTTTTTCAGTATAACCGATATGTTCACGACGCTGCTTTACAATCGTTGACCACCACCGTCGATATCCTGTTCTGTGGGCGTCGAGCATATCCTTAAAGGATCGTACCACAACGGCGACTAGACACAAAATCTCGCTGACCATTCTTATCTGAAATTCAATTCTATATTATTTCTCGTGCTATGAAATTCTCACTCGCTGCTTCGTCCCTTTTGAATAATCCCATAAATGACAATGAACTGGCAACGGTTGTTTCATTAAAGTTTTTTGAATGAATAAATGCTCTCTCAATGTTAACCCGGTGCTTAAAATGCTGCTGAAATTCGTATAATCCGCCTCAATCGGTTTGATGGGGTCTTCGACGTGCTGAAAAGCGATTGCTTCAAGATTTTTCTCAAGTTGGCCCCTCACCAATGGATGAGCGTCTCTTGTCATGAATGCGGTGTAGAACACCGCCAGAAAATAAATGTAGCCACTTAGCGAGCGAAACAATCTGAAATTTTCAGATATTTTAAATTCGAAATGTATCTACTAACTGTCTTTTCCCAAATGTTTGCCATTTACTATCCAAAATTTGTTCAATGAGACCATCGAAAAATTCTAAATGATCCACTTTGTCCTAAATTTTTCAACATTTTAGAGCTAAATAATGACAATAATACCCCATAGACCACATTGGCCAGTACAGAATTTGGGTTGAGTGAACCATCAGTCAGCTGGACTGTGTCCACATCATCCATTGGATATGCCTTGCACACTACTGGTCCGTATCGCCAAGAAATATCCATGTTGTATTCAAGAATTAAATCATATATCTGAAAATCCTACAGAATAATGACTTTCTCGAATTATGTCAGCACCTTTTTCTTCGCCAATCGCGCTGCTAAAGCAAGTGGGGTGAAGTTCAAGTTATTCCTTACATGGAGATTTGCTCCAAGCTCCATGGCCAACATAAACATTTCCTAAATATCGCCATAACCATTCATTATTTTTTCTCATGGATACCGGTAGGTCATGGATTACGGTAAGATGGAGTACTGTATTTCCATTCGTATCTGGCATGTTCGGATCCGCCTTCATCGCTCTGAGCAATCGAAAACAATCAAATTGATTGGTGCATGCCGCGAACGACAATGGGTATTCACCCCAATACATTTGCCTATAATGGTTTGATCTATTAGATTATTGCACTGCACAATGAATTACCCCGTGTATTTTGTACTTTGCACAAGATCCACCCATTCGTGCTCGAGCGAATCAGTCCGAGACGCTTTCTGATCATCGGCACAAAAAAATGAGCCATAGCATCTGGAAGAAAAATCATCAGCGGGGAAAACGCGGAACTCACTGACCTCTGATGCACGTCGGCACCCTTCTTGCAAAGAAAATAAACCATTTCCAAGTCTTCATTGACAATGGCTTGGTGCAAAGGAGATAAACCTAGAAAATCGGTAATGTCAGGTTGGTAATAATAAATTTATCAAAAACCATAATACTCCTCAGAAATGAAAATATCATTAACAATTTTCGGATATCGATAAACCATCTGTTTGACAAGTTCATTCATATCGGCAGTATTCAATAGCATACAAATATGTAGTAGATTTTCTCCAAGCCGTCCTGAAAATGAAATTTCAAAAAAAATTCATATGTAATTCCACCTCTCTGATCCATATCCCACACCAATTCGCGGTATTTAAAACTTCTTCTTCCTTTTATCATGCCACCATCAAGGACTTTTAATGCTTTGAGAAAATCGCCTGACGACAAAGCATCCTGATCGATGTGCTCTAATATATTCGGACCGCTTTTCCCGCGACCTTTTTTCCGTCGAATTGCACTCAACACCGCGTTCCTTTGCTTGTTTCGAATGGTTACTAATTGCGAAATTTGCACCAGCTTCCCCTTTCCGCCATTGTAAAGATAAGCTTTGACCTAAAAATATAGATGAATCAACTTTTCTCCAAAGCTAAACTCAATGTTTCTTTCTGCATTCATTGACATACTAAATTTTCTCCAAAAAAGGCGTTAGTTTTTTTCGTTTTCAATTTCGAGAAATCTCCGAGAAAAGCATCCAATTGGTAAAATGCACATTGACTAATGTGCTCCAAGTCAATTAATCAAAAGCTTTTAGCTATATGGTAAGATTAATGGAGCTTCGGAAAATTCGATAAATGCATTAAATTAAGAGTAGTACTTTGAACGTCAATTGCTGGTTGGAGGGATCTAGAACGTGCTAAAATTTCGAGTTTGAGCGCAATTTTTGAAAAATTGCATCATTTCATGTTCAAATCCATAGTTGAGGCAAGAAAATCCCTCCAACTATTATTATGCAGTATGCCTTAATAGAGCTGCCGACAATGTGACCTATTTTGTATTGTATCAAGGGTGTCAATCTCCGCTGATCACATGACTCAAAAATAGGTAACATTCTCGCTCACCGCCGTATCCAAATATTCCTCGAGGATACTATAATCGCCGGATGATCGCGCGTATTTGATCCACGGCGCCAATATCCCGCCGCCTTGCTCATCGATCAGCGAATAAAGGCTTGATGGGACATCGGATGAATTAAACGACATCAAAACGCGTTGATTCCCATTCAGACAATGAATAGATGAGGTCGTAATTGGAAGGCGGAATCGCGAGAAAAATGGCTACTATTTTCAACGACGAAACGCGTTTTAAGCCTTGGCCGCGCAATTTTCATCAATTTGTCTCATGAATAACGCGCTTTTCCAATTGTAATTAGCCGGCTTCGCAATGTGTTTCATCTAATTGTTTTTGTTTTGGTGTGGTGACCAACAAATTGATGGGAGAAAAAAAAACGAGAGAATAGTAAAGGTTTATTGAACCATTTAAATTATTTTTTATTGAGAAACAGTTTGTGTGCTATAATATTCTTGCGGGTTGAATTCGTCAGTTCTGAAATTTCACAGTGAGATTCTTATTTTCAATTTTCATTCCTACGGAAGTGGGACACCAATGTCAGCGAGAGAAGCCGTGGTAGCAGTAGATTGCTCCTTAATTCGATTAATGATGCATGACACAAATTTTCAGGATTACCGTTGGGGCTGCAATAACCATAAAAGCCAAAAGTAGAAGAATGACAATGACGTTGATGGCAGAGAGCATTTTTACGCGAATGACAAGAGCTTCACTTCTTCTCAATCTTTCTTCTGGTACCGCCCCCCAACAAATGCACAAAGATTATGGATTGAAAAAAAAGCGAACACTTGGCTCCAAATATTTATTACACACTGAAACTCGGCCGAGAGTAGCCTCTCCCCCAGCCAACATCAATAGCTTTTAATGTCGTCCTCAAACATATTGGACGCCTCATAAAACTCTTGAAAATCGAGATTATGTGCAGCAAGGTAGATGGCCAATTGCGCCTCGTACCACGCGAGAATATCCGGTCCGCCTCGATGGCCTTTCGCTTCGCATGTGAGATAGTATTGGTCTAGAAGGAGGCTCAACGTGGCAATGAAAATTATCTGAAAGCAGCGAAAATCAAAATAAACGAGTTGATGAATGACGTGAGGAAAGTGCCCTCCGACACAAATACCTTGACACCGAGCGCGAGTGTAACAAGGATTATGTCAGTGCCTTCCCACTTCAATAGTTGAATGTCTGAAATTTTTCGAAACGATCAACAATATTTTGAAGGCATTCGTTACTTGATCCGAAGATGTAGTGAATCGAATCAAGAATGACGGAATCACGATTGGCGCATATGAAATAAGCGACGCCAAAATATATGAGGAGGGCCAATAGGGATGCTGAAATGGAAGCTGATTTTGAAAGAAAAACTTTTAATCGTAAAACCAATCATAAATGCTACTACCACAGATACTGGTCTATTGAAGGCCAATACCAATCCGCGATCCGCCTAAATTGTCAATATGAACTTCACCCTATCAACTAGTAGTAGTAACCGATTTCTGGGAGTATCTTTCTTGAATTCCAGCTGACGATGGCTTCAGCCTGTTCTTATCAGCCATCAAATGATACCATGGAACTCGATTTACAGTGCATGTTACAGTTTTTTCAAAGCCTACAATTCCAAAAGCAAATTGAACAATTCAATTCCACGAGCCTTGATTTAGATATTTGGGCTTGAAGAAACTGTCGATTCTATCAACGATGAAGCAGTAGAAAATCACATAGAATGACAAATAAATGCAGCCATATGCTAGTGTATATTGCCTTAAATGGTAGTCAACTAAATATTAAACCATGTTTGGATAATTTTAAAAAAGAATAAATACCAAATCCACCGAAAAGGTGCATAACGTGAATGAAATTATAGTTCCCTTTGATGTTCATCGAAACCATTTTTTGCAACTGAGCTTTCACCGTAATTAATTTTTCAACAAGGTTGTACTTTGTGAAGTTCTATAAATCAAACATTGGGGGGAAATTTATTGAATCATGAGCACTTCAGGTTTGAGATCATTCGTAAAATCGGCAGCAATCACTTGCATTGCGTCCTGTACCGTTGGATACATTGGGTAGTAGCAGTTAACCAGCCATATAGAGGCGACAAAAATCATTGGAGTCTGAAATTTTTTTTCAAGATTCTTCATTTCCTCGTCGTCATTTTTTTCATATTCATCATCTATGGAATGTTAAAACATGTCAATCAAAACGGCCAACTTTTGGTCGCGAAAAATCTCGGCATTCGATTTGCGCTAGAATATTAAACTAATTTCTATACAACTTTGCATGGCATGGCATTCACTCTCCGCCCCAATGATTTGAGCAGGTGAATAATTCAGATTTGCTGCCAATTTCTGGACTTTGAGTTTGATGAATAGTTACCACTAAAAGATGCAAATGGCTCAGTGGTCCCGTTGTCGCGCCAATATTTTGATCCATATCGCGCTCATATGTGCGAGGCATTCTCTAAATATCTTTGGGTTGGAGCCAACACAATTCAATTAATTGAATAGTGTTCGCATTGAATATGGGGGAGGGGGTTTAACAAAGAAATTACTGAAACATAATGACGGAAAAAAAAATGGAAATGAAGCAGATAATTATATATTTGAATAAATGAGCAAATGAATTTTGCGTGACATTCAAAAGAGGCAATATTTTGAAATTTTCTATAATTCAATTCGCCTTATTAAATCGTGACGGCAAACTATAATATTGGATATGATTGGTTTTGAATGTCACGTCAAACTCAATCTCCATCAAAAAATGACTGACTTTGTGTTTAGGACGCGACATACATATATAAGCGAAAAATGGTTTATTAAAGTTACAGAAAAAAAGAATAACAATGAAATTCAATTCTTCTCGTTTTCATTTTCATCGTCGTTGGTTGCTACGATGCCAAGTTCGCATCCCGGCAACATTGTACGATTTTCCTCCTGAAATTCCGTTGAGAACCAATATAATTTCGGACTGTCATGGAAACCTTGAAACTCTTGAACGCTTGATATATCGCATACCACGAATAAGTGCACATAATGTATGAAAATGTAACAGTGAAGAGGGCGATACTAGTGACAATGGTTTGCGCTGAAATGGGAAGACCTTTTAAACTCTAATGCCAAGATTATAGTAATAATAACGGATTTGTAGTATTCAACGATCCATTATATTAATAACTAATATTCATTCAATGCAAATTGAATATAGAAGCTGCAGGAAAGATTATAGGTAATAATTGTGAGATTATTTGGAAATTATTGCAAGTCAAGTTAAAAAGAAAACTTTTAAACTTAAAAGAGCTTAAGAAACTTTTTTAATAGTTTTTGTTTCACTTTTAAATTTTAACTCTCCCACCCCACTCTTCTTATAATCAGCAATAATTCCAAAAATTGAATTTGATATCAGTTCGGTGTTCCACTTGCCCGCTGAACCAGAAATGGTATGCAAATATTCATGTCGGTTTGATATGATGACCCATCCCATAACACAAAGGGCGACCGTTACTTTCAAATGTCGGCAATTCCTTATTCGGCGCGCCGAGCTGCGCTCTTTGTTGCGCGCCAGCCCCCCCCCCCTCTCTTTTCCTTGCGCCACGCCGCGCCAAGGTACACATCATAAACATCGTTTGGTCTCTCTCTCCGTTCTTTTTTTTTATGTGTTACGGGTGGCGCGCTGTGAACCGTGTGATTTACAACGATTCGTCACCGATGACCATCATAATTGATGGGAAATATTGCGTCGTGGGGCGCTCGTCGTGTTCCCAAAAAAAAACGTAAAACCGTAAAACGTGGGAAATGTGGATTCCCGAAATGTTCAAATTTTACCACCTCTCCTCACCCTTCACCCATCTCTGGAAAAAAAATTGCTTGGGAGCGTGACGGAGAATGAGAATGTAAGGCTTCTTCTCGCCGAACTTATAATCATTCGCGTAAGCACACCATAATTCTCTATACATTTGAAATTGCACGCGGATTTCGAAAATTGCATATTCTACACACGATCATTACAAATGTGACGGTTCGTGCATTTTTGATGGCTCGACTCGATGGCCGGCCAATTTGTTGATTTTGAAACGTACTATCTTCGTCATCGGGATTCAAGTGATGCATTCCATAAAGCTCGCGGAGTGGCTGATTTTCCGCGTGATGCGTTCGAACAACATCGGTGGCGAAGCCAAAAGTGCAGAAAAATATTATAACGACGATTAAGAAAGCGGAAAGAGCCCCCTAAAAACAGAATTTAGAAAAAATGGGAACATTGAATAAAACGTTTACATGAATGAATAAGAATGGGACGAGGAACATCGGCTTCTCAAGAAACACACCGTAAATGAGAATCGTGCTATAAACCGTATAGAAGAAGCAGAAAATGGAAATCCATTGTTTGTCGATGCCAAAGAATAAGACATTCAACGCGGAGACCACTAGGCAAATGCCGAAGAAGACAACGGCGAAAAATTTGGCGGCTGTCTGAAACGGAATTGCCCGATAGCGAAATTCTTTTTTTTTTCTTTTAATAGAGAATACCGTGGCGTGAAAATGTCCGCAGCACAGATAGAAATCAGGATTTGGGCGGATGAGACCGTTGGGCGAATAGCTTCGCGTAACGCTCATCCCCGCGCAAAAAAATTGACAATGGCGTTGAAACCTTCATACTTTGCCATCCGCGTTGTTTGCATTACTCGCAAATCAATACCGCTACTTCAACGGTTTTGTGCTATTTTTTTTGCCATTCTCTCACATTTTTGTGCTCGGCAAACTCCTTTCGAATAGTTTTGAGCGCCTGGCCAACACGACACGGACTCCATTGTTCTTATCAATCTACACTGATAAAAGCATTTAATAGATAATGAATAGTTTGAGGTCAACTATTTGCTTTCATGTGTATGTACGTACAATGTCACGGTGATTTAAAAATGGCGAAAGTTTGCATTATTGATTATATGCATAGATAAATACTATAGTTTCGCCAAATAGGGCGTAAAAGTGAATTGCAATTTCCTGAAGCTTAATTAATTGCATTGAGCTTTGATGATGAAGTTAATTACATTTATGACCTATACATTTTCAAAGTGGCGCAAATTGCTTCTCATTCGAACTCTTAATTTATTCAATCGAATCCGCGCACGCGCGCGCCGTCCGCATCACTCAGTTTCTCGAATGCAACATGTTTAATTCAATTCCTCGTAAATAAATCCATGAAGGCTGACAACTACTGCATTGCGCGTTTCCAATTAGTAATCGTACACCTCCTTCATTACGCAATCAAATCAGTCCTGCCTTCTTCAGTTTCCGATGACAGCAGCGTTTTGGGCGAATTAATCACAAGTTCCGATCGCTTACCCTTCCCCTCTTCTTCGTCGGACCCAATTATCTCAAGAGCCGATCCCTCTCACGCGCAGCCCGCATATACACACACACATATAATTTTTGGGGGGCAAAGCCAGGCAATGCAAAAGGAAGGTCAACGTTCGAGTGGCCCGGGTGGTTCACCATTAATGGTGTGGCTGGTTTTGGTGAAGGTTGGTGCCACTCGTCTGCTCGCTTAATTTGGCACACTTTAGCGAGAGCGAATCTTGATGTGGAGAGCAAAGGGTGCAAGTGCTCAGCACCCTCCACCCTCACATTCGTTCCGCCGACCATCAATGTCCATGTGAGAGCTCAACGCGAGCAAAAAGCCGTGCCGAATGCCTTCAATTCTCCAATCCGCTCGTCGATACGCATTCACAAAGCTGCCAGGTGGCCTCCGAAGACCTATACGACGCCGCGTGCACATTAAAGGATTAAGCGGGAACTAATTACTGGTGTCGGCATTGTACGTTATATCCATGAGGATCGCCGCCGCATTTGTGCCGGATGCAAAATAGAATCGGAAAAAGGTCACCTGCGGATTAACTAAGCTGGTCCGCATTCAATGGCTTCCTCCCTTCTCGTATAGTAGTACTAATATGAATTGTGGGCAATTTTCAATTTTTGTCCAGGACAGAATTTTTCGTATTCACTATACAAATTTTCGAGAGAGGACTTTCTCAATGGTTTCCGGTACATTAATAGCAGCGCATCAAGATGTTATCGGCATATTCTCCATTGTCGCAGTCGGAATGTCGATTATGCAAATTTGTCTCGTCGAAGAGGGGGGGACTCAATTCTGCACTATGTTGTTTTCCGCTCGCCATCTCCCTTCCTTCGGCTTTCCGTTTCGCTGACGACTAACTAACTAACGTATGGTGGCATCTTCTTCTCTCCCGCCCGCGGAGGTTTTGAACATTTGTTCGCTCAACGTCCGAACGGATCGCCGCCCTCACATCCTCATTGACGATGGAAAAAATGTTATATTGAGCGAGACGTGTCAACAGAATTGACAAGATGAGCAGATTCCGGACATGAAAAATGCATTGCCTCCGTCGATTCCCTCGCCTTTTTTTTTAATTAAATATTTCGATCTAATATCAAATTCCATTGATAACCATATCATCACCCTTCGCCCTCTCTCCTTTCCAGTTTCCGTTTAGAAATGGCTGATACGAAGTCTGGAGATCATTCATTGTTACGGGTACATGCATTTCATATCGCTGTAATCCCGTAAATGAATAACCTATAGACAACGACCAAGATTCGTTGTTTTTGGGTTGATATTGACTTACCGCATCCATTGGAAAAAATGTGTCAGCCGGCGGTCTCTGAACCATTTTCATTACGGGTGCAGCTAGAATTCGCTTAGTGCATACCCTAATGGAATGGTCCAAAGACCGCCGGCCGGCCATGCACCGCGCCTTCCATGGACCATTCTCATTACGGGTACAAGCATTTGATCGAAGCATGAACACGTAAATGGAATGACCCATGGATGGCGCGGCGCAATGCGAGCTCGCCAGCTGCTTCGGCAATGAACGTTACGGGTACATGCTCTTGATATGGTGCACACGCGACGTCATTACCAGAGCAGCGCCGGCGATGCTCGGAATATGAATACAGAGGCTGGCAGCTGAGACGAGAATAGAAGGAATGCGTATGATCGGCAAGCGTCCAACGCACACTGAATGACCGCTGGCTAGCTAGGCGCCGCCCTGCACGTGTGGCGTTCGCCACGCCCCCTCGATTTTGCCGACGGCGCGCCGCTTTCCCCGTCCGCCTCCGACGAGACGTATTGTGTCTCGTGCCGCGTGCTGTCAGAGACGCAGTGTAAAAGGTCACGCCAGCCGTGTGTTTTCGGCGTCGTATGTCGAGTTGGAGGAAAGGATATAGAAACGTGGAGAGGGAGGTGAGGGGAGAGGAGAGGGAGGGAGGGTGGTTGAGGAAGGCGAGGGCCAGACAACCGCCAAGAACACCCTGCACCACGCGGCACACGCGCTCCACCAAACCAATAGTCTCTAGCAAAAGTGAACGGACGACCCCGCGTATTGCCACGCATACACAATACGCGTCCAATTCCACAAAAACTTTTTTTTTCCTTCATGCCCCTGAATCTCTCTCTCACCGTGCTGGCGATTGTGTGAGAGGAGAGGGGACGCTCAGGATTATGAAAACTGTTGAATGATAGGACGAAGTGGTGAATTTGATGAAACGCAGTTGGCGGCTTACAAAAGGATTAGCATAATTGTGGCGAATCGACACAATACATCAGTTGGCGAAAATTTTTCAATGTAAAATTTGCTTGTAATATGTTTTAATAGGAAATTTTCTAAAATTTAATGATTGACAATACGAGAGGGATAAACAACCAGCCGGCGTTTTACATACATATATATATATATATATATATATATATATATATATATATATATATATATATATCTGGCGACATTGGCTGGAAAACAACAAGCTGTGAGCAAACATAAGCTTAAATTTTGATAAACAAACCTAAAATTTAGGTAAACAATGTTTGTTTGTTTTTTTTTTTTTGCTAAATAACTGAAGCATACCTTTTCAATATGAGATTTCACATTGAATTTCAGATGATCATAAGACAACCTTGGAATTCACATGACCATTGAAAATTTCAATGTTTACCGTGAGTGATTAATTAGAAAGCAACCATATGATTCATTCATTTATGTATGATTAAAATTGGCGGCACCGTTGTAGATAGGTTTGAAGAAGACGTTGGGACATTTTTTAAAACGTTCTTTTAGAAATGATTTTTAGAGAATTTTAGCATTAATTATTTTCTATTTATGGTAAGTTTTTCTATTTCTAGGATTTCCAATGATACATTGATGTTGTGAGACAATATTGAATCGATCTTGAATTACTATTGGAGCAAATGTTCGTCTCCCGAGACATTTACAAACATCAGATATTTCTCTCGAACTTGCTCGCAGCATTTTCTTGCCAGATAAAAAAATCATAGTGAACTTTTCGCCAAAGTGCTTTTTGTTGTGTACACACAACGTTCGTTGCCGAGCGTTTCTTGAAAATTATCCGTAATTATGTGTAATGGGAAGGAGGGTGGCGAACGACAAAAATCTCGGAACCACATTCAGAATAATTGCCTCGATTTTCGCGTTCGCCCATTATATTAGCTTGCTCCGTCGAACGCCGGCTGGCACACATTCGAACAGAAGTAAAATTGATATTCATTTTCTGGTTGAAATTAATGGAGGAAAGACGAATACTAAAAGGATCAACCAACGGATGAGTGATGCTCTCGCATTAAATGCTAGAAGATGAAGCTTGGTGCTGGGTGTCCGCGAGGTTCAACGATGGGATTATGTTTACAACGCGATGATCAATAACCACCAACAGAGAGATTAAAATTGTCGTTGGCTCGGTGTAAAATTTGCTTTGAAAATACAAATTTCATTGTGGAAATTGTATTTGTTGGGTGTGAGCAATTCTAGCCGAATAATGCTAAAAATGAGACTGACATTAGAAAAAATGGAGTTGATTGAATTTAATTCTGTCCTGGAAACCGGCAAGGTTTTTATCAGTAAAAAATGCATCGGATAGACATTTCAACCTATATTGTGCTATTAGTTGTCTAATTTATAACAAGATGTTTGATTTTTTTGTAGAGTTACAGCATTTTCTTTGATATACAATTGGAATCTTATTTGCTAGCCTTGAAAGCTGAAATTTTAAGCACAATCATTTCCTGTGGCATATTTTTATCATACAGAGTTGATTTGCACATTTACAAGGTTTATAATCTCTTATCAACTTGACTAATCATTGTAGACTCATTATCAAAACATTTAGTTATCAGCGGTACTTTGTGATTTCAAATTTATAATGGCAAAACTTTCAAAATAGATAATTGAATGTTCGCAACAATTTGGACTAAAAATTATTAATGGGATTATCAATATTTGTTAATGTGTAATAGATTTTTCGTTAAATATTTGGTACTTATTTAAAAATAAAACCTGAAAAATCAGAAAAGTTTTTGGCATTTTCAATCGGCGTTTGTTTTGTTAAAAATTTGTGCAAAAAACTATTCAGTCCGTATTTTGAAATATTTCGAAATGACTTTAACATTTTGTGTTAAAAAAAAAACCAAAATGAATTTTGAAGGCATTTTTTAAAATTTCAAATACACAAAATAAATATTGATCAGACATTTTTTCATTTGATAATCCTTAATAAAAATGTTTAAATTTCAATTTTTTTTAAAGAAATTTTAATAATTAGTAACAGTTTTATCATATACATATTTTTCATTTTTGGTGTCTTCTATTTTGATATTGACTTTTGAAATAATAGTAAATTATACGCAAATAAGTTTTAAGCTTTAATTTTTTCCGACATTTGAATTGTGTGCGAATTCTTGAATTTTGAAATTTATTGTTAAAAAATAGATAATTAATTTTTTATTCTTTTTTGGCAAAACTGCGTCAGTTTAAAAAACTGCGTCAATTATTTGTCGAACAGAATTTTTCTAAAAGGTAAGCATGTAGGAGATATCAATGGGTATAAAAAATTGATAAATCATTTTATTACGCTGGCTCATACTATTTCTCTACTATACAATATTCATCAATTTTAACGTTTGAAAATTATATGCATTATTGAATTGATAAGCGATCAAATCGTTTGAAAAGTGCAATACTCTTAAAAATGCACTAAGGTTTATCTTCTTTCTCTTATCAAATGAACGCAAATTGCCAAAAATGAAATGACAAAAATCGAATTTCATTGCGAAATTTTTTGGTTTTAAAATTTTAAACTTGACAAACAGGACGATCAAATTTCAACAGAATCCATACAATACCGATGTTTAAAATGAGAGAGATGTGAAAATGTTTGAAAGAAAATTAAACTTCTCATAATTGTATTCTATAATGTCAGAAAACGAGGTTTTAGTGTTTTCAAAGTTGACAACAAATAACATGAAGCATCTATATCAATTAGCAAATTGAGCAATTATATAGCTCACAGAGTGATTGTCCTCCGATGGATAATTTTCCTCTTTTCACTTGCATATTACGAAATATATGTATGTCTGAATTTGGTAAAGAGCAACTAACTTGCATATTTATAAGATGGTAAGGCTCAGGGTTGTAAAATAAGTTGTAAAATAATCATCCCTTTTTATACTCCTCTAAATTTTTAATATTCATAAGATTTTTAAATAGTATCATGTATTACACATCCTGAGAATCTATAAAACCTGATCTAAAACAACCTCCCTATGCCACCTCGCCAAGAAGAAAAACTCAATTTTTCGAAATAGTTGGAAGAAATTAACATTTACGCTCAGAGTCGTTAACTTGCAAATCTGGAACAAAAAAAAAATGAAATTCTGTCTTGAAATTGTCGAATTCACCAAAGGCACTCAATTCAGTTGAATTTTTGTTTCTCAAAAATTTAAGTCAAAAGCTGACTTTTTTTCCAGATGTGCAATTCCAGTAAATTCATTCAACACAGCCAAAATTTGTATTTTAACACTCAAAACTTCTTATAAATTACTTATTGGTGTTGGCCAAGCACGGCTAGATTCAATAAAATTAGCAAGATATCAACTGCTGAGATTAAAGTTTATATTTTTGTGGCCAGCTATATCTGCAAAACGTGCTGCGGACAATTTCGAGTCCGCAGTCTGACCTGTTCTGAACACATGACAGGTCAATTGAATACTAACTGAGGCTCATAAGTTCATTTTCAATAGACTGAAAGCAAAACTAATTGAGTTTGTCTGAAACAATTTCAGATTTTCAGATTTGCTATTTTTCACACATTTGAGAACGAAATTTTTTGCTTTTAGGTTTTCAAACGTGCTGAACCTACCAAAGGTACTCAATTCAGCAGAATTTTACAAATTTTTGCCCAAAAATTTAAGTAAAAAGCTGACTTTTTTTCCAGATGTGTAATTCCAGTAAATTCATTCAACACAGCCAAAATTTGTATTTTAACACTCAAAACATCTTATAAATTACTTATTGGTGTTGGCCAAGCACGGCTAGATTCAATAAAATTAGCAAGATATCAACTGCTGAGATTAAAGTTTATATTTTTGTGGCCAGCTATATCTGCAAAACATGCTGCGGACAATTTCGAGTCCGCAGTCTGACCTGTTCTGAACACATGACAGGTCAATTGAATACTAACTGAGGCTCATAAGTTCATTTTCAATAGACTGAAAGCAAAACTAATTGAGTTTGTCTGAAAAATTTCCAGATTTTCAGATTTTTTATTTTTTACACATCTGAGGGCGAAATTTTCAGCTTTTGGGTTTTCTAACGTGCTGAATCCACAAAAGACACTTAATTCAGCTGAACTTTTCAAATTTTTGCCCAAAAATTTAATTGAGTTTGTCTGAAACAATTTCAGATTTTCAGATTTTTTATTTTTTACATATTTTAGAAAATTTTTGATAGAACTTTTCGCTTCGCTTAAAACTTCAAGCACAGAAGTTGAGAAACGTATTGCAAAGTGCTAAACTGTACTTTATATTCTGAAAATATTCCCCGTGCTATTATTAACATCTGCCAAAACGGAAGGTCCTCGACAATTACTACGTATAAGCAGAGATGAACAAGTTAAAACCATAACCAAAATATTTTCGCTGTCAACAGTCTCGTTTCTTTCTCCCATAAAAGGTTTACAACATTCGCAACGTTCTGATTGGCTGGCCAGGTGTACTGTGAGTCTCCGCCCACGGCCTATAAAAGGCGACGTACATGACACCTTAGTCAGTTTATACTCTTTCTGCCTTCCTCATTTTTTCTTCGCACCACAACCCCGACCTCTTTTATGGTTCATTATGCCTCGTGAGCTCACTCGAGAAGAATGCCGCGACGTCTTAACGGCTATATTATTCAGTCCGATTCATCCAGATTTTGATACGTTGCTGAACCGTATCAATGAGATTCTTGGAAATCATGGTAATGACGTGCGCATTCCACCACGTTTCTCTAATCCGATTGACTTTGCTATCGCCACTTATAACAATCAAACTGTTCTCATGCCGGCATATTATGTGTTTGACCATCGGGGCATCGAATCACTTTTTGAGTACCGACACAGAAATGCTCGGTTGATTGATGGATACGTTATTCGTAACGATTTTAATAGGTATCAACTTCTGGGTCTTGAGTGGGAACTTATTAACGATTATTTATATTCTTTGCGTTTTCCAAATCCTGTTCGCTCAATGAATGCTTCTACAATTGTAGTCCTCCTTGAATATTCACTTCATTTCATGCAGTAAGCATTGAAGTTTTACTCAATCAATTTTCATTAACTTCCCAATTATGCATCTCCATTATTTTTTTTTACTATTATTCGTTCAGTGTTCTTTCATTTTCTTCTCTTTAATCTTGCAACTGATTTAATTTCTCCCCCTGCTTTGACTAATGTGAGTTGGACCTTGGTTATGGGCTAAGCATGGCATAGCGTCGTAGACGGTCCCATCTGATCTCCCTATGCCTCCTCGCCGAGTGTGTAAGCTCAATTTTCGAAGCAGTTAAATCAGCAATCAATATTTTTGCAAATTAGACCTTTTTAATTAACAAGGTCTCATTAGAAATACTATATATATTCACTCTAAATCAAAAATTTTCATGTAATTCTTGTTTTGTTTCTAAAGTCCCATTTGAACTACGAATTTCGAACATTTTCGGTAATTAAAATTTTATAATCGAAATTCACAAAAAAAAAAAAAACAAAACAATGGCGAGGGAATTCAGCTTACAACGACAAAAATGGTCGATTGTAACTGTTCTCTAATCATGAATTGTTTTTTTTTTCTTCGGTGTTGAAGCACGATAATGATTGATAACGTGATATTTATAAATTTGAAGAAAGTTGGAATAATGTGAAAACAACACTTCTATATTTACTTTTAATTTTTATTAATTTTTTGTACTTTGAACATAATTTGAGCAAAGCTTTGAATTTAACCTTTGGTAGAAACTAGCTTCAGAATTCGCAAAAGGGTTATATTGTTCACATTTTTTGGCGGCTGAATGTTAATATAATGCTTTAATTCCTTATTTGGTTTTATTGGAAAAAAAGAAGAGTCAAAAGAAAGTCAATGATTTCTCAATGCTTTTATATATTAATTATTGAATAATCGGTTATTGACAAAAGAATTTCTGATAAATTTGGGACAAAACGTTGAATTTACTCTGTGAAATTCATATATTAATAATATAATTGGAATAAATAATGTTAAAATTTGAATTTTTAGTTTTCGGGAGACTATTCTTTAAATTTTTAGGTAGATTATAATTAATTTTTTATTCTCAAGTGAAATACGAGATCGAATCAAAATTTCACTGAAAAAAATTTACTAATTGATTTACCTTGTGGAAAATATGATAACTTGAAGTATGAGTAAGGCTAAGATTAAAAAAAACGAGCCCCCTCGTAATATTTGAATTTTCCTCCAATCATCAAACAATGTTCAACGGCTATGAATCATCAGACATTCGCTAATTCTGATTGGAGCGAATTTTCCTCAGTCACCGTACGCTTTAGTCATCATTTTTAATTGCTTTTTTCCGTTAGAACTTTCTAGAATGAACCGATTTGTATCAATTTCCTGTCATTTTCTGTCAAAAATGTTAGATTTCTATAATTCTGCCCCTTTTATTTTAAAGTCTTCACACCAGTTAATTCCAATTTCTTTAATATACAGCTTCTAAACAAATATTTTACTAATGAATCTATGCATTACGAAACAATTGATTTGCCACAATTTTTGTGCTACGGCGGCATTTTTGAAATTTTACGCTTACTTCTCTTTTGAGAATATCTTTCCGCCTAACCTATATCAGAATGAAGGGAAAATGTTGATTGACTGGCATATCCTTATGACATTTTGATTTATTGTGTTTCTTTGGAGCTAAAATCTGTTTAGGCTTTAGCTACTTGCATGCTCTAGAACCCCCACAATAACGCGCTAATTTTCATTGCTTGCTGGCAACCCCCATACCTTGCCTATCAAAATTCGAAATTTTTATTATTCCTTGTTTGACAACACTTTTCAGAAATCTGCTATGATCACTAAAGATAAAAAGCGAAATAAGCGAGCAGAGTCAAGAGTGGCAAGAATTTTGTTTCTGGAAAACCAAATTTCAAGCTTATCTTCAGAATATTCGCGTTGTTCTTAACGGTGATGCGGGCATCACATTGCAGAATAGTCGGCGATGGATGCGAAAACCGGAAATTTCAGCAGCGAACAGTATTGGTATTCTGACTATAAATTAGTGCATAAATATTATAGGAATTTCAGTGGAACATGTAGAAGGAGAAGAGCTAGCCAATGTGCCCGAATTTTCAGAAATTAAGGAGGAGGAGGTGGTAGATAAAAAATCTCAGATTGATATTCCCTCCAAATCTGGAACAGTTGAAGACCGAATTGAGAAGTTGTCCTTGAAGGAAAAGGTAGGGAGATTTAAATCCAACGTCTAACATTTATATTATGTACAGTATTATGTTTCGCAAGACTATTTCAAAGAAGAAGACATAATATTATGCGAAAAGCGTGCTTTCGTGCCAAGATCGCAATTGAAGCTGAACTGGTTTGTGCCACAAAGAATGGTGACAAAATTCAGCAATGTTTTGAGTATATTTACATTCTTTCTTGTAGGAAGAGTGGGGAAACTTTGGTGAAATAGTTGTCTTCGAGCAAGACAGCGTTGTGGAGAATATAGTTCTTCAAAAGGATATCAAGAAGCTGGTAAACAAGGTTCTAGCGAGTTCGAGACCATCGACATCGGACGACACAAAACCGGTTTGATTGACGCAAAAAAATTGAAATTTGAATTTAAAATCAAAATTTCAAAAATTGATGAATACATATTAGAAAAATTTGCAAATGAGTATAATCGTCGTTCAGTACGCAAGTTGATTTACGCGTGCGTCTTTCGAAATGGTCTCGCCACGTGTCAATACTTATTTTGGTGTTTTTACGTCAGCTATTTGATTTTTTTCGTTGGCTTTATTCTCTTTTATTTCAAACCTAATTCTAATAAAAAAATTATTAAACCGGACCCTAAAATGAAAAAAAAATATATAGTCCGTGTGAGACCACGCATCCCGTAGGCGTACAGTAGTCGTCTTAGGCCGACTTTAACATTATACTATTGAAACAAATTTAAAGAAGTTCTTTTTATGAATTACAATCTTGTAGAATGTTTTGTTTCTTTAACTTGAGAAAATTCTAACACGAGGCTCTGACCCATTATGTAAATTGCCTGCTTTGAAAAAATTTGTGCTCATTTTTATAAAAGCACCATTTTTATGATGTCCATCTACATTGAACTCATGAAAGCCTTAACTTCAAGGGAGATTAAATTGACTTCAGGTGAGTGAGAATGAAATTGCCGTTCAGCTACACGTTGAGCGAGATATTCGAAATTCTGCAGCTTCCAACATTTCCTTGTTGGTTCGTTCAAAATTCTTTTAAGAAATTCTCTCAACACGTGTGTATTCAGAATGCTATCAAAAAAGTGAACATGGGCACCGTTCGATTTGCTGTTGACGCGGCAAATCAAAAAACATTCATGATTTTTCACAAATCATCATTGATTCGATTGGAAAATAATATGGAAGATTTGCAAGCTCCACAAACCAAGGTAAAATAGTTTAAAGCAAAAGCTGTAATATTTCTAGCCATTTTCTAGTTTCCCTACCCAGTTGAGGAGCGTTTTTGGTTGAATTGCTTCGCCAATTTGGAGCAATTTGTTGAATTCACCGTTACGGTAAACTGCTATTTCGAAAATTTGACACATTCAATTATGTTTAAGATCAAACATCATTTCCATTTGGAATTTGCTCTTCACGTATTACACCAACATTTCAAAGATGTTAAATTCAAAAGCCAAACGGGCGAGCAAGATTTGGCGGCGCGCAATCCATTGAAAATGGATAGTGTAAGATTTGAAATCATTTTTGTGAAACTACTCGATTTTTAAGATTCTCATTTCAACTCCACTGTCCCGACGAACAAATTCAAAGTATATCGAACGAATTTTGAAAAATAATAATATCGATTTTTTGAAAATTGAAGTGTCGAAGCCAATTGCCCTAATGTAAGTGACTTTACTTAAATTGTCTGGGGTAGCACTTGGATTTTTTTTTCAGAGCAAAACATGATGCTAAAAAACTAGTCTATAATTGCATAAGTCAATGGATCGACGATGGGGTTAATAATGACAAAAAGCTCGAGGTTTGAAATTTGGTAAAAAATTTGTTCATTGCGAAATGTGACCAGGCGGTTGTGAGCAAAATGACGCGTTGCGGAAAACTAGTAAAAAGGGGACAAGCGACACACATTCACACCATTGTGCACTTTCAAGGAGCAGAAAATCCGGAATGCTCAGATGCGCTGAACGCTTTGCGTCAAAATATCCCAATTTTAAAGAAGGAAAATCAATTGACGGTATTGATTTCAATTATTCAGTTATTCAACCAAAATTAATTGAGTTGCGTTTTTATCCAACATTCATCAAGCAAATGCAAGTTGGCTATAATATTCGATCAATACTGAAATACGAAGTTCAAAAATTGGAAGAAGATTTGAGAGCAACTATGAAGGTTGGATTTAACTTAAAAACAGATATACTTGAAATTTTGAATGATGATTTCAGACTAGATGGGAATATCCAGAAACCCACTACGTGCATGTTTTCGACACGGCCGATTTTTTCATAGGAATTAAAGGATGGAATGAAGCGTGAGCACAATACTTTCCATTCTGGGGTTAATGAAAAATAATTCAGAATTGTGAATGATGCTTTTGAAAAGCTAAAATCAATCTTTTGCCCAGTTGTCTACGATTGCGTTGCTGAAGGCACCCCAAAACTACTGCGAGGGTATTTCAGCAGCTTCTCTTTTCAAATATGTTCTTCTTTCGATTGTTCAGATCTGGACCAGTTTACGTAGCGTACATCTCCAATTTGTACCAAAACCGAGTTGTGATCAGACCATGCCCAAAATTGAATTGTCTCGAAATTGTTGGGCAGAAGATGTATATGAGCACGGTGATTGAGCAATTGAAGATGTTTCCCAATGTCGGCAATTTCAAAATGGTGACGATGATTCCCATCGCTCCGCCATACTTCAACACAGAGATACTGGAAATCTTCGAGAATAGAAAATTTGTTGACTTTATGGAATTTTTGGAATTCAATATCGAGAAGAGCACAATCTCGGGACATTATCAGTTCCAAGGGACATTCCAAGCGTATGATGCGCTTTTGAAGGTTCTGATTGGTCTCAATAAAGCGGTTTGTGAAAAGCAAATTGCTTCAATTTATATCAATCAATTCAGATATTCAATAAAATCTTCGTGAAAAAGCCAGAAGCCGGTGTTGTTTTGGATGCGAAGAAGCTGGTTGATAATTATCGCTTATATAATTCATCGCCAAAACAAGCCAAGCAGTAAATGGCTCCACCTAGTACCATTTTCAGAAATTCAATCTTTTCCATTCACTTTCCAATTCAACTTTTTGTGCTTATTTAAATTCTGCTTAATTTTTTTGTTGCATGACACACTCGAACTTTTTTAAATTGAATTCTGACTGGTGATGATTCTACCCCTTCATGTTTCAGTTCCAGCCTGTTTAACACTTCACCCTGTTGCCAGCGTGCCCATTAAAAAAAGGGATACCAGAATTTTTCCTTTCAATGATTTGTAGGTCAGACGCGTTGCGGTTCGCGTGCGGACCCTTTAATTAGACTTATTTTATATCTTGCCCTTTATTTCTTACAAATTCTGTGATATCTCTTGCAATAGAATTTGGCTCTGGGTCTTCAAGACTATACTCAGCACAATGAACAAAATCTTAAAAGAAATTTAAAAAAAAATGAAAAAAAAATGGAGCCGCACCGCGTCTGGCTACATTGAATAATTATGATTCTTTTGGGAAACAAAATATAACTTTGCTTTTTTTTAAATTATTAAACAGCAACACTGAAATTTGCCGTGTTTTAATCTCTTAAATACTTTTGAAACGTTTTTTTTTTCAGTTTGCAGGTTCCTAAATAATAAAAAATAAACTTGCTTTAATTTTGTATACTATTTTTTTTTGTTGAAAAATGGTTATTTTTGATATATTTAATCTCTTCGAAAATTTTTCATGCTGTGCAAACACCGAGGAAAGTTTCTGCACCGAGAAATGGTGTAAAAAAGTTCAACAACATCAAACAAGCAAAATGAAGCAGAAAATTCCAAAAATTTACAGTCGTAAGTAGAAAGAAAGACAAAACTTTAACAGTTTATGCTTAAAGCCAACCTTAACAACATGAGTTTTGAACTTTGAACATTGAACCTTGATCTTGTATTGAACGCTTTTACAAAATATATAAACAGAAACATTCCCATCCAAAAAGCATTGTTCAAAAAGCAAAGATCTTGAACTTATATTTTTTGAAGCATTACTTAAAAATTGTGCCAATTATAAATTACGGGAAAACCCTTTCGTAAAAGATTGGGTCCAGCAAGTTGCAACCTTTCATATATTCATTATTTTTTATTTAAAAAAAAATTACAAAAGCGTTCGATTCAATTGCTGCCAATCCGGCTCTTTCGGTTGGCTTATTTGGCCCAATTTCGAATCGAAGAAGAAATCTCCCCAAAAAACGCATTCTCTGAAAATTTGCCGCCGTGCATTTTTTTATGAAAGCCACAAATAATACTTACAGTCCTTTTCCGCACGTCTCATTGATAGTCTCCTCGACCCATGTGGTAAATCCGAGCTCATTGCAGCTATGCTTAATGACATATTTGAAGTCAAGACCCTATAATTATTTGGAAAATTTTATAGCAGAAAATTGGTGAAATACCCTTGAAAAATACTCCTCTTCATATATGGCCACTTTGACAATTTGCTCCTTATAAGGAGCATATGATGAGCCATTAGTCTGTCCCAAGTAATCGTCAGGAGTTCTTAAAAGCTAGAATTTCAGAAAACGATAATATAGAAAAAAAACTTACATACTATCCAATTCCCACATGTGAATTTTATAGTACCACGTTCTGTTGAGATTACAATTCATTCGATAAAGAAATGTGACATTGTACGATTCATTGCAATAGCATTTTTTCAATTCATAGACTTGGAGCAAAAATGGCGCAAATAAAATTGTTGGTAATAATAATATAAGAACAGCAGTGCACCTCATTCTTGAGAGGTGAATGTGGGTGAACTATTTCGACACAGTCGAAATGCTGTCATGACAGCTGTGAGATCAGTTGTCGGTTTTGATAATTTATTAATATCGAAAAAAATTCGCTTGAAAAATTGGTGCTGGCTGAGAGGAGTCGAAAATCTCGGTTAGAAACTGAGTTTTGTCATACTTTCAAACATGTGGTCGACGCAAGCAGGGTGAAATTAATATGTGGGTTTGAAACACTGCTTCCACAGAACTCGAAATTTGAAGGAAGCATTGATAAGCAAAATTATGTTACTTTCTTTCAGATGTGAATTCCGGTAATTATAAATGTCACACAATTTGTAGTTGAAAGAACGACTTATTCAAAAAAGTTTAAAGACGGTGCATTTTTTTCATATTTCTATTATGTTAATGAAAACTTCGTTCCGATTATTGCTGGAAATTTCAAATACTCCATATTTCCTCAAAAAACCAACGAACACATTTGTTTCAGTGAATTGAAGGCATTTATATTCACAATACTTCTTTTAAATGTATATTTGAAAAACGCTTAATATCACGTTGCTCGATTTGAGCCTTTAAATCAAGGGAGGCCTTGTTGTTGTTTTTTTTAATTGTTATTTATTTTAAAAGCGAAATGAAAAATATATACATTTGTTAGTTATTTTAAAAACAAGCAATAATTTGAAAATGAATATGGAACTATCTAGAACACATTATTTCCGTAAGCGGCTCTTCCGCATCTCACGCTGTTAATATCAGCTAATTTCTTCACGTCATATCCAAGATTCGGTCCAAAGCTGCGTTCCTTCAAAAGGGACTTTGCTCACTATCAGGACTCGAACAACAAACATATTGAATTTGCTCTTCGAGAATACTTTTCGGAGCTTTTCGGTGACAATGCCGAGAGCCCGACCGTCGTAATCAATTGTGAAGAAAAAACTAGCGGCGGAATTCAGGTATGTGTTTTTTTTTTTGAAAAATATGTTTTAGGGTGGTGTAATCGGGAATGTTTCGAATGAGGGAAACGTTTTGGGGCAAGTTCTACGTAGAGGTGCACATGGACGTGTATCCATTTAATCAAAACGCATATTTGCTTAAAAATTTTGATATATAAATTGCTTTGAATTGATCAATCTTTCGCCAAAAGTTCATTTTGTGACGAATGTTCATCAGTTTATAATTGTCAGATTTCTCCGGAACTGTTTCGGAGAATACTTGTATTGAAGGGTTTGCACTCAGCAAATTACGGAATTGATGTCAACGGGAAATTGAGCATTATTGATTTCAAACTATATTTAATGTTACATTTTTATTAGTTGTACTATTTTCATTTAGGTCGGCGACAAATATGGGAAGGCAGAGAAATATTGAGCAGGCGAAAACGGCGGAACGGCAGCGCGTCAATGTTTTGAATCACGGCAGCTCGAATCGACGATAACAGTCGCTGTCGATTCCATATTCCGACAGAAACAGCTCTTTCGCAAGAAAGGAATCATTGTAACAAATTCGCAAAAATATCGATTATATTTCTACCTCGTTGTAATTCTATAACGGAATCGATAAATACTGTGCCACTAAAAAATTTGTGATTTTATAGTGTAAAATATATTTGCACGAACATTTAAAAAGTTATATTTGTATTTATTTCTTGATTATAATAAAGAAACGACGGATATAGGAATCGGTAAAAAATATGTAGGCATTGGCATGACTGTTTTCAGCTCTTCCAGATCATCGACGGGAGTTTCTCTGTCACTTCCCTTTTAGTCAAATCGCTCCATTTCAAATGGTGTTTAAAATTAAAGAAAAGGTCTTGGTGCGCTGTGTGCACCTTTAACCTATTGTGCTCGTTAATCTACACCTTTAATTTTGCTCCAAGACCACTTCAATGGTTTTTTTTGCATTTAGCCAATATTCTGCACTTAAACAACACCCCCGACAATACTCATTATTAAATTAGAAAAATAAATAAATTGATGTAGTTTGTTTATTATTTTTTTTCGGTAACAAATATTCAAGTTTCGGAAATTAAATGCCATATCTCTCATGCGATTTCCTTCTTTTAATTGTATGTTACGTTGTTTCGAAATATTTGCGAGAAGTGGAGATAACATTTGAAAAAAATTGTAAGGACGTTGTGATGCCCATAATTTAGCGTAAATCGACAACAAGCGTCTCGCTGTCTGCCGCGCTCTCTCCCAGTGTTCACACTATATGCGTGTATGTGTGTATGTGTATTGCGAAATAGTATAAGGTGTGAATTTCGAAATGTTTCGAAATTCATTTTTGCACTAATAGCGATGGTATGGCCGTTACGGCTGCGGCCATCTAGATCTCTAACAATCTACTGCCTCACATTCTCTAACACCAAAAAATGGGAATATTGCGAAATATTGAAGAAAAAACGGTGAAAACGTTTTGATGCCCATGATTTAGCGTAAATCGACAACCAACCTCTAATTGTCTGCTTATATGCCCTTCAAACATCAGTAACGGAGACGAAAATAACGACAACCATCATTGATAAGCCGTTCGATTGAAAATGTGTTAATGAAAGAAGAAACAGAAAGTTATTTTAATTATGGAGGAAATGACGTGATTTTTGTGAGCTGATTTTGATTGCAATCATTGATTCTGAACAATGGCGAATTTCTGACAACTATTTGAAATTTTCAACAGCGTTTAAAAAAAAATGACACAAGGATAGATTTTCAACGCTACATCTGCTTTCTGCGGTCAGTATCAAGTCAAGAACAGACGTGTGAATAATGGAATAATTGAAATTTGAATATTTTGTTATAAACACGATTCTAAATGGCGGAATATAAGAGCGTTTTATTTCGAGGGGACCAATTAATTGGCAGCGGGCAGCATTTAAAATTTTCAAATTCGCCTCCCTGACTATATACGATCAATCAAAAAATAACCCCTCTCTTCGTTTTTCTCATTGAGATATAAAATTTTGGCAGTACAATTGCACCTGCATCTTCGAAGAAATAATTGCCATATCGTCTATATTCAGCCCTTCTAATGCTTGAAAATCAAGACTCAATCCAGTAGCTCTATGAATTGAGTTTGAAGTGATATTTTCAACCCCCAAATTTGGCATTTCAGTGTGTTGTGATTATAAACTTGTTTTTAGCTGCCTGCCAAAAAATTTGGTTTCAGGTGATTTTTCAATTAGATTCTTTTTGTGTGATTGTTTCCAAAAAAGGTTAAAAAAACAAAAAGACTGACTTTTGCTTATCATTATCACAAAATATATTCCCATCTTTTCTGATAAGCTGATTGGGAACTTGCCGAATTTTATCCATTCCAAATAAAAACAAAGTTGAAATTTGCCATAGTAAAGCTCCTTCATTCCGAGTGTTATCAGCGTGTAGGCACTTCCGAGAAGTTTAATTTATAAGCGCAGGGTAGTAAATTGATGCGCTGATGCATTTTGGTTTATTTCGAGACTTGCTCTTTGGTTTTCCTAAATGGAAAATTAGGCGATCTTGAAATTTTGCTTAAAATTGTTCTCGAATATTATGCGTAAGGATCTCCCCCACCCCCACGATTTTCCGGGTTGCAGACAATTTTTGTGAAGCAGTCAAACAAATCTTACCAAATACCCTTCAAAAACAATCCAATTAAGACGAAGCCGCATTCTCCGGCACGTTTTTGATTCGCTCCTCAACCAAAAATTAAACGACATGTTAGGATTTCAATAAAAAAACAAAACAAAACGAATCGCGGGACAAAAAGGCCCCATTACAATCGCGTCGGTGACGCGACGTTTAATTTTGTCGGGAGGCCACCGAACAAATTCACACAATATTTATTGTCTTTCTTGACGCAAAATTCAATTCGAATATTGCACGAAAATGCCTATAGACGGCACAATAACCGGCCATCTGTGTTCTTTTTTGTCCCTCAAAATCACTTGATCCCATTAGAGCAAAATAAAAAGGGTTGAGCCACAAGCAGATGGACGCCACGTGCTGGCTCTATTGTGTCAACTTTGGTCTTGCGCAAATTCCATTTGAATCCCATAAATTCCAACACCACCTAATTAAAAATCACCTAAGATTTACTAGATAAAATTTAAAGCAATTTTAAAGAATACAAACCGAAATTGACACTTCCCCGTAATTTTCTCTGTCGACAATCTCTAATATCCATAGATGGCCAGACGATGGAAAATTGTGAGAAATATTCATTTTTCCGTGTAGCCACCACCCATAAAAACGGCATTGTCTTGTATTCCGCGATATTTTTTGAACGTTTTCCAATGGTTTTATATGAATTTTTAGAATGAAAAATTCAAATTGATTGTCAAAATCTCATCTCCTTGCTTCTTCCAAATTTTGTAGACAATGAACGGTGTAGAAATGAAATATGCATTTCAACGTCACCGCATTGATATGAATATTGTAGCAAGAAACAATTCCGACTAGCGAAATATTGATCCCAAACATTCGCCCAATGTTTTTCCGTTCTGCTATCTCAATTTTGTCTCGTTGTTGTGATAAATAGAGGAAGAGGGTGCATTTTAAAGAAATGCGCCGAAATTGTTCGAAATGAGTAGAGGCATTAGCATGCACCTCTTATCAACACGCACTTACTCATTGGTTAGTAAACCTCTTGGATACGTTAATTCTCTCCGCAAAAGCATACAGAATCCAACGCATTTCATCTATCTTCTTTCATTTTCATTCTTATCTTTCTCTTAAAACATTGCAGCTCACTTTTTTTTCCATAATAAGCTCGAACTACAGTAGGGACTACTAGATGATATATATTGTCGAAGTCAAACGACTTGACGAAATTTTAAAAACTATTGGCTATGTGCCAATGCGTCTCGAGTCAGTGAGAAGTACTGCGTACATTGCATTATAGTGTACGTGCATTTAATATTCAGTCAACGAAAAATTGAAATCTACACTCATTTCGCCAATTTTGAAGGCCCCGCCTCCCTTCAGTCGTATGACATCAATAATATATATAAATGTATATGAGACTGTAGGAAATATTTCCCTCCGATTCGCGCCCGCCCCTTTCTGGTATGATTTATGACTCATAATTTTCTCGGCCGCATGTCGCTCGCTCGAAGTTGGTGCTCCTGTATCGCGCCTCTCATTTATTCATGTTGCACCCCATCTCTCGCCCGATCGGCGAGACGCTCCACCCCAAAATTCGACAATTGTTTAGCTGTAAGGTATTGCGCGTTGTTTTTCATAAACGCACGCGCGCTCATTCTCCTCACCACGACGCTGCCCGTTTTTTTTCGAATTCTCCATATTTTCTAGAAATTTTAAACAAATCATCCGTGTGAATGAGGACTTCCCTAGAAGAGAATGTCTGATCGTATTGAGGTCCAAAATCGAAACAAAATCAATTTCCAATATTCATTTTTCCGCTCGCGGGCCCTTTTCCCCTTTCCCAGGCATTTTTTTTTTCGTTGCGTCAACCATTAAACGCGGCAGCGTATGAATGGTAGCGGCAAAATTATGACGCATTCGTTTTCCTCACTTCCAATATTCAAAAAAAAAAGATTTTCGATGGAAATAAAGGGGGGTGGTTTGCCGGTAGATGATTCCAGTCATTTCCAAATATGTATGTTTTTCGAGTAGGTCTCCTTTGTTTTCCAGAAAACCGCACTTATGTTGTTATTCAAAAGAACAAAGAAAAAATGTTTTATTGCGGCCGATCGTTGTTTGCACGGTAAAACCTAATCATCGTCGATTTGCAAATCGAATCAAGGCGTTAATTGCACCGTGCGCTCCATTCGATCAACGTTCGTGTCCAAGCAATCCCACAAGTGTTTGATTCTCACGATCGATGAAGAATGGTGTTTTGCTCGTACACAAATTGAATCATCTAGTTAATTGCTCGGTGATCCATTCTATCAGCAACATCAATTTTCCACACTTGTTCGATTCACACGATAAATGAGCAAAAGAAAATGTTATGTTCGTACGCAAGGCGCACGCATGCCATTAATTTTATGTGATTTTTTTAATGTGGAGAGCCAATATTTTCTACCGTTCAGATCAATGATGAAAAATAATTATTTTTAACAGTTTGTAGTTTTTGTTTTCCTATAATATTCGAAAAATCGGGATGGATAGAAATTTAAATAGTGACGGCGGTAATTCCAAAATTTTCAAGTATGTGGTACTAATGACAAATCCTACCTAAGGCATTTGGAATGGATCCAACTTTAGATAATTGGAAGAGGGATGGAATGAGACAGATGAATCAAGTGTTCGATTCTCGTCTAAAATTGTTTTTGCTGACCTAGGGCGTCAAAAAATATTTTTTTTGTGACGCTGGCATTTAAAAACTACAAATTTTCTAATTTTATACAATTTGGTAAAAAAAATATAAATTTCAACATTAACTTCATCACCAATGTGACGCTCGATGATACGTTCCAAATTAATTGACCCAATTTTTGAATGCCCGCCCCATATATTCATTTTAAAGGTTTCATCTGAATGACTTTTTGTACATCTCATTAGAACAGTGAGGAATCGTTGAGATAATGTACAACGGCAATGAGGGTAATCATGGGGCCGCCCAAAATAATATGGTAATTCTTTTGTATCGTCTCATGCTTCATGAGCTTGCAGGCGCCGAATGGTTTTCCGGGACATTGGCAGCAAAATATGTATCCACCAGAAAATCAAATGGTATTTCAAAAATTGATATTTAATATATTATTAACTGAATTTCAGCGGCAACATCCATATCAGGGAGCTGAACAGGCCCATTACCAACGAATGCAAATCCAACATCAGCAGCAGCAACAGCAGCAACATCAGCAGCTGCAACAGCAACATCAACAGCTGCAACAGCAGCAGCAGCAGCATCAGCATCAGCATCAGCAGCAGCAGCAGCATCAGCACCAGCAGCAGAATCAGCATCAGCAGCAGCAGAATCAGCATCAGCAGCAGCAGCAGCATCAACATATGAATCAAACTGGGATCAATCAATACCACTTTGTAAGTGAATTTAAGTTCTCGATTTTCCTAATAGATGTATCGGCGACTGCTGTACGCGGATAGATTGACGTGGATGCTCCTTTCTTTTGGTCTCGCACGGACTATCGGTTCGATAATTTTTTAATCTAACGACGTTAGAAATTCCAAGAAATGCCAAACTCACCAAGAAAAAATAAATCTTTTACGTGAAAACAGCAAAATAAGCGTTCACACGTGGCAAAGCGCTTGCGCGTAAATCTACCCGCGTGCAGCACTCGTCGGAGGCCTACTATAAACTATTTTATTTAATTGCCATTGACAAAATTGAAATTGCAGCAACAACAGCAATACCACGGCATGGCTGGCGGCAATTACGCCCAAACCATGGAGCAACGCCACGCTGCAATGCTCCAATATCGGCACAATCCACAAATGCTTCATACTGATAGTCGTCATTACCAAATGCGAAATGTAAGAATTTCTTTTAGAATGAGCTTTATGATCTTGGTTAAATTTTCAATATTCTTCAAAAAAAATTGTGGAAACTTTTATTTGTTTTGCTCACTTCCAGTAATTTGAATTTCAAAACATTTGGGTGAGTAGAAAGATGACGGTCGGGATTTCGAGAGATTCTGATACCACCTGCATCAAGCAGCCCTGATAGTTCAATCCGATCGCATTATCCCGGATCTTTGCCTGATCTGATTGCTTAGGGTACTGGTTTGGTCTGGAAGGTCTATTCCAACACAACTACAGTACAATTAGAAACAAATACCTCCTCAAAAATTTTGATTTGGGTAAAAATATTTTCTGTCAACCAAGAATATTGGTATGGCTGATCCGAGCCTGGCGAAAGACGTCGTGACCGCTTGGGGATCTGGGCAATGTCTTTTCGAAACCGGTCTTTCGGTCTGGGTTAGTGGCATGGCTTAACTTTTGTTAATCTGCCGCCCTGGTGGAACATCCAATGCGTCACCAATATACTTGAAATAGTTGACAAGATCAACGAATTTTCAGCAGCAACAATTTCCGGCAATGGGTGGTTTCTACCAAGGATATCAAAATGAGTATATGCGAAGACGAATGAATCAAATGCAGCAATACGGCCAGATTGCTCGAAATCGTCAATTTCCACAACAACCGGTTAGCAGAGTTTTCAATAATGAAGTTCTCATTTTGAGTTGGAGAGAAATGATAACTCACATTTTGGATAGTCATTGTCATATTCATTTCGCTTTTTATTCCAGCACCAACTGCATAACCCATATTACGCTAACACAAAAGAAAATGGTGTGCAAGGTTTTGCGCCACATTTTCAGCAGCAAGCTCAACCGCCGCATGCATATCCGCATGTCGCTCCGGCACCCTATCAAACTGCACAACAACTGGTAGGCATTTTGTTGCCTTTTCAATAAGTCGAGCACTAGTAACAATATTTTTTTTAAGCAGCAGAATTTCGAATATGAGCTGCGTTCCGCGTTCTACAATAGAAACCAGGGTACTGGACTTGAGTATAACCGTCAAATAAATGATGGGCAACGCACCATGCTTGATAACACCGGAAATACAGCACCGAAAGCTCAGACGACGGTAAAGTTTGATTAATATCGCTGCAGCTTGAATTCTAGATTTACAGTACAATTACGGTAATGTGTTTTTCAGATGTATCAACCGTATTATGGGAATAACAATGCACAAGGATATCAAATGGTTCAAGAACAGCAAATGCAGCAACAAGTGGGATATCAGGTGCCAACAGGATTCCATCAAAATGAAACCGAAATTGTGAGTAACATTCTCAATTAATTTTAACTATCTGATGGCATTTCAGGCAAGTAATAACACGAACAACCCGCAGATGTTTCAGCAGCAAAGCGTAATTGCCATATTGTGATTCTAAACTGATTGGAATAATTCAGATGCCTGTGTTTCAAGAAGCTCATCAACCATATTCATTCGCCCAACAGGAACGCATCAACTCCGAATTTGGAGCCAGTCATTTGCAGGACGCTTCACAGCAGCAAAATGAATTAGAACATGGAGCCATTCCAGTGCCTTCCTCCCAACAACAGCAATTCATAGAATCAACCACGCTGAGTTGCTCACAGGCTCCCACTTCATCTGCGGTACTAATTATTTATTGATTAACTATTTTCCAATTACAGACGACAAAGCGACCTTTATATGAAAAGAAGATTTTGGATGACAAAAGCGACAAAAAAGAATATGAGGTAATGCAATAACACTTAAAACTAAACAATTTGAAAAAATTATGTTATATATTGTCGGAGGCAAACGACTTGACAAAGTTTTAAAAATTATTGGCTATGTGCCAATGCGTCTCGACACTGTGAGAAGTACTGCGTACATTGCATTATAGTGTACGTGCATTTAATATTCAGTCAACGAAAAATTGAAATCTACACTCATTTCGCGAATTTGAAGGCCCCGCCTCCCTTCAGTTGTTTAACGCCGACAAAATTATGAATCAATATTTACAACGAATTCCGTTAAAGATGAATGTAAATCTTGAAATTGCGCTTGAAATAATTCACGATGATCTAATGGGAAAAATGGCCCAAAACATGGAAAGACTTTCGAAGGTATGAGTTTACAAGCTCGATTTTGATATTTTTTTGTTAAACCTGAATTTTGAAATTCGAACTCATTTTCAGGAAAACGGAATGCCAAGCGTAGCTAATTATTCGCAGAATTGGACGAAGGACGGTAGCAAAGAAATGAATAATGTTGCAGCCAACAAGGTAGCCAATCTTCGATCTCTTTCCCTTTTTAAATGAAATATTAAGGTCATTCCACCTCCGGACTTGTCACCACAAAGGTTCGATGATAGCTTAACTCGAGCACCGGAATCTGTTGTTCCATTGGAAAATGCTGGTTTATCGAAACATGAGAATTCAAACATTGGAATCAATACAGTCTCTAACGAAGCCAATTCTTGGTTTTATGGAAATTGTGAAGTAGGGAAAATTGAAAAAAAGAACAACTCAAAATAACAAGATTTAACAATTGTTTTCTGCTTACAGAAGAAGAGTACCAATGAGGCGGGAGAAGCGAACATTGGAAAAGATGATCAGAAGTATGAGAGATCTGCCGTTAACGTCGATGAAATCTTGCAAGCTTGTGAAGAACACAGTGAGAGTGACTTTTCTAATGAGTTGAAGGCGAATGATGATGTGGTTATGGTGAGGAATAGCAAGAAAATATATGAAATAATGAAACTTGAAATGAATACAGAATGTGAGCAAAAATGAATGTCATGAGAAGGATGACGGTGAAAACCAGGCAGATGAACAGCAATATTATCAAAATGTGTCCGGAAATCATGACTGCGCTGAACCTGAGACGATTTTGGTTTATAAAAGAAATAGTCAAGCATTTAGGAAACTACTATGTATTTATAGGAAACGGCTGAACACGATTCTGCACTGAGATATGAGAAAGAGGACGAACATAATCGAAATATTCAGGAAATCGTTGAGGTAGAATGAATTTCTTTTCGATTTTTTAAATCTGAAAGAAATAAAATGAAAACCCTTATAGGAGTTGAAAAAAGCAGAAAAATCGTGGCTCGAGATTCAAAATAATGGGAAATTATTGCTAGATTCAAGCGTTAAGGTCAGCCAAAACAAAAGTCTGTTTTCAAAGATTGAAAATTTCAGATAAATGATGAGAGTGTCGAGAGGGCAGCTATTAACGATGATCCACAAGCAACTCAGGATAATAATGATGAAACTAGTGAATCAATTGCGTTTGAAAAGGAATTGTCCAATGATCACGAATCCTGTGAATCAGGAACACCTAAATCGCAATTGAAGGAGACAGCTAATGAAGAGGTTCACTCTTCTTTGGAGGAGGGATCAAAAGATGAGGATCACGAGGTGAGAAATAGGAAAAGCAAAGGAAAGTTTAATTATTACGACCAAATGTGTGAAAAGCCAACACATCAGACGGTCTGGCCGGCACGAGCCAAACCAAATAATATCGGAGGTGAAAAATGATTGTCTTTCTAACAAGTTTCATTATTTCATATATTGTAACATCACTAATTTATTATAGATTACTATTTATTTCCTATATTTATTGTTTTCTTAATTAATTTCGGTTGGGGGCTAGCCCGAGTCAATCCGAGATCAGGCCAGGCCAGTCCTGCATTCCAGACCCGCCAAGCCGGCTCGAACCAATGACACGGGGTGTATTCTTTCCCATTTCAATTCAATGCAATGACTTAAAATTTAGCGGTAAAAATTATTCTTAGTTTTTTAGAAATAGCTACGATAGTTCCAAAAATTTTGAGAAAAACGAGCCGATTAGAATTCCCCGGCATATACACACTGATTTAAGCCTAATAGAAGAAGCCACGTGGATTCGTAGTTATTTTCATGAAAAACTATGATCCGATAGAAGATTATTTTAGGAAGCAGAAGAAACAGAGGATGCACCAGAGATGAATGAGAAACAAGGAGAAGTAGAACAAATTGCTCAAAACATTTCTGAAGTAATCAAGAAAACCCAATTAAAATGTTAATTATCTATTTGAATTGTTATAGAATGAAAACGTAATCGAAGATATTCCGATTATTTGCGATGACTCAAGCAACTCAGTTGAATCGGAAAATCCCGATATTGAGGATCAAAGTGTTGGCGAAGCGAACATTGACACAAAAGAGGATCGTGTAGAAGAACAAGAAAAACAGTGGACTATTAATGATTCCAGCGAGGTAATATGCATTCCTTCTTGTAATTTTTATTTTCACACGATTTGAAAAACAATAATTCTGATAAGCAATTCGTTGTAGGAGTTCTGCGCTATGGTAGAAGAGAAGCCACAGGAATGTCAAGAGGATAGAGCTGCTTTTCACAATCACAACGAATTTGCTGCTGACCAAGTTAACCATAATGACGATGTCCCTTTTAACAGCACCGAAACGGAAAAGAGTATTGAAGCTTTTCTCTCCAAAAATCTTGAAAGTGGAATATTTATCGAGCCAGTTCAAGCACAATTGCAAGCGAATAGGAAACGCTCGATGCAGGTAGACCTTTTCTTCAAAGAAGTTTCTAAGCGATTATTTTACTTAAAAAATGATAAAAATTTAATTTTTTATAGGACACGTCGTTTGATGACGCACTATTAGAAAAATCGAAAAGCGATGCACAGATCACAGCCGAAGGTCGATTGGTAATTAGCTTTATTGATTACAGGAATGTTTTCTTAAATTTTAAAACAATTCTTATAGGAGCAGACAAACGAAATTCAGCCATCGCACAAGGTTCTTAAATTGGAGACAAACTCGGATGGGCCGATTATTTGCATTTCGAATGCCCCCATTCCGCAAGCCGAATCTCCAAATCAATATATTGGTGTCCCTCATTCTGACGTCATTGGATCGTCGGATTTGAACGTGGGACTCGAATCTCCCAGTTGGGAAAATGATTCCGAAAATGACCAATTAGAAAAATCGGTATGGCTGATTTCATCCCAAATAATTATAATAATCGTATCCAAAACACATAATCCTCTTGTCCATATCGAGATATTAAATTCATGAGCATAATTACAGAATAACTTCACAGAATCTTAGTATTACTACCCACAATTTTTAATGGACACATTTAAAAAAAACTCCCGTTTTGCATTATTCCTGTAAAAAAGCTATGATTGAAAATGAATAATAGGAAATAACTCAAAATGGTTTTTACAGAGTCATGACGACCAACAAGAAGAGCAACTCGCTGTTGAAGTTGTTGTTGAGGTAAATCTTATTCATTTACAACTTGTTGTGCTTGTAAACACAATGAAAACTTTTAAGTAGTCTGATAAAACCCTTATAGGAGTTGTGCGACAACGTGGAAAAAGCCGAAGAATCGTGGCTCGAGATCCGAAATAATGGCAAATTATTGCTGGATTCAAACGATAAGGTCAGCCACAACAAAAGACTGTTTTCAAAGATTGAAAATTTCAGATAAATGATGAGAGTGTCGAGAGGGCAGCTATTAACGATGATCCACAAACAATCCAGGATAATAATGACGAACCTAGTGAATCAATTGCGTTTGAAAAGGAATTGTCCATTAATTGCGAATCCTGGGAAGCAGGAACACCAAAATTGCAATCGGAGACATCTAAGGAAGAGGTTCACTTGTCGGAGGTGAAGAATTACTGTTTTATAACAAGGCTGATTCAAGAACAAGTGAAAATAAAAAGATTTAACAATTGTTGCCTGTTTACAGAAGGAGAGTACCAATGAGGCGGGAGAAGAAAACGTTGGAAAGGATGATCAGAAGGATGAGAGATCTGAGGTTAAAGTCGATGAAATCATGCAAGCTCGTGAAGGACAGAATGACGGTGAAAACCAAGCAGATGAGCAACATACCCAAATAGTTTCTGCACTGAGATATGAGAAAGAGGAAGAACATAATCGAGATGTTCACGAGATCGTTGAGGTGAATTACATTTCCTGTCGATTTTTTGAGCTCGATAAAAAATAGATTTAAAAGATATATAAAGGAAAACCATTGTAGGAGTTATGCGACAACGTGGAAAAAGCAGAAGAATCGTGGCTCGAGATTCAAAATACTGGAAAATTATTGCTGGATTCAAGCGATAAAGTCGTCCAAAACTAAAGTCTGCTTTCAAAAAAAATGAAAATTTCAGAATAATGATGAAAGTGTCGAGATGGCAGCTATTAACGATGATTCACAAGCAACTCAGGATAATGATGATGAAACTAGTGAATCAATTGAGTCTAAAAATGAATTGTCCAATGATCACGAATCCTGTGAATCAGGAACACCTAAATCGCAATTGGAGACATCTAATGAAGAGATTCACTCTTCTTTGGAGGAGGCATCAAAAGATGAGGATCACGAGGTGAGAAATAGGAAAAGTAAAGGAAAGTTTAATTATTACGACCAAATGTGTGAAAAGCCAACACATCAGACCGTCTGGCCGGCACGAGCCAAGCCAAATAATATCGGAGGTGAAAAATGACTGTCTTTCTAACAAAGCTGATTCAAGAATAACTTAAAATAAAAAGATGAAACAATTGATATCTGTTTACAGAAGGAGAGTACCAATAAAGGAAGAGAAGCAAACGTTGATCAGAAGGATGAGAGATCTGACGTTAAGGTCGATGAAACCCTGCAAGCTCGTGAAGAACACAGTGAGAGTGACTGTTCTAATGAATTGAAGGAGGATGATGATGTGGTTATGGTGAGGAATAGCAAGAAAATATATGAAATAATGAAACTTGAAATGAATACAGAATGTGAGCAAAAATGAATGTCATGAGAAGGATGACGGTGAAAACCAGGCAGATGAACAGCAATATTATCAAAATGTGTCCGGAAATCATGACTGCGCTGAACCTGAGACGATTTTGGTTTATAAAAGAAATAGTCAAGCATTTAGGAAACTATTATGTATTTATAGGAAACGGCTGAACACGATTCTGCACTGAGATATGAGAAAGAAGAAGAACATAATCGAGATGTTCAGGAGATCGTTGAGGTAACCTTGGTGATTTTTTACGCTCAAAAAAATTTAAAACTTATAAAAAGAGAACCATTGTAGGAGTTGTGCGACAACGTGGAAAAAGCAGAAAATTCACGATTCGAGATCCCCAATAATGAAAAATTATTTCTGGATTCAAGCGATAAGGCGATCTTGCCAAATTTGAGTGAAAATGAGAGTCAAGAAAAGGATGACACTGAAAATCAAGCAGATGAACATATTCAAAATGTTTCCGGTCATCATGATTGCGCTGAACTGGACGAGAATGATGATATGGACAAGGTGAGGATTGGCAATAAAAGAAATTACAAATTGTGTTGATTTGAAATAATCCAAACTCGCCATGATAAAAAATGTCACAGATGAAATCGGAAAGGCAATCGATGGATAATCATGAGAACTGTGAAAAAAGTGAACCAACACCGAAATCGCAATTGGAGAAAACATCAAAGGAAGAGGACAATTTGGAAATGGTGAGAAATTAAAAAATCAAAACATAGATTAATTGTTACCAGTCTAATTAACGAGACCAATGTCGTGGATTCATAGTTACTTTTATATTAAAAAAACTATTGTTCAATTGATAATTATTTTAGGAAGCAAAAGAAACAGAGGATGCACCAGAGATGAATGAGAAACAAGGAGAAGTAGAACAAATTGCTCAAAACATTTTTGAAGTAATCAAGAAAACCCAATTAAAATATTACTTATCTATTTGAATTGTTATAGAATGAAAACGTAATCGAAGATATATTTATTTGCTATGACTCAAACAACTCAGTTGAATCGAGCGTTAAGGTCAGCCAAAACAAAAGTCTGTTTTCAAAGATTGAAAATTTCAGATAAATGATGTGAGTGTCGAGATGGCAGCTATTAACGATGATCCACAAGCAACTCAGGATAATAATGATGAAACTAGTGAATCAATTGAGTCTAAAAAGAAATTGTCCGATGATCACGAATCCCGTGAAGCAGGAACACCTAAATCGCAATTGAAGGAGACAGCTAATGAAAAGGTTCACTCTTCTTTGGAGGAGGCATCAAAAGATGAGGATCACGAGGTGAGAAATAGGAAAAGCAAAGGAAAGTTTAATTATTACGACCAAATGTGTGAAAAGCCAACACATCAGACGGTCTGGCCGGCACGAGCCAAACCAAATAATATCGGAGGTGAAAAATGATTGTCTTTCTAACAAGTTTCATTATTTCATATATTGTAACATCACTAATTTATTATAGATTACTATTTATTTCCTATATTTATTGTTTTCTTAATTAATTTCGGTTGGGGGCTAGCCCGAGTCAATCCGAGATCAGGCCAGGCCAGTCCTGCATTCCAGACCCGCCAAGCCGGCTCGAACCAATGACACGGGGTGTATTCTTTCCCATTTCAATTCAATGCAATGACATAAAATTTAGCGGTAAAAATTATTCTTAGTTTTTTAGAAATAGCTACGATAGTTCCAAAAATTTTGAGAAAAACGAGCCGATTAGAATTCCCCGGCATATACACACTGATTTAAGCATAATAGAAGAAGCCACGTGGATTCGTAGTTATTTTCATGAAAAACTATGATCCGATAGAAGATTATTTTAGGAAGCAGAAGAAACAGAGGATGCACCAGAGATGAATGAGAAACAAGGAGAAGTAGAACAAATTGCTCAAACCATTTTTGAAGTAATCAAGAAAACCCAATTAAAATATTAATTATCTATTTGAATTGTTATAGAATGAAAACGTAATCGAAGATATTCCGATTATTTGCGATGACTCAAGCAACTCAGTTGAATCGGAAAATCCCGATATTGAGGATCAAAGTGTTGGCGAAGCGAACATTGACACAAAAGAGGATCGTGTAGAAGAACAAGAAAAACAGTGGACTATTAATGATTCCAGCGAGGTAATATGCATTCCTTCTTGTAATTTTTATTTTCACACGATTTGAAAAACAATAATTCTGATAAGCAATTCGTTGTAGGAGTTCTGCGCTATGGTAGAAGAGAAGCCACAGGAATGTCAAGAGGATAGAGCTGCTTTTCACAATCACAACGAATTTGCTGCTGACCAAGTTAACCATAATGACGATGTCCCTTTTAACAGCACCGAAACGGAAAAGAGTATTGAAGCTTTTCTCTCCAAAAATCTTGAAAGTGGAATATTTATCGAGCCAGTTCAAGCACAATTGCAAGCGAATAGGAAACGCTCGATGCAGGTAGACCTTTTCTTCAAAGAAGTTTCTAAGCGATTATTTTACTTAAAAAATGATAAAAATTTAATTTTTTATAGGACACGTCGTTTGATGACGCACTATTAGAAAAATCGAAAAGCGATGCACAGATCACAGCCGAAGGTCGATTGGTAATTAGCTTTATTGATTACAGGAATGTTTTCTTAAATTTTAAAACAATTCTTATAGGAGCAGACAAACGAAATTCAGCCATCGCACAAGGTTCTTAAATTGGAGACAAACTCGGATGGGCCGATTATTTGCATTTCGAATGCCCCCATTCCGCAAGCCGAATCTCCAAATCAATATATTGGTGTCCCTCATTCTGACGTCATTGGATCGTCGGATTTGAACGTGGGACTCGAATCTCCCAGTTGGGAAAATGATTCCGAAAATGACCAATTAGAAAAATCGGTATGGCTGATTTCATCCCAAATAATTATAATAATCGTATCCAAAACACATAATCCTCTTGTCCATATCGAGATATTAAATTCATGAGCATAATTACAGAATAACTTCACAGAATCTTAGTATTACTACCCACAATTTTTAATGGACACATTTAAAAAAAACTCCCGTTTTGCATTATTCCTGTAAAAAAGCTATGATTGAAAATGAATAATAGGAAATAACTCAAAATGGTTTTTACAGAGTCATGACGACCAACAAGAAGAGCAACTCGCTGTTGAAGTTGTTGTTGAGGTAAATCTTATTCATTTACAACTTGTTGTGCTTGTAAACACAATGAAAACTTTTAAGTAGTCTGATAAAACCCTTATAGGAGTTGTGCGACAACGTGGAAAAAGCCGAAGAATCGTGGCTCGAGATCCGAAATAATGGCAAATTATTGCTGGATTCAAACGATAAGGTCAGCCACAACAAAAGACTGTTTTCAAAGATTGAAAATTTCAGATAAATGATGAGAGTGTCGAGAGGGCAGCTATTAACGATGATCCACAAACAATCCAGGATAATAATGACGAACCTAGTGAATCAATTGCGTTTGAAAAGGAATTGTCCATTAATTGCGAATCCTGGGAAGCAGGAACACCAAAATTGCAATCGGAGACATCTAAGGAAGAGGTTCACTTGTCGGAGGTGAAGAATTACTGTTTTATAACAAGGCTGATTCAAGAACAAGTGAAAATAAAAAGATTTAACAATTGTTGCCTGTTTACAGAAGGAGAGTACCAATGAGGCGGGAGAAGAAAACGTTGGAAAGGATGATCAGAAGGATGAGAGATCTGAGGTTAAAGTCGATGAAATCATGCAAGCTCGTGAAGGACAGAATGACGGTGAAAACCAAGCAGATGAGCAACATACCCAAATAGTTTCTGCACTGAGATATGAGAAAGAGGAAGAACATAATCGAGATGTTCACGAGATCGTTGAGGTGAATTACATTTCCTGTCGATTTTTTGAGCTCGATAAAAAATAGATTTAAAAGATATATAAAGGAAAACCATTGTAGGAGTTATGCGACAACGTGGAAAAAGCAGAAGAATCGTGGCTCGAGATTCAAAATACTGGAAAATTATTGCTGGATTCAAGCGATAAAGTCGTCCAAAACTAAAGTCTGCTTTCAAAAAAAATGAAAATTTCAGAATAATGATGAAAGTGTCGAGATGGCAGCTATTAACGATGATTCACAAGCAACTCAGGATAATGATGATGAAACTAGTGAATCAATTGAGTCTAAAAATGAATTGTCCAATGATCACGAATCCTGTGAATCAGGAACACCTAAATCGCAATTGGAGACATCTAATGAAGAGATTCACTCTTCTTTGGAGGAGGCATCAAAAGATGAGGATCACGAGGTGAGAAATAGGAAAAGTAAAGGAAAGTTTAATTATTACGACCAAATGTGTGAAAAGCCAACACATCAGACCGTCTGGCCGGCACGAGCCAAGCCAAATAATATCGGAGGTGAAAAATGACTGTCTTTCTAACAAAGCTGATTCAAGAATAACTTAAAATAAAAAGATGAAACAATTGATATCTGTTTACAGAAGGAGAGTACCAATAAAGGAAGAGAAGCAAACGTTGATCAGAAGGATGAGAGATCTGACGTTAAGGTCGATGAAACCCTGCAAGCTCGTGAAGAACACAGTGAGAGTGACTGTTCTAATGAATTGAAGGAGGATGATGATGTGGTTATGGTGAGGAATAGCAAGAAAATATATGAAATAATGAAACTTGAAATGAATACAGAATGTGAGCAAAAATGAATGTCATGAGAAGGATGACGGTGAAAACCAGGCAGATGAACAGCAATATTATCAAAATGTGTCCGGAAATCATGACTGCGCTGAACCTGAGACGATTTTGGTTTATAAAAGAAATAGTCAAGCATTTAGGAAACTATTATGTATTTATAGGAAACGGCTGAACACGATTCTGCACTGAGATATGAGAAAGAAGAAGAACATAATCGAGATGTTCAGGAGATCGTTGAGGTAACCTTGGTGATTTTTTACGCTCAAAAAAATTTAAAACTTATAAAAAAGAGAACCATTGTAGGAGTTGTGCGACAACGTGGAAAAAGCAGAAAATTCACGATTCGAGATCCCCAATAATGAAAAATTATTTCTGGATTCAAGCGATAAGGCGATCTTGCCAAATTTGAGTGAAAATGAGAGTCAAGAAAAGGATGACACTGAAAATCAAGCAGATGAACATATTCAAAATGTTTCCGGTCATCATGATTGCGCTGAACTGGACGAGAATGATGATATGGACAAGGTGAGGATTGGCAATAAAAGAAATTACAAATTGTGTTGATTTGAAATAATCCAAACTCGCCATGATAAAAAATGTCACAGATGAAATCGGAAAGGCAATCGATGGATAATCATGAGAACTGTGAAAAAAGTGAACCAACACCGAAATCGCAATTGGAGAAAACATCAAAGGAAGAGGACAATTTGGAAATGGTGAGAAATTAAAAAATCAAAACATAGATTAATTGTTACCAGTCTAATTAACGAGACCAATGTCGTGGATTCATAGTTACTTTTATATTAAAAAAACTATTGTTCAATTGATAATTATTTTAGGAAGCAAAAGAAACAGAGGATGCACCAGAGATGAATGAGAAACAAGGAGAAGTAGAACAAATTGCTCAAAACATTTTTGAAGTAATCAAGAAAACCCAATTAAAATATTACTTATCTATTTGAATTGTTATAGAATGAAAACGTAATCGAAGATATATTTATTTGCTATGACTCAAACAACTCAGTTGAATCGAGCGTTAAGGTCAGCCAAAACAAAAGTCTGTTTTCAAAGATTGAAAATTTCAGATAAATGATGTGAGTGTCGAGATGGCAGCTATTAACGATGATCCACAAGCAACTCAGGATAATAATGATGAAACTAGTGAATCAATTGAGTCTAAAAAGAAATTGTCCGATGATCACGAATCCCGTGAAGCAGGAACACCTAAATCGCAATTGAAGGAGACAGCTAATGAAAAGGTTCACTCTTCTTTGGAGGAGGCATCAAAAGATGAGGATCACGAGGTGAGAAATAGGAAAAGCAAAGGAAAGTTTAATTATTACGACCAAATGTGTGAAAAGCCAACACATCAGACGGTCTGGCCGGCACGAGCCAAACCAAATAATATCGGAGGTGAAAAATGATTGTCTTTCTAACAAGTTTCATTATTTCATATATTGTAACATCACTAATTTATTATAGATTACTATTTATTTCCTATATTTATTGTTTTCTTAATTAATTTCGGTTGGGGGCTAGCCCGAGTCAATCCGAGATCAGGCCAGGCCAGTCCTGCATTCCAGACCCGCCAAGCCGGCTCGAACCAATGACACGGGGTGTATTCTTTCCCATTTCAATTCAATGCAATGACATAAAATTTAGCGGTAAAAATTATTCTTAGTTTTTTAGAAATAGCTACGATAGTTCCAAAAATTTTGAGAAAAACGAGCCGATTAGAATTCCCCGGCATATACACACTGATTTAAGCATAATAGAAGAAGCCACGTGGATTCGTAGTTATTTTCATGAAAAACTATGATCCGATAGAAGATTATTTTAGGAAGCAGAAGAAACAGAGGATGCACCAGAGATGAATGAGAAACAAGGAGAAGTAGAACAAATTGCTCAAACCATTTTTGAAGTAATCAAGAAAACCCAATTAAAATATTAATTATCTATTTGAATTGTTATAGAATGAAAACGTAATCGAAGATATTCCGATTATTTGCTATGACTCACGAGAAAAACAATGGACTATTAAAGATTCCAGCGAGGTAATATGCATTCCTTTTTGTAATTTGTTAAAAAATTAAGAATATAATAATTCTGAAAAGAAAAATTAATATTCGTTTTAGAAATTATGCTTGGAAGAAGACTCTCGGGAATGTCAGCAATTCGCCGGTGATCAGATACCTGCGGATACCCTTTCCGAACACGTGGTTGCGGAAAACAACATGGAAGCTTTTCTCGCTAAGAATAGCGATAATGGACAATTTATGGAGTCAATGCCAGAACAATTAAAACGTCGAAAACGTTTGATTGAGGTAGATATTTTTATTCAACAGAAAAAAAAAACTCGATATCATTGGATATGTAAAGGTTATAAAATTTTTAATTTTCTTTAGGAAGATTCGATGTACGAGCCGCAATCAAAACGCGTGACACAGAATCCTTCCACAAGTTCCGAGAGTCGAGTGATTAGTGCTCAAGATGAATCGGTAAACAAATTCTGTTTTTAAGATTTGAAACTATTATTTTAGGAAAAATCGCTTATTGATGCAACATCGGACCTTGATGAACAGCATCAGGGAATATTGAAAGTAGAGACAGTTTCAGAAATGCAGAATCCTCTTCTACTTCTTAAGTCTCCGGATGTTGACTTCCCTAGAGCATCGCCAAAATCGGTATTTTTCTTAGACTTTTTAACCCCAAAGAATAAAAATGTATTGAACTATGTTAGAAAAAAAAAACTTAAATTTTATTCTCCAATTATAAAAACCATTGTCAGAAGTATTTTTAAATTTGAGAAAAGACTATTATGAATACAATGACGCGTCTTTTTAGGAAAAGAAGAACGATGAGGATTTGCTGTCAAAGTATAACGTAATACAGGTTGATGCGGACATTCAAATACTAGAGGAACCGGGATCTTCAAATTCAAAGACTACTGGCTCAGTCAAACAGGTATTTTTTAAGTTTGAATTATCTCGAAAAAGAAGCTTAAAAAAGTTTGTATGTGGGTTTACTAAAATAAACAAGTATTGTTGAAAAATGACAAATGTATCCAGGTGTCGTAGGATCCTGCGTATTGTACGCAATGCTAAGAGACAGTTACCGTAATCCTCACAGCGATTTACGGGGACTTTTTTTTTAAATTTTGCATATTCATTTTTATTATTTTTTGCTCAATTTTCATTTGCTCATTTTATTTCCCTTCGAAATTTTTATTTAAATTTTGCAGAATCCGAGTTTAATAATTCATTTAGCAGAATAAGCACTTTTAAACGATACATATTTTTTTGGTAAAAACAGCAGAGATTTAAAAGAAAACATTTTTGACCTTAATAAAATTATTTATTCGTGTTTTGCTTTTTGGACGCGTTTCTATTATTTTGTCTTTGTATTCTTCATTTTCAAAATAATTTTTAGTAAGACAAAATCTTCACAAATTCCCAACTTAACTGGACAAATAGAAAAATGCATATTCTGAAAAATAAATAATTAAACTCGGTTTCTACAGGTTTTAAATAAAAGATTTCCATAGAAAATAAGAAAATACAGCAAAAAATTGAAAAAAAATTATTAAAAAAAAACTCCGTAAATAACTGCGAGGATTACGGTAACTGGCTCAACGCATTGCGCACAACGCAGGATTTCACGACACCTGGATACATTTGTCATTTCTCAACAATAATATGTATATTCTGAACTACCGTACTTTGTACATTCGATATGGTTTTAATAGTTCTTGATTAGACTAAGAGCCAAATTATAAGTGGATTACGGTAGTTCACTCATCATCACTCATCACCGCACCATCCAATAACATTTTCAACATTTTTAATCGATGTGATTTTTACAGAGACAAAAAAGGCCAAGACCACCTAGAAGCCAGATAGTCTTGCGAAAACGACACCCAGTTCAATATGTACAAGATGCTCCTGCCTTCAGATTGGTAATTTTTTAATTGCATATTTTAATTCATCACTCATTACTCTGATTATAGCGAAAAAATCGCAAGTCTGCCAGCTCAAGCTCCGCTGAGGCACAAAGCAAGAACAATAATAAGTCTGATGTAAGTTTTAAATAGAGTAACTGTGTCCCCCTCCCGCTTGCAATTTGAAATGTGAACGAATGGCTTTGAAAATCGTTTTAGAATACACGATAACCCAAATGAAAATTGAAATTTCCTAACCCACCATTTTGTTGTTTCATTTTGAAATTAAGACTAATTCAATTTTTCTTTGATTTTTTTTCCAATTCCCTGAAAATAACCACGCTGCTTGTGTGATTTTATTAGTTGTTCTTTGTTTCTTGAAAATTTAGCTAAATAATAATCTTTATAGCTGTATTTCGAACGCTGAAAACAGGGGAAACTTGACAAAAGCGCCCTCCCCCAGATCGCGCTTTCTCACTCATCTTTTTATTGTACCTTTGTAGAGGATTCCTACTGCCTGAATAATTTCTCTGTTTTATTAATGCCTTTCTATTTTGACATTTTATTTTCTGCTAACCTCACGATTCAGCTTTTCACATATTGATCGAAGCCAAATAAAGCTACCTTTTTATTTATATTTCCGTAGAAACTATATGTCAACATGGCTAATTTTATTAAAAAAATCATTTTTTGTATGATTGCTCGAACAAAGTTTTTTTTTCTATTCAACATTCAAACTTTCATTATTAATATTCAAAATTGCACACTAAATTCGCACGTTATTTTGTACATCAGAAAAAAGAGATTTAATCAAAAGAAAACGCGAAGTTTGTAAAAACTGAAATCAAAATTGGACAGAAGAACTACCGTACTTAGTTTTTAATAGATCAAAAACTGCTAATAATTATAAGTTGCCAATTATTTCGAAAATCAGCTCATTTTCAAATTATGAGCTCATGTCAATTTCTAAGGCGGATAATGTCGATCATGAATTCATATAGAAAATTTTCACATCAAAGTAAGTCAGTAGAAAATGTCCTGTGAAACTTACAACTAGTAAAAACGTAATTTCCATTTAAGGAAGATGACGTAATTATTGGAAGCGATGAGCCGAACTCGCAAGCAGCGAATCCGTCGAGTTCAGAAACGGTGAGATTTGCACAATTTCAACAAAACGTTTGAATTTCCTTGGTTTTCAGCTAGACCGAAATAATGTTGAGAGTGTGATAAATGTATCGCCTTCGGGACTCAAGGCATCGCTAATTTTTGTTTTCATAAAATTAGACAACTGGTTTATTGAATTTCAGTTAACTCGCATTACGCCAAGAACAGCGGCTGAGAAGCGACGAAATGATGAGATATTGGACAGAAGAATAGAGCCAGCGAGAATAGCTCATTTTGGAATTGTAAGCAGTTCAATTGATGAACTTTTATTTCAAAAAATATTTAAAGACATTTCTATCAAGATATGGAAGATTTTGAATTATAACCTTTTCGTTTTCAAGTTAAAATATTACCATCGCGAAAAATAAGCACCCGATTTGCAGTTAGTTAGCTTCGCCGGTTTTCAAGGGTACGGTACACGAGATCCCACTGTTAAAATCTGAATTCATTTATCGCCTTCGAAAAAGTGCGATGTATACGCAAGATGCTCGTTTTTTTTTGGCGATGGTGATAATTTAATTTTTATGAAAGATTATGTGAATGCCTATGACGGAAAGAATTTTTTTCAATCTCATCAACAAAAATAATTTTTTATTTCCAGCAACATCTCCAAGGATGCTCGATTCCTGAACCACCCATCTATATTGATAGCTTTTGCTTGGATAGTGTTAATCATCGTCCTCAAAAAAGGAAGAGAAATATGCAAATGAGGACTGTGCAAAAAAAGAATTCCCAAAATGAAGTTCCGGTAGCGTCCAGGAGTGAGAGCAGCTCTTCTGAAGCTGTGAATACAATTCATCGAATATTATCGCATAATGTACGTTTTATTGTATTCGATATTTTAAAAAAGCACAATTTTCTTGAAATTCAAATTCTTGCAAATGCATTACAATATAGGAAATTTTTGAAATTCTTGGTGCAATATGACTTAACAAAATTTTCCGGTTTTCAGCAAAATTCGAATCCTCAAGAATGCACAGTCCTCGTTCCGATGTTTCCTGAAAGACATGTAAGCAATCACGGTGAAGGTTTTCGGTTCCTTCATTTGCCAATACAAAAAAAAAACCATATTTTGGCTTTCTAGGGACATTCCACATGGAAGGATGAAATTTCGCATTGTTATCCTTTTACTCTAGAAATATTTTAAGCATTTTGTTTATATCCTCTATCTAATTTTTACGGCAAACAAACGTGAATCGGGGGAAAATATTAATGAGCTAAACTTCGCAGTGTGAATGATTTTTATATAGGCGTCCTTAACGCACTGCCGCCAATTTGTCGATTACGGCGAATAATAGTTATCCCAGCGCAGTTGTGTGTGCTTTCAAGCTAAACATGATTCGGACCATTGGCACGTGCCGGCCCTGTCTGACCCGAATCAAAGAGATTGAAAAGAGGTGGTTGTGTGACTGATTCCACGCGGTAAAATTATTAATTGATTAACTTTTTGGGCTACATTTCTAGATTTCAAAACGTCATTCAAAATTGAAGATGTGAGCAGTTAACTGATTTTCAGCAGAACCTGCAGGCATCTACAACAATGCTGGTTCGTAACACAATTTTCCCACAACGTGCTTATTCTAGCAGTCCTATTGCCGATCCAGAAGAATATCAGAGAGTTTTGCAAATGTGGGCTGCGCGGAGTGATTCTGAGCCTGTGAATGGAGCCCATGGCCGAGTTATTGTGTTAAATGTACGTGTTTTATTTGAGTTAAAATTGGTCTTAAAATACAATTTCTTTCGAATTTGTTTTATTTCAACGAATTTGATTTTAAAAAAATCAACTGCGTCAGTTTTTTTTGAAGATTTTTAAGATAACTGTTTTCAAAATTAAAAATGTAAAAAGTTGATATCCTTTTTGGCTTTTTTTTGTTTATTTATTTTTAAGCTATAAATTAATTAAAAAAAAAACATTTTTCAGCAATATCCAAATGATCAGAATGATGAAGAAGCATCACCCGCACCTCCGGCAAACAATTCGCCATCCCAATCGGAAGCCGACGAGAGTTCAGACTTATCTGCTGAAGCACTAGCTGATATCGCGAGATGTGTGTTTTGAGAAAGAAATACAAAAATAGTACGCCAAAATACACCTAATTTGTTGATTAATATTATTATTTTGAAGCAGGTGATGAAGTAAAAACAAATTAAATTGGTTTCTACAAGTGCAATACAACGCGTCGCAATATTCCATTCCATTCAGCGGCTTACTAATATAATTTTTCATTTCTTGGTGATGGTCATATAAACTTTTTCTTCCTGTCTCAAATTATTTATTAGACTACATAATCTACACAAAGCGTGAATATATATTTTACAATTCAGACTATTAATTGAACATTGCGGATTCGTATGTGATACAGGAAAATTCTTGAATGGCTAAGGGTTTAAAGAAGTTTTGAGTATATTTAAATAGAAGTTGGACAAAACTGCTTCAAAGGAAAGTTTTGGTGAGTAAGCATTCAATAAAATCATTCTTCAATTAGGAATTAGGAAAATTAATTCACAAAATAAATAAATAGAGCTTAGAATCACGAGAAACACAACAAATCATGAAGAAGTTTGAACAAATAATTTAGAATTATAAAAATCATTGTTAACAAAGATTATTCGATTATGAATAAAGATATATGATCGATATCATTTGGTTGTTATAAAAATAATGTGCCAGTTTGTTGCAATTGCAGAATTTTATTACAATTTGCCTTTTTTAGAATATTAAGCAAAAATTAGTATATATTAGAGATTTGTGTTAATAAAACTCAAGAAATAAGGGTGCATTTTGTAATTCTACCATACTCAAAGGGTCGTGAAAACCGGAAGAAAGATGGATTTTTGAAATGTTGGATCGGACTAGACATAGGTTTCTTGGCGATAGATAACATGCGGCTCGAAGCAATCTGAAAAATAATAGCACATTAATTCTGTAAGTTAGAAATGTCAAACATTTTGTTAACATTTTTATGTTACATTTTTAGCGTTTGATTAGTCACGAGCCGATTGGGTTGATTGACGCTTGGAAGTCATGCGTCGCATGAATTGCATCAAGTTTTCGATTCTCTTATTTCTCTTCTTCTTGTTAGTACACTCCTGAACGCATTGCTAATTAGTAAAGGCTTTCAGTTAGTGACAAACATGTTCAGTGGCGCTAACATTGAATGAGCGCGATGTAGTTGCACCTGAAAGAAATTGGGTTAAGCTTGTCCACCCCATGGGGAGAGGCGGGATTTCAAATCACTCCTGAATCGGTAAATGGATCGTGGAAATGGAATATGCAGAACATTCCAGAAAACTGGTTAATTGTTGGAAAAGAGGAAAAAAATTTGAAAAATGAATGCATGCTGTGCACAACCATATAGAACCCACTATCATCCTCCATCATTTCCGATAGCGTCGTCGATTCATCTAATTGATTAGAAAAAAGTTGGTTAACAGAAGCTCATGCAGAACATAGAAATGAATCGAAAATAAAAACCTACAGTCAAACACTACTGATGGTGTGGTGGCCGCAAAACTTTCTCTTGATGATTGTGTATCTGCTGGAAATGATTGCGATAGATGCAGGAAAGGTGGTGTGAAAGAATGAAGGAAAAATTGAAGGTGAATGATTTTTGGCGTTCCATGACACCCTTGAAAATTATTACCATTGGTTGACGTTGACGGCTTCTCCTTATCCAATGCATCATCTGAAACGCTTAACGCGTTCAAAGAAAGTTTATGCTCACGAATTCCAGTCATAAGGGAGACATTATCTGAAACAAGCTCTATCTGTAACACTCGTAATCACTTCTATTTCAAACCTGCTTCGTACTCATCATAAGTCTCAAAGTTGATGTTGGATGGTGTGGATGAAGTCGACTTACGAATTGGCAAATTCTTGGTGGTCACCTGAACCCATTGATGTTCGACGCCTTCATCGATATATTCTGATTACCTCATCAAAGTACTTGCGGAGAGTGCTATCGGTTTCCGCAGAGAATGGGTTTGGCGAGTAGATTTGTTGGTAGACCTGTGCATGGTTCTGGTAGTTGCGATCAATGATACCCTTGCTTCCAGTGCCGATGAAAACGGCGCGATCGCTGACCGATGATGGACCAATTTGATCACCAGAGTCCGTCTGGAATAACTAAGAGCTACCTCGTCTACAATTTTCGAATCGAACCTTCAAAACGAGAGATATGTCTTCATTGACCGCGTCAAGAATTTGGCTCTTTGGCCCAGCGCTAGTGGTTCCCAAGCGACTATTCTCCTAAAGATCTTTTATAGTTAATTGGAAATATTTCTTATTGAACCACCTTGATCGTGTTTCTCTTTTCCTTGAACTCTTTTGGGTTCGACGAAGCTGGACTGAATTGATGAGCCCCACTAATCTTAATTGGTGTTCCGCCGGCGCTTGTAGAGGATCCATCCGAAACCCATTTGGTAACCTTCTTCGGACGATCAGAACCGTATTCAACAACTTCAACCTTTTGATATGTGTTTGGGCTGTTAAGCCAACGAGCTCGCTCCTGCTCTTTTCGAAGCAACGCCATCTTATGAGCCGTCAACTTTTGAAGGCATGATTCATCGACCTCAAACAGTGAAATCGATTAGTTCAATCAAATTCGCACCAATCCAACCTTTCCGAAAGCCGAGGCGCTCGGCGGAACCGCAACATCGCTATTGCTCTTCGGTGTCGACGTCGACGGCTCAGCCGATTTTAGGCGCAAAAATGGCTGCTTGTAGATATGGCCGGTTTTGAAGTTGGCGTAATCGAGAACGCTCATCCACGACTCCCACTCAAGCTCGCCGAGATTCCACTCAGTACCGTACTCTCCAGTTTTCTTAGCATTTCTCGCTGAAAATGAGAAAATACAACGAATGGGAATATTTTTTTTGCAATGGCCTACGGTAAAAAATGGATTCCTCGTAGACTTTTGCGACTTCTTCATCGGACGGAATCACGAGATTTTCGATTCCAGCGCGTGAAGCACGCACCTGAATGTTATTGTTTCGTTTAATAAAATTTGCAGAAAATTTGACAAATCAATGCTGAAATAATATATGCGAAAAACCTGATGTTCACAGGCAATTGTCAATGTATTCATTAGTAATGCGGCTTCTTCAATACTTCCGCCAATCACCAAACATCCTCCATTTCTCGTGAAAGATACCTCAAATAAATGAAGCAATTCCATTTCGGAATCAAATTCAAATTATCAATTAATTGAACATAGGAGAAGTGAAACAATAAGCGGTTTTCATGACAGCAGAAATATTGAAGAAATCGCCATGCTTAGCAATTTTTGATGGCGCAACCTGAATCTCGCAAGCCGCCGCAGTATTCTGAGCAAGAAACATCGCGTGCTCAATCGTTTCGCCGATCACAACAAATCCTTGGTTTTGGATAACCGCAATCTGAAATCAAAGCATGTCGAAGCGCGAATAATTGAAAAACAATAGTGTAGAAGTCACAATCACGGGTGCAATAAGATATTGGACAATATCTACATACATGTTTCGTTCCCAACAACTTGACGAATCGATCCAACGCGGAATCCGAAATGCATTCCTAAATACCAAAATTCATCTGTGAAGCATGCGTGCTCAATGCGATTACATTGATGTGATAGTTGTGGTACGAAACAGGTCCGATGATCATCGCCTCCTGGCACAATGGCAACAGTCCGCATTTCATGCTGGCGACAGCCGAAACCACCGGCGAATGCATATGAATGATGCATTTCGCGTCTTTGCGCGCCTTATAGATCGCCGAATGAAGAAGAAACAATGGCTGAATTTTTTTCATACAATATACTAGTAATTTGGAGTTTTCTGAATTTCACGAAATTCTGCAAAATTGCTTCACCGCCCCGACATTTCAAATTATTCATGGAGTTTGTTTCTCATCTATTAACCCCATTCATTTTCCCATATTTGGCATAAAATTCGCTTCATTAAAATGAAACAGCGTATTGAAACCTCATTAATGCCCACTTGAGTTAATAGGAAAAAAATTTGATTGTTCTATTGAAATTGGGTATACGGTAGCTTCGAAAAAATAATTGCAGCGATGATATGCTGTTTGGCTTGATGATCTTTCAATCTCTTATAATTCTACTGCTAGAAATACGGTAGAAATTCACCTTGTTGATTCCGGTCTTTGAAGAGCCATAGTCCAAAATCACCCCTTCGACATCCATCTTGACAAGCGAGCTTGATGTTATTTCATGGTACAAGAGCCCATAAGGATTCGCCAGATAATCGTCATGTTGGTCTTCAATTCGGTACTAAAAATGATCGGATGAGATCGGATTCCGAATTTTCTGCATTTTTTACAGTTATCATGTTGTAAATCCCTTGAGCCCAATGGAACAAGTCAGCCAAGCGAAACAAGCAGGCCAACTTGTTGCGTTCCATTTTCTCGAGTTTGGAATAGCCTTCGTTTCCGCGCAAGTCCGCAATGGGAATCGGGTTTCCAGCAATTCGACCTAAACAATTTTCGAAACCAATATTCACCGAAACATTATTTGCAAACCATAGGCATGAAGATTGGTGATGGAAAACATTTTCGGATTGATCGTCAATTCGGCGAGACGTTGAAGCGTGATGAGATGGTCCGGATCCGACAGAGAAGAATCGCACTCCTACAAAGACAACAAAAAAAATTAACGAGTGCGTCCTATGCATTGAAAAAAGAAGCAAACAAAAACACGAGGGCATTGTTTCATGATTAATTCAATGACATGATGATCGTGAGAAAACGGAAATGAATAGAGGAGACCTCTGATTCATTATATCCGCATGAGAAGCTTTAAACAATCATTTGGCTACAATATATTTTTTCATTTTTTTTTCTACTTATTTCGCGGAAATAATAATTGATGCGTCCCATTCCCGAATCGGCGATTAAATTGATGAAAAAACAATGTGTTTTGTTGCACTATTCCAAGAATTGTCATGCGCAGAAACAATTATTGCAAAAAGGCCCCTAATTTCAATTAAATTGATTCCAATCAACCAACTGCTGAAGAAATAATTGGATAAACGGATGCCATTTAATCTTTGAAATTTTTGTTATTTCAACTCATTTTGAAATGAGTCCCGCAGGTTTTATGCCTATTCGAATTCTGGAGCCTTCCTAGAAGATGACGTCAAAACGTTTTTGTTGATTAAACAATGTGGTTTTGCATACATCTTTAGCAAAATGCTCAATGTTATACAGCTTTCATTGAAAAAAAATTGTTTCAACCCCCTTATTTGGCAAATAAGCTTGTACACTTGATTAATTGTCATGGTTTTATTTTGAAAGATTTGCAAGAATTATTGGAAAATTGAGCGGATTAAAGCGAGTTTCGCTTATCGGGGAATTATTAAACAAAAAACATTGCTTATGTACTGAAATAACGTAGATTTATGGCTATATGGCTTCACTGCGTTTTGAATATCACTTGGGCAATTTTCTTAAAAACCTTATGGCGGGACCAATTTTTTCCTCTTCGCTGAGCCTAAACACTCGATATTTTCTTTTTTTGCGTTGCCCAACAAAAATCGTTTGCAAGAAAAGTGCGAGGCGTTGCGCGCCACATTTCCATTTTTATGAAAATGTCGTAAGCTTATTAAAAATTCGATTGTGGCGAGCACGTGGCGCGAGCACGTCGCAATCGCTATGGAAGCTCGATGCAACAAACAACAATGTTTGTAATTTTCTGTCGGCCGGCTTCTGGTTGCCAGACAGTGCAATAAACCAGCTATTTTGGAGATGAGGACATTTTTCCGCAAGTCTGAAACCCGGGGGGTGAACAAAACGATTATGAGCGCTTGTGCAAGAAGGAAGCTTCTCATCGCATGAAGTGTGAACCCAAGCAAGGTGTCAAGTTTCAAATAAAAAGCTCGAGGCGAAACTCAGCAGTGACCGAAATACACTTGAAAATGTGACTTTTTGATATTCCCGCTAGTCAGAGGGATTTCGACTTTTAGCGATTGCCCCATAATTATGAAAATGCCAACTTTAAAGCTTTTTGTTTTTCGGATGCTATTATTGACTTCTGGTTTTCAATTGATCTTAGGAACTTTTCTGATTTCATTCCTACCGTAATCGCGCTAGTCTTTGACTTGCATAATCGAATCAAGCTGATTATCATAATCCATATTTCTCAATTGAGGTTCCAGGATTTAAAAAGAATTAAGATAACTGAAACAGACACAATTGCTGACCCAAGTTTTATGAGATCACACTATATCGTAGAAGCTCTTTGTAGAAGTCTATCTTATACTGTATGCAATCTCAATGGACGAGTTTTTCAAGAAATTTCCTACAGATAACTAACCTTGGATGCAGCCATTGGGAGACTTGGAGATTTTGGGTTTTATTCAACCGACCGCTACTCGCCAAATATGAAGCGAATAATGGCGGTGCAAGGGAGGGGGGGGGGAGTTAAAGACAGGGCTCGTTTTAAGCCCGCCCACTTTATGCGATCATTTTGCTTTATGAGCTACGATAGGCTGACAGACATCAGCAGACAAGCATATTTAATGGGCGTGGTCACGTTTTGCAAGTTGGTGACGAACAATGAAATTGCGGGGTGGATTACGGTAGACATTCCAAAGGTCATTTGGTTCACATTTTAGAAATGTGCACCAAAAAGAACGAGAGTAGTATTTTTGAAGAGGTATTGAAAAATAGCTCAAATTTTTGTGAACCGTTGGTCAAAAGTACGGATTCCAGATTGAAACAAAAAATGCTGAAACCGCGAAAAAGTAAAGAAATTTACCTGCCGGATAACATCTTCAAGCTCTTGACAAAATGATTTTGATTCAAGTATTTCCTGCACGCGTTTTCGTCTTTCCATCTCGCACAAATCCTCCTGAAATTCGCGCATTATTATTGGCTTCCTCTTCATCTTTTCTGCCCCCCCCCGTCAATTTTAAGCTGATTAGAAAATGCCAATTCGACTAATCCGTTGCTCGAAACGCTTACACACCTTGATGACCGCCGGCCGCTGAAGGTCCTTGATGTAGTCTGGATCATCCGGATCGGGCAGCAACGGACGTTCGCGCTCTTTTCGCTCGCTCATGGTGATGATTACCTGAGGGATCATGTGAATATTGAAATAATTGTAGCAACAAATGTGACGACAACAAAATTTGCAAGAAGTGAATAATCCGCTAGTTGCATCATCTAGACGTTTTCAAATTAGACATGAAACAAGGAACTGAATTTTATAAGAAGCATCCATGAACATATTTCAAAATTTTTTTCCAAACATTTTTCAAAGGAAAAACTTCAAACATGTTGCAATATATGATACAAAATTGAGGAAAATAATTCCAATTTGAAAAAAAAGAAAGCCGAGAATTTCAAGAAAGATTATTAATTTCAGATTGGAGATGTGCAGCTTATATTACGAATATTGTATATTTTAACGTATATAATTTTAAAGACAATTATTGTAATTATGAAAACAATAAAGATGGCTTTGAGGTACATTCTTGACGAGAGAAACTGAAGAAGCGCAAAAATAATCAAATAAAACAGTGGTTTGGAAAACCGTATTACACGAAATGTCGGTATATGTCTTTGCCGAAATAATAAAAAATGGGAGAAGCGCAGCGAAAAATGTATATTTCTCCGACGTCACCATTGAAATCAATATGCAAACATCATACCATTTTTTGGCCCGGATTTTATTGCTGTATATTTTCTGCTAATTTTTTTGCCCCGAAAAGATGAACAATGTAATGCATTTGCTTCAAGGGCAATAGAAGTTGGGAAAATATGTATGCAAAAAAAGACATGTCTATAGTGTGGACACTTTCAAAGCATTTTCAATAAGGCTCAACAACAATAACAAATTGCGAGTAAATGAGCGATAATTATGGAAAAAAATGAAACTCTGAGAGCTTATAAGAATATTATTAAAAATGTGCGAAAATTTGCGGGGATCATTCTATTCAAATCATTGCGCAATTGAAAGATCCCGTCTATTAAAATTGGAAGAAAAAGAAGGCGATGAAAAAAAAGAAGATGGACAGAAGTCAACTGTTGCGTATCCGTTTCACACCGTCCAACTTGGAAAAATACGTTTTCAAGGTCAAAATGGCGATAACGCAACAAATAGGTTTTTTCGGGAAAAAAACACACACGCATTGTGAAGATGGGATGAGGTTTTTTGCACTTTTACATGAATGTTTGGACCCCCCCCCTCCCCTAGAGAAAAATGGGAAAGCGGACCAAACTTCAACTAATTTAATAAAAATTATTCATTGATATCTTGTTTTTTTTTTGGTAAAGTGAAACACTATGACATTTTTCTAAATAGTGGCAAAAAATGTTGGATTTGAGCACAATCGACACTGATGACAAAATGTGTGCAGTTGCAGAAAACATGAAAATTGAAGGAGATGAAGAAGACGCTGAAGAAGTGCCTCGTGAATGTATTCAAATTAAATTCGCTCCAACATTGTTGCAAAAGCCATTTCGAGTGCGAGTTATTTTCGGGATGCGACCAAACCAAAATCTTTTGCACACGCAAATCTCGAATTGGTAGAATGCAATAGGTGATTCTACTTGGCGCGCAACGATAAAACACACACACTTCATGTCGGTTCACCATATATCATAAACCATGAGAATCGTCCATCTTCTACTATTTTTTTTGTCTGCAGATCACCTAGTTTGCATAACCCATATAATTAGCATAAGGAGCAAGTATTAACAAGCTCGCAACAAATTTATTCTTCAAAATGTCTATGACTGTTCAAGAAAACATTTGATTAGAAATTGTGCAGAACCCAATTTTTCGTTGCAAATGTTCCATTGTGGGCTTGGATTGAATTATCGGCGGCGCATTTTCAGTGTTCGCAGTAATATTTTCTAAATTTCAATGACGAAATTTTGAATGCGTGGGATTTGGAATTTCAATTAATTTGAAATTTTCGGTTTTTTAGGTTATTCAACTAATATCATTAAAATAATTAAAGAATAACGAAAAACCTTTGGGAGCCTGGAGAAGACAACTGGATGTTCTTGATGGGTCTGAACTCTAATTTGCTATTGAGAATTGCACGGCTTTCATAATCTTAGAACACTGAGAACATTTTCAATTTGAAGCTTCAAATATGCAGAAGAAAAAACGGAAAAAAAAAGAAGGAAGAAGCTGTTGTTCGCCCATTGAACAAACACCATCCCTTAATTGACTCTATCCCTCTCTCTCTCTCTCTTTCTCTTTACGTTCCATGATTAATGCGACCCTTCATCATATAACTGGTGACAAAGCTTCATACACTCTTAATCAAATGAGTGAGCTCTTTCACACACATAGACGCAAAAAAAAGAGAAGGATGGATAAATGAATAAAAAGTGTAAAGGGTTTCAAAATAGATGAAAAAAAAGTGGCTTATTTTGCAGGAAAACGTCGAAACTAATTTGGGCACTCGAGCTCCAGCTCACCCGCTGTGACAGTCCGGAGGTCAATTGAATACGTAATCGCGCACCCAATTTTTGATAAATGAATCAACTTACGGTGGTTTTTGCCATTTTCCTAACATCTGCTTCTTCGGTCAATTGATTTCGGGAAGACATAAGCGCGTTTGAATCGACTTCAAGAGAAAAAAAAACCGCAAAATCAAGGCATAAAAATTTTTTCTCCTAATTGCTAGGTCCGAAGCAGAATTTTAAGATATTTGTGGGTCGAAACAACAATAATAACATTACTAGGCATCATTTGCATTAAATGCCGCACTAACAAAGAACAAAAGGCACAGTATGCATAATTTAGTGGACGGGCCGAATTTCGGATCATCTGCGTGGAAACAACGCGCAAAATAAAAATCTATTAGGCGCGACACAAAGTTGCGGGTCTGCTGACAAAGGAAAAACGAGGGAGGAAAAAAGCGAAAAAAAAGAAGTGCCGACGGGAGGCAAAAAATGTCGTTTCTTGAAGAATAGCGAATATCTGAGTCGAAAAAGGTTTTCATCATCGAGCCCATCATCATCATCATTGTGATCGAATAGAGATGGAGAGAAAATTGTCGTGATGAAAAGGAGAAGCCATTTTTTTACTGGAATGCGTCTTTTTTCATTTCTTGCATAAAAATTGAGCTATATTTGTAATTATTGGAAAATGCGACGGAGCCTGCAAAAAAAAGAGGAAGAATTAACGGATAGCAACATCGCACTTTTTTTCTAGACATTCCGTCCATTTTTTGGTTCGGACTCTTCTTTTTTTTTGCTAAAAAATTATTTATTCGTGTTTGCGGTATTCCCGAATGTGCAATATATAATTTCAATTTCCGAATCGGAGTCCAGAAATTCACAAATCTGTCTGTAGGTGGATTTTTCCAATTTCCGAAACCGCAATAAATTTTTGAATTTCCGTTACTCTGGTGCAATTTTTTCCGTTAATCGTCTTTCTAGCTTACAGGATGCCCATAAGTAGCAATTTTCGTAAAATCAAAAATTCAAGCATTGAGAATTATTACCTATATTAAGGTTGCAATTTATGAAACCTTGTGCCATTTGCAAGAAATTTCTGAACTTTATGCTTAACATTAAACCTAATTACTGCTTACGGGTTTTGTCCCGATTTTTGAGCGGTTGTTTGCAAAACCTGAACACTTTGTTCGTTCCCAAACATTGAACCCTTGATAATTTCATCAAAGTTTTTTTTGCAGTGCTTGCTGATTAACAGCTTCAAATTTGTGCGCTTAATTAAATCTGCGTGTCTTTTTTTGGATTCAAGGTAGACCGTAATCCAATCTGCCAATTTGTGAAAAAACCGCCACAATTGAATTTTTTCGAGTGTTGCACAAATCAGTAAAAGTTTGGACCTCAAGCTGTTACTATGAATAAACGGAAGGTAAATGAAAAATCGGTCGAGTGGAATAAGTATGTACCTTGTTGGATCACAAAATAGCCCCTATTTTCAATTTCATTCTTTGATCGAAAAATAAAATAAAAATGATGAATCCGAGACTACGGTATGCTGAGCCAACGAGGTCCCCAATGAGCACTTTTATTGGGTGGCTCGTTCATTTAATTGCACGTTGCGTTCGCGAGCCAAGAAAAAACTATGCACCAGAGGTGGAGAAGAGGGCTCTTGAAAATCCAATTGCTGATACCGTATTCCGAAAAACGTCATTTGTTTGCTCGGCCAATTTTTAATTAAATTCACTGACATCAAGTTTTGATTGAATATGTTTTGTTTTGCGAAGGGCATTCTTTTTTGCAGAAAACATATTATGAGCGGGCTTCCTCTGCCAAGATAGATTTCCTTTCGCGAATCGGTCCAGACAGGTAATTATATTTTTTCGGGCTCGGGCTCAAAGGGGCGGGGGGCGGATGTTTACTCGTTTTGCACGATCGCATGCCCTCCAAATGGGCCATCACAATAACAATTTTGCAAAATGATTAATTCTGAAAAATTGCGAATGAGGGGGCGGAAATTTAAGCCAAATTTATCTGAGATCAACATTGAGACGAAATTTTGAGCATTGCTAAACATTTCTTAAAAGTTGCTTAAAATTAATATGATCTTAAAGATTCCTAAAATTTTACATTACTTTTTGCAAATTTTTGAGAGAAAAATTCTCACAAAGACTAGAAGGAACTAGTTTTTCGCAATCTGCATTTGATTTTTAGGGTTTCTTTTCAATTTTTAAATATATTCTACATAGTATCAGTTATTTAATGAGTAAAATATTCTATGAAATTTCATAATAATTTCAGTGTGCATATTTCAACCAATTGAATTTTTCCAATTAAGTATACCTGGGGCTCAATACTGCCACTGTTTAGTTCGTTGGGTTTACGGAATTTTTTTTTTAGATTGGCTTGAGAATCTGAACTGTGGTTGACCACACATCAAAGCATTCGTTGCATGATTGTTTTTCAAATGCACATCTCTAAATAATTCCTAAGAAAAAAATCGCTGATTCATTCATGTTCGGTAATCTATTTTGAGAAAAATGCGCGCTAATTAGTCATATGTCAAAATTGAACCCTACCGGCGTCAATTTGCAATACTCGCATTTCGTCGACAAAATTCTATATACGGTATTCGCCTTCGTATAATCTGATAATCCTAGAGGGGTTTACATGAATAAACGGGATTTGAAGCGAAAAGAAAAAGATTATAAACTGATATCACTATTACAACTAGACAATTGCAAAAATTGAGGCTGCCCAAAAATGTATTCGTAGTAGTTGTGCACTAGGCACTTAATGAGCCAGGATAAAACGCAGATGGGTGCGAAATTTGAGGGAAAAAGCTTCTAATAGAATTACATTGCCGAATTGTTGAAACAGATGCGAAAAATATGCGACAATTTTTATGCAGATTATACATAAGTGTCGGGTCCATCTTTTTGCATGACAAATCGGCGTGGTCCCCAAGAGTACGAATGTCTATTGTTTTACATGTTGTTTAGCTTTTTATGACCACTGCTTCCTAAAGCCTCTCTTCCCTCTTTTCAATACTTCTCTCGCGGTTCCTCAATATGTCCTTCGACTTCTGTGATTTTCTGATTTCCATTGAGACAATAGAAAGATAATCTCTCGATGGACTTTCAAAAGAGGACAATAGGCTTTAGAAATAACAAGTTCATTTTTTCAAGCAAATATATTGCGCTGGCATTTCGTTGAAAAATGTTAAGCTCGAAAGTCGAGGTGTTTTGTTTTCTCGGCATCATTCGGTGAGATATGAACTAGTAAAGCAAAGGAAAGGAATTTTAAAAGTTGTCAGAGATGAATTAATATGAAAACCAGGAAGTTCGTTTGAAAGTTGTGCACAAGCGATGCTCCAAGTTGCACACATAATGAAATTATTCGAAGGTTTTGAAGCTGATATTTGTGATAAATTAAATTGCCGAGGACGATGAATAAAAAAATGAAGGAATAAAGGTTCCAAATCTGCCACAACATTCTTTTTTTTAAAAGTGAACATGTTGCTTCTGATTTTAAGAAGCCGAATCAGTTATATATCAGAGTGGAAATAAAAATTGAACAAGAAGGCTGTGGAAAATTGAAAAATCTAAAATTATTTAAGAATTTAAAGCAATTAAACTAATATTTGGAAAAAATATGAAAAAAAGTTGTTTAGACATTTACAGGCACATAATTGAATAGCTTCCATTTTAGACTGAAATTTTTTTTCCAACGAGTGAAGTTTTAAAATTTTTTCAGGCATATTTCAAATGTTCAGATCCCTTCCGACGTCAGTTTCCATTTACGAATTTTAATTTTAATTTTTTAAACAAAATTTTGTGCAAATTCCATCATTTGGCAATTTTTCTCAGTGTTTGAGTTCATTCTATAAAACTTGCGATCATTCAAATCAGGGCTTCCAGAGAAATGCTCATCTCTACGAGACCCAAGACGGCAATTCAAATGATAAATCAATGACACGCCGAATGTGTCGGTCCATGACAATACATATTTATATTTTTCAGTTTTGCACGTTACATCACAGACCTGTCCTCAAAGGTTAAACTATTTGAATAATCCGTGGTAAACGTTCAATGTCTGCGAGAAGAAATGTGGCAACAGTGATATCACTAAAGAACAGAAGGACAGAATTATCGATACCGGAAACATGTAACTGTGATTCATTGTAGGAATAAATCCAAATATGTGGTTGATAATTCAGATTGTATGTAGCTTTAAATTTCAGCCAATTTGGATTATAATGACACATTGGGTACATTATTAGTGTGCTGGTTCTTAGAAACAGCATATCCATATTTGGTTCATAATGTTCATTCAAGCGATGACGATAATAGTAGAAAGAATTAAATTCGCGAAAAAATGATGTTGTCACTTCTATTTTTGGAATTGAACTCAGCTTTTCGTTGGATCAATTCCAGGATTATTTTTTATAATACCGTATTTCTCAGGACCAATATCGAAATTAGTTTTTATTTGCATAAATATCGCGTTGAATTATAATTGTTTTCAATATTACAGTGATTGGAATAATTCTGAGGGTTGAATCATGCAATTAAAAAACAGTTAATTAGATAAATGTGTTTAAATACGCATTTATGAGGTTAATTGATAATTTTTTTTTTCTCGTTTCAAAATTTTTTTTTGAAATTTCTTTAATCGTGAAGTGTTTAAGATTAAAATTTTATTGAAATCTCTTTCAGAATATTTTCATCTATATATACATGTATGTTATTTTCATCCGATTTTAAGCTTTTTTGAGCATCTACCAATTTCCTTGCTTCTATTAACGGGCAAGTTGCAACTTAAAGTCTCAATATAATCTGAAATCGCTGAAAACTGAACTTAATTCCTTAATTACAATGTCCAGTTAAAAAAATTCAATTCACTTCTCAACATTTTTTACCTAACTCAAATCTTGCTGATATTTTATTCGCTCTGTTTTTCGTCGCGTAGACAAATCCGATGCCGATGAGCCGGCATGCAGAAACAGTAGTCGTTGAAGGGAGAGCTCAAAAGCGGTTTAACGTGCTCCGATTTTAATTTTTTTTTTCAATTCCTCTCTTCGACTTTCGCTATTATTTTGATTATCATTATCAATATCATCACGAGGAGGAGGAGGATGATGCTGGGCGTGGCCTCGAAATAATCCTTGGCATGGGAATAACTAAGTCCTACCTTCAAATATTCGCCTCATTTTTTTAATAACCCCATCGTCGCCGGCGGCTGTTTAACAACAATGTGCCCCTCTGGAGTGACATGCTTAGTATTATTCCTTCTATCGGCTCAATTTGCCATGCCATGCTTCTTGAATTCCTGCCCATATCGTAGATATGGAAGAACCTTGCAGTGTGCTAGTTGCGGTAAGCATTCACCAACCAATTATTTGAAACTTCATTATTTCCATTTAGGACCCATGTACCAAGGAGTGTGTGTTAATGAAGGACGTTGCTGCACCCATGAGGCATGCTACGTTTCCACGGAATGCACGTTTAGCTCGGTCTGTCCGGAGCTTTTCTGCAAGGTAACCACAAAAACGAAGAATTCGCGAGATTTCGAATTTCGAACATTTCAGATTGACCGAAACCCGGGATACTGTGTGAAGGACGGAATTTGCTGCACATCAGGTCAATTTGGCGATTTCGCTGAAAAAAAACAAAATTGTTGATATTCTTTCAGGCGGATGCCAGCCAAGCGAAATGTGCTAGACGCCTCCCAAAAACAGATTAACACAATAATTCTGTGTTTGATTTGATAAACATTTGCTGTTAGATTCATCCAAATACATACGTTCAATTGATTTCTTAATCGTATATGTTTTGAATAAAGTCGTACAGGTAAACATAACAAGTGGTTCAATTGGGAAAATGAATGCTTATCCAAATACTACACAGTATGCAATATGTCTTGCAAGAGAGTACTTGACTATTGAAATTGTTGAAATTTTGCAAAAAAGCTTTTTGAATACTAAAATTCAATTAGGGTTGATTGGTGACATCTTGTGGGAAAACAATTATGCATAGTTTGAGCAAACAAGGCAAACTTCGAGGGATCTATATTAATCTTTATATAAATTTTGCTATCGTCTCGCACGGACTAACTGGTTTTTGATTTCTCTGATATTAGGAATTCAAAGAAATGATATACTCGTCAAGAAAAATAAAAAAAATTCACGTGAAAATGTAGTAACAAGCCTTCACGTTTGTTGGGACCATTTTGAAAGCCGTTCTCCCCGTCCCCAGACGCCGACTATACCAAAATTAACCATGTAAAATGGCCAACTGATTCTTCTTAAAATGCGGGTTTTTGTAGCACACAAGCATTAATTTGAGAATGAAATACTAGAAAAATATCATATTTTCTCATTTATTTACATTGAACGCACGTTAGAAAAAATCAACAATTACTTATAAAGCAAAAGCTAAAATAAGATTACACATTTACCAAAAAAGAAAAAGAAAGAAAGAAATTCCGTTCGGCAACTATTGTGGCGTACACATCAAAATATTTTGAAACAATATGAGAACACTCGTCGGCGATAATGAAGATTTTCTTACGATTCTCATGGTCTAGCATTGAGCGTAGTTTATTTAGATAGAGAGAGAAAAATTTTAGTCATCCACAAACCATTGTGAATCATTACTACGAAAAGCACCAGATATGAAATATGGCATTTTGAACGAAACAATATTCTTTTTGTTCGATTAAGACGAAAATAGATGAGGAGAATGAACCTAGATGGTCTGGAACGAGAAAGATGAGGACAAAAGATTCACCGTGTTGTTTGAAAGGGTATGGTAATGGAAGGGAGGGAAAATGAAACTGAAGACGAAGAAAATATGATAAAATTGAATCGATAGTTATGATTTGGATTTCGATGGAACCAAATCGGATTGTTGCAAGACCCATTGATGCGTTCGATGATTGGCTAATTGAGGATTGCCGCCGGATGCCGGTGTCCTTTTGCGACGCGCCGCTGCGTTCTCAACACCAGCCGATTTCGGTTTGCGGCTCGGTGATGAGCTCGTGGCGCGCGACATCTTACGCGACTCGTCGCATGGCGGAAGCGGCGGCGGAATATCCGGTGGCTTCGGGCGACCCTGAAACTCATTTTGAGAAGCATTAAGGTTTGCGAGATTTGTTTCATAGAAATTTAAAGAAAAAATGCAACCAACCGTATTCGAAGAATTCAAATGTCCTTCCTCCATCAAATCCAGCGAATTCATCTGCTCACGGATTCGATGTTCACGCTCGCGCTTTCTGCGTCGCTCGTTTCGTCGGGCTTCGCGCTCCAATAAATATCGCTGATGGTCGACTTGTTTCGCAAGAATATTTGTCAAGCACACCGAAATGCACTGGAAAAATTAATACTGCACTCCAAAAAAAAATATTAATAAATTTACCACAGGGATGATGAGAAGGGCGACGAAGGCGCCGATATGAACCGCGTGCGATTCAAACACGCCGCGAAGTGGTTGAAGGCATCCTCTGGTGTAGATATCATGCTCCAATTCCGCTGGACGCTTCGTCAAAGCGTTCTGCCAGCATTCCAGTGATCGCATCGCCGGTAGAAGAGGATTTGATGAACCAGCCGCTTCCGATATAACCGATTTACGACAACATGAGAATGGGACGCCGCACTTTTCCGGTTGCGGATTCGATTGCGTACAATTAAATTGGTAACTCATATTCCAGTCCCGATAACCTTGAGCAATTGATGATACCCCGCAACATTGAAGCTGAAATATTGGAATATTCAATTTAATAAAAGCCAAGCTTCATACATTCTCCTGCAATGAGTCCATGATTTCAGCAACATTTCTATTCGAATGGTAGTTCTTGATGGCATAGAATAACAACGAATGTGCCGAGAATCCTTCAGTTGTATCATTGTAGAATAGTATAAATACTAAGAATGTGGTTATCACAACGAAGATGTATGAGAGAAAGACACATAGAGCAAACTGAAAATTGTGCCTTTGATAAGAAAAAAAAAAGACATCTGAGACGAGTTTACTTACACTTTTCAATAAGAAAATATTGTCGCGCAGAGCGCCCATTGAGCCAAGGAATGATACGATACATATTGAAAGACCTGCAAAGCAAATTGATTGAAGGGGGTGAATTCGGATATTTTCGAGTTATTACCAAACACGCTTATCAGAATCGCTGGATTAAGAATCACATCGACTAATTTGACTTCTCTGAAATCCTTGACGAACAAATATACCCCAAGTGCTAGAATCGCCACGCCAACAAGCTGTAATTAATTATTGAGTAGGTGAATGGAAAACGCGCTAATCAAATGATTCCTACCCCTCCCCTTTTTCGTTTCCGCCACGCCAGGCGCTCATCGGCACACCATATGTAAATTAAGTGGCAAGGAGAAGAGGTCATTGGCAATTAACGCAACGTGTTTGGCAAACACTCGGCACAGAGCCAATTTCCATTTTCGGAGCCGCTAATGCACTTATTCGAAATTTCTCGAGTGTCAATTTGAAATTCGAACACTTGACGGTCATTTCGTTGAAAATAGTCCCCAAATTTTCAGGGTCCACAGGTACATGGCGCGCGCCCAACGCGTAAACACCAAATGAGCCATGACTAAGTGGTTTGAAGCGGCGGCCGGCCGCGGCAAAAACACGAAATTTTTGTTGGGCATGGGAAATTCGGGGCATTTCGCCGGCACACACCGACGATCGCGCAACAATAGGGTACAACCGACAGTTGGGAGGGGTGCGCACGTTCCGTTTTTTTTGTCATCCAACGAAATAAATATCACAAAAGGGCAGCTGCGAATTCGGCCTTGATTCGGTACCATCTACGGCAGGTTTCATCACACAATGTCTTTGATTGCGATTTCGAAACAACACTTGAAAATGTCGTCAACCTCTCATTTTTTTCATTGAGATTTCTAAAGTTCTTACTAATTGGTTTAATTATTCTGAATAAAATTATTGTTCAAGCTACCATGATTGACCTTCAATGTCAATTTTCAAAATTATTACAACAAGTGTCAAGTACACTTTTGAAGCGATATTTCAAAAGGCCCAAGACACTTTGAAACAGAATTGTCGTTCCATATTAGCAAAAGTGATGAAAAAGAAATTAGCTGTTTGCAGATAATTTATGCATGTATGTACATGTTGTTACTTCCTCCCCTCCTAGCTTCTAACAGGTTTTTAGCATTTCTTGAATGAAAATCGCGGAGAAACGATTACGAAAATGCAAATCACACATTTCCTGGCATCGAGCTGGCGCCGACGACGTAATATCTCGACTTCAAATCAGTTTGGGAGAATCGTCTACTCCAGCGCTCCGGAAACTCAATTTTGCGAGTGCATTTCGACGTACGCATCTGATTTAGACAATACTACGCGAAAACTGCTATACAAGAGTGTTGTGAATTTTTTTGGGAACACCTTCAAGAGTTTGGAAAGAAAACAACGCGCTGAAAAACTAATTTTTGGCTAGCGAAATCCTATTTAAAAATTGAGGTAGGCAAGTTTTGTACATTTTCTTCAAACCAAAAGAACAAAAGCAACCGTGTTTACCTTGAATCTGACCTTTCGCCTTCCCCTTACCCATCAAACGAGCTTCAAAAAAAAGAAGGAAAAAAGAAATTGACTTACAAAAACGAGCGAATTCAGGAAGAACACCAGCCATTTCAGGCATGACGAGATTTCCTGTCGTGGTTTTCGCTGTTTGACGGTGCGAACAGCAACACGCTGCGGCTCACCGGAGCCCATCAGCAGACACTGTTCCCAATCGCACGAAGACGCGCTGGAAAAAAATATTCGGTAAATGGTTGGATAGAAAATGGTTTTCAATGGAACATTCGTTCAATAATGGAATGAGGGAGATGTTGCTTCAAATAAAATGCAGATGTACCAAAATACAAATTTTTGGGATTACAAAAGCGGAGTGAGGAAGAGCGATGTCGTCGTTGAGGGGGGGGGATGCTGAGCCACTGAACCGTGATTAATGTGGTCCGACCAGAAACACGTCTAATCCGAAAAGGGTGGATTGGGAGGGGGGGGGGATGGTGAAGAATGGAGAATGCGCAGGGTGGCGGGTGGGGCCAGAAGGCATTGCGCGAATGAAAGGCGAGAGAAACAGAGGTGGATCGTGCGTACATGGAATACTAAACATGCCACCGACGACATACTCCTGCTACCTGCACAAAAATACTAGTCATCTGTCAATTAAGATGAGCAGATGTGCGCGAGCAACATCTTGAGAGTTGTTGGTGCCTAATTGGTGCGCGACAACAGGTTGAACGAGTGGGGAATGGAGGATGGAAGCGGCGATAGGGCGAATGTAGGCCTGAGGAAGGGAGGGAGGAGGGAACTTGCCCCAAACTGACTGGCATTGAACGCCGCCAATTTTCAACGGTGGGAAAACCGCGCGTTGAGGATTTTGGAGGAAATCAAGCGTCATAAACGGATTCCTTTATGGGATTCAAGCAAGTTTCAATAATTTTCCAATGTCGTTGATAGTGATTGAATTAAAATCAACGAAATCGTGAATTTGAGGAACCCTACTTGTTATTATATTGGTAGTATAAATTTCAACTTCTGAAAAATTATAATCAGATATTAATAGGCAATATTAAGAGGCCCCACACAAACTCGTTGATAGTTAATTGGGCAAGTTGCACACTTGGTACCAAAAAAAGTGTCCTTGAAAAACGAACGATGGTAATGAGCTCAATTTGCAATTGCATGGAACACCACCAGCAATCGAAAATGATTGGTAATTTACCATGTAAATGCATACATATACAATTGGAAAATCGTTACAGAAATTGAGTCAGGCGAAAAAAAGATTGTCGAAGAGATAATAAAATGAAAGACAAAGAAGGAACTCGTAAAAAAAATTGGCGGGGCGAAGAATAAGTGACAAAATGTCGTGTCTGGGAGACGAGGGGAAGGGGTCGCCAAAAAATTGCGCGAATGCAACACCACAAAAACAACGCGCACCTAATGGAGGTCAATTGTTGTAGCGGCTACGTGACCATCTCGAGTTTTTTGATAATAATCTCACAAAAAGAAACTCATATCAAAGAGATTCTTTGGTTTTTTTTTGTGGAATACCCAAAAGTTGGTCGATCAAGTCGCTGCGTAATATCTATTTGATTTACACCCGACGCCAACTTCTCAAATTTCAACAATTCGGGTCGTGGGTTTTTTTTTCTAGTGCGGTCGCAATTATACAATGATGATGAGGGGGAGGGGGGGCGATGATGAACCGGAAAATGGTACGCGATTGTAATTATCTCTTGAGAATCATGAGAATACGCATAATTATGCCCTACGTCGGCTAGCCAATAACCAATTCAATGCTCGACACAAAAAAAAAAACAGAAATCAACGATAAAATGTGATGTAGGTCATGTGTCGGAAAACGCGTGAGGAGGAGTGGTGGGAGAAGATTTAAATATTGCACAAAACCTAATTATTCGGAATGTTCGGCTCCGCGAAGAAAAATGAGAAAAAATTTAAACCCCCCCCCCTTCCAACAACTTGTGACTTCAAATTGACTGACAAGTAATATCTTTGTTTTTTGACATTTTCTATACGAAAAGAGGTCCAATAGAGAATTGTTTTGCTTTGCCAAAATTGGTTTTGAAAAACCAAAAATTGTTGGACTCTAAAATAACTTGAAAACCTTTTATACTAGATCATTTATAGTATGAAAAACGTTTGGATAGTCGAGATTTAATTAATTAATTTTTTGATTTGTCTTCGTCTGCCATTAATAGAAAAAAAATGGGAGACAAATCGTTTTTTTTTGTTTGACGCAAAAATCGTAAAGCGATCCATATTGGTCTAGTGGGTTTTGGGCGAAACAAATAAAATTGAGGAATATTGTGATTCGAGAGCGGAAAAAGCGGGCGAGCCAAAACCAATTTCTCGTCTCGATGTCGAACACAATAATTGCAGGAAATGAGTTTGGTGTCGCACGGTGGTCAGCCGGCGGTGCGGTGCGAAGCAATTAAAAGGCGCTGCACGACGATTTCCAGATGTGAATTAGAAGAAGCACGATAAACCAAAAACACAAACACTCACGGCTTTAATACGTCCCTTCTCGAGCTCGATATCCTATAGGGCATCTCATTCAGGCAACAAGCCAGCTCAACGTAGTAAGTAATCGAATATTGATGACAGTATCGCCAATCAGAGTATTTTTATCAACGGTGTATTGAACACTTGAATCAACGGGCGGTAGCTTGACATCAACTCTTCTCAAATAGAGGTCACCCCAGTGTGCGTGAGTGTGTGAGTGTGTATATACGCTGTCTGTATGTGTGTTGTGAGAAATAGCCTGACTGTCCGACTAGCTGGCGACCAGATCAAGGGCTAGTTGGCTTTCCGACCACTGGCCCAATAAAATTTATTCGCTATTATACTCTTTTCGAAATGAGATAGACGATTTTGCGGATGAGTTGCCGGTAAAGAGATAATGACACTGGAAGAGAGTACGGTCCTGCTAATCATCTAACAAATCATTTTGTTAATTGAGTCGGCCCCATTGATAACATGGTCAAGATTTTCGTAATATGCCACTGAGGTCAATGAAAAGCGATGAAAAACGCTTGAAGATGAGAACTTTTCCGGACAATTATATACGCGAAAGAGAAAATCGTCAGGAAAAAATGATTTTTGGAAATTGGGAAAATTGTTTGAATAAAAATAGTTGAGTCATTGGAAATTATTTTTTTAATCAAATTAGATTTTTAAAAAGGCTGAAAGAAAGCCTATAATAAAGGAAACTTATTTTGAATTAAATCATCAGATTCGAATTAAGAAGCCCTGATCTTTGGGAACTGGGATTCTCATCAAAATTTAGACTAATTTAAAAAAATTGCAACTAAACATCGCCACTTTAATTTTTTTTCCATTAGGGGCAAGGAAATAAAGTTTGCAACAAATGATATTATCATGGCAACATCCTTATGTATTTAGAGAAATTGAAAAAAAACACGCATTGGAAAACCGCAACTAGAAAACCAGTCTCGAGGAAGGCATCCAGGAAGCAATGGAATCAGAAAAGTTTGATTGATAACGTACCGCCTTCTACTTCCTATTATCAATGTCAGCCAATTTTTCAGAGTAGCCGAAACGCGAGAAAAAAAAAAGGACATAAACATACACACAACGAGATGAAAAGAGAAAATTGAGGTACTACATACTAGTAGCACCACCTTTAGAATAATTGGTCGAAACGAGAGTAGGAACAAGCAGGTACCGGCGACAACCCCTTTACGAACGACACACTCACAAAAAAAAATTGTGGAAAAGAAAAAAGGAGATGTTGATGAAGAAGACAGCGGCGCGACGAACAGGCATTAGCCTCCGACCGGTGTGCGACATATGGAAATCGGAATCGCAAGGTTATTGGTGTTTCGAGCAGCGTCGGCAATGTTTGATTGAATTATGAATTTTGAAATGGCAAAGGTCGAGAGGAGGTGACTTCCTAATGGATTTCCACATGCAACAGTATTTCAAGGTTGCCTGAGAAAGCAATTATAATTTTTATAAATGGTTTTTCATAAAGAATGCTTTTAATTGTTGATAGTTCGGGTTTTGATGACGTTTTGAATAGCTAAGGTCTTGTCACGAAAACGAGAATGAGAGTTGGAATTGATAAGAATCTAGTGAGTTTTCAATTCCCCTTAGTATATCGACATCTATCTTGAAGCTGACATGTTCTTATATGGAATCTACCTTTGGCCTTCAAAGTAATCTAAAAATTGGTTTGGTTAGCTACGGCAGAAAGCAGTGAAGATTCACAAGACACATCAGGAATTTTCTAGTGTCGGTTCCAAACTGAAAGCTTTTATTCCTCGTTTTCAACATTTTTCCCCCCGATGATGTCTGCGAAAACATTTCAGTCTCACTGTCCGAATTCACTTCTGATCGTTTGATTTGACTTTAAGAAAAAAAAAACAAAACGTCGACTTACCAATACGTTGACACTGATAGACTATCGCAATAATCCATAGAAAGTCGATACGCAAACCCAATTTGGAAGAATTGCAAGAAATGAATGCAAAAAAAGGGCACAGGAAGACCACCTACTGTGAAATGGAGATTGACAGCAGTCACAAAAAAAGAAAGAAGGAATTTCGGTGGGGTTTTATCGGCCTCGAAACATGAAATATGGACATCCAATGGGATTCATTAACACACTCCGCTCAAGGTTTTTTTTTTTCAAAGTTTCGAATCGCCACTTCAAATCCATCCATATTATTTGCAAACGGATGGTGAAGTAATTGAGAGTGTTATAGAATTGAGAAGATGAGAAAAAGTTACCATAGACACAATTCATTTATATTGTGCGAAACGAAACGTACGGACGCTTTGACAAATTGCAATTAAACGGAACCCATCTTCGGCTCCGATGTCAAGTATTGAAGGATTAAGCGTACCCAAGAGGGCATAGGAGAAAGAAGAAGAAGAAGAAGAAGCTTCTAACACAATTTTAAGTCGGGAATAATTTCGTTTAGCTTCGCAAAATGGCTATAAATTAATGATGATGATTGGCGCTTTGGTGGTGAGTTGGTGGCATTGTCAATGAGGTTAAAAACATGAGTGCTTTGAATAATTAATTTATAATATTCATGTAGCCTTTCCTAGAGATTAGAATACAAATTAATGCAAATTATTTGTGATTGATGTCTTTTTTGAAAGCAAAAAATGCGCTAAAAAGGAATTTGTGAATTCCATGAAAGAAAAAAAGTTATGCATATTCTGAGAATATCTTACTAGTTTAGGTTCCTAAGCGTAACGCTAAACAACCTGAACCTAATAACGCGCAGTGTAAAACATTAGAAGGACGACAATATGTTTTCGGAACCCAATGGGAATAAAAATGGGAAGAAGCTGGAAAAAATTGTTCGTCAAAAAACGAACCGCGACACTCCCTTTTCCTCTTTGTGCGGCAAAGGATTAACATTTGGTATAGATTTGGCGTAAAACAGTGTAATGCTAATTATCGAGGCCCTAAGAGATGAAGATCTTATCAAACAACGCATTAGTAACATTGGTGGGAGAGAGTGTGGGGGGCTTTTTTCTTGCCAATTACCACACACTGTTGTCCCAGATTAAGCCGAGAAAACTGTCGCGCGCAAAAGAGCGAGAAAAAAAACGACTGAATTCGGTTAATGTTGTAAATAAGTGCAAGACGGACTAAATTAGGAACACTAGGCGGTCGGGCGTCGGCGAAAAAATTTTGCGCGTACGATGCAAAAATGTCAAACCGAACTCTCCCCCCCCCCGCGCCTCGAATCTTTTCGCAAATATAAATGAGGTGCGCACATAGACGTATACAATCCCCCCCCCCCAAATGAAGCCCGAAAACGGTGAATATGAATAGAGAAGGGCTGTATAAGAAAAAAGGCGATCAAGTCAAGATTTCACTTTTTCCCGAAAATTATACCCTCACCACTCTCATAGTACTACGTATTTTCGTTCCGTCGATGCCAGTTCATTTCACACATTTATTATGTAGCTGGATATTATATGTACATATAGTATATATGGGATCGATGATCGTCTTGGGGTGTTCTTATCAAACTCCACCGACAGCATCTCCCGCACCCCTATCCCATAAATGGCATCAACAATAAATCACATGGAAAATCAAATATGAATGATTAGAAGGGACGACGTTTCTTTGGATAATGATGATGATTATCTGTTTTTGAAGCGACGCGTTTAGAAACTGGAATAATCGAAGGAAAAGTGAAGATTTTTGATGTTTATTTTTTTTGGTTTCGTCAGCTTTTCGATTTTGGGGAAATGGATAGAAATCTTGAAACAATTTATGCGACAATGTGAGGTTGAATTATAATTTGATAGATTTTCTCGGCTTTTTTACTATGATAATTAGAATGGAAAATTGAGAACAAATAGTAGAATCCAACAAAATGACTCATATTTCTGACAAGCCTATATATATTGCAACTTAAATTTAAAGTGTGTAACTTGAAGAAAAAAGCATGGGAAGGCGTCTTTAAATCAATCAAATTATTCAAGTATATTGTAATAATTTAAAATATAGCTAAAAAAACGTTTTGCGCTATTTTTTCATCTTCGTATAATCGCATTTAAGAACGCAACCTAGGCAAAATACAACAATGCAAACATGTAAAAAGCGGATACACGTCAAGAAATGTATATGATAGGATTCGCGAACAGGACTGGTACTTGACACATCGCCAAGCCAACGGGCATCGTTCGCGTCAAGCGCGAGCGCGCCCGCGCGCGCAGGTGGGGCCGCCCAGCGATGAGCTTGCCATTCACACAAACACACACAAGACACGTTTTTTTTTCTCGGTGCGGAATGGAAGCATGCGGACAATTTCTCCTTCTCGCCGGAGGATAGGACGACTGTCGTCGAGACGTGCAAAAAAAACGCGGCGCACAAAACATACATACATAAATACACAATGAAAAGAAAAGGATCGATGACAGAAGACATGCAATCTCGAGGAATGAGTATCTTGTCTGAATTGTCAAGAGCTTCTTGCCACCAGCCCCCCCCCACCACTATTGTCTTGAGTGTTCTCGCCTGTTAAGATGATTTCAAGATGATCTTGATCTTTCGTTTTGAGAAGGAGAGAATGCTTCCGGATTGCTATACTGAATTATATTAAGCATCATTAGCGGGTTTTCTCAAAAGGAATCGGCTAAATAAAAACAAAACACGCAAAACATCTTATTTTATTCAATTCTCTTTTATCGTTGCGATTTGTTAATGAAGAGGCCTGCTGTCTTAAGAAGAGGGGGGAGTTGTCACACATGATGCCAAAAATGGTATGAAGGAAACGGAATGCCCAAAATAGAATTTGAGCATACAATGGTGATTGTTGTTTCAAAAAGAAGATATTCCATCAAAATTGAATTTTTAAGTAAAATATAAGATGTTAGGATTACTGAAACCCTTTGTGGCGATAACCAAGGAAGGTCATTTCATCCGCTTTATTTTAATTGGATCACTATTAATGGTCTTAGCCTTTCTATGACAATGCAGCCATCTGCTCTACACTGCTTTCTGACAAGCAGGCTCCTTTAAAAAAGGCTCTTGTGACCCTAGCGTAATACGGAAACAATCGTCATTGAACATCAATCAAGAGTCATGTGAAATTTGGTTTTTTTTTTTCATATTTATGGAAAGAAAGACACGTAGAAACGGGAATATATAGATTTATTATGTGAAGAATAGTAAAGGGGCTGGGGGTACTACCTAGGCAATGTTGGAACACCCGGCGGTGGGCCGGCACCCCCCCCCGAAGCGGACGGCTTATTTGGAGTGGAACGGCCGGACGACGGGTGCCGCCAAAACACCATCCAAAAACGGGCCGATGGGAGACGCAGCCGTTTGGTAATTAGCAAACATAAGCGTGCGAACGGCGTGACCTCCTCGTCGAGCTGGCTCCAAACAAACATGTTGATTAGATGTTTCGCCAACAATTATGTATATGCCGACCCCCTAGGGTCGAAGTATATATTACATACACACAATCAAAGTAAGCAGACACCTATTGTATATAATGACATTTAATGAGCATGACGAGAACGACCTGTTCTCTTTTCATTTTTTTGCGTGTTTCTCATTCGCTTCCTACCGAATTCCTCTCAGCATCGATCTGTTCATTAAAATTGATGTATTGTGTGAAGTATATAGAATACTTGAAAAAATTCAACAATATATAGATTCATATAGATTATGAGGAAAAAAGGAATTAATGAAAAAATGAGAGGGATTCGTATTGGAGGGATGCGACCGACGAGGTCAATCGAATAGATCTGCGCACCGCGATTTACTATTTATAATGGCATTATAGTTATTAGTAATCAAGGGCGAGAGTTTATGAATAGTATATATATATATATACATATATGGTTTTTCAAAGCAAGAAAGTTGTTCACTCGGATTTTATGGCACAATTTAAAAGGCCCGAGAAACGATGAAAACGTTTTATCGCGATTTGCCCATATCTACATATATTTCAAGATTTTATGCCAAGAGTACTGTAGAATTTATTGGCATGAGAACGTCAAATAAAAATGATAAGGAAATGGCAGCGAGGTATCACCATTTTGTATTACAATAGAGGGTTGAAAAGAAGGAAAAAATTTATTTGAATTTTTGCTTTGAAAAGATGCCAAACGAATTGTATTTATAAATTCGAAGAAAAAAAAACGAAGACGCCATCTAATCAAAACCAGATAATGACGAAACAGATAAAGAATGCCGCAACTAATGGATTAAGCCATGCAATTTTTTGGGTGACACACGTTTTGGGAAAGCGAAAATTGGACTATAATGCGGAGGGTTTTAAACGCATCGGAAGTATGTAGAAGGAAGTAGGTCACACATGTTGAGTAGACGCAAAATGTTTCGTGCTTATTGTGGGCCGATCATCTTGTAAATGAGTCGGATGTTGGTGCAATGATTCGAAAGCAAATCGACATGAGAGAGAGAGAGACGGCGAAAAAAAAGAAGCATATATTGGTGGAATCAGAACGATTAGATGCGTTTTTTTGAACAGCGCACGGTTCTTTCGTTGTGTAAATAGGTAAAAAGATCAGAGGTGCTCAATATGCGGCGAAAAAATTTTTCCGAGAAGGTGATGATCATCTTGTTACCCATCTGGCGGGCCGAGCGCGGCGCAATGCGTTTTGTTTGCGCGCGGTCATCGCTTGATGATAAAGCGCAAAAACTCGATTGATACGTATTGAAAGCGGGTCAATTATTATTATTATTATTGTTGGACTTGCGTGGGTTTTTGATCGCTTAGAGAATGTTAAAAAATGGTAAAAATTTCAAGTCAAAATTCCATATATGCAGAAGTTAAAAAAAAATTGAATTAGATAATTTTTGAAGGTGAAATAAATAAGAAATCTTTGTTGTAAAAATGATGATTTTAGGAGACAAATTGGATTACATAAAGTAAATGAAGATGATTTGCTTTAGGTTTCCCAAATTACTGTAACTTATAATTTATAGGTTGCTCATTGAATAAATCGATATAGGAATTACCGCGCTGGAAAGATTTTATGGTCCCGACTTGTTTTCGACATGATATTAGCTTACTTCGAATGCTCTCATCCTGATAATATGCAAACTCAATTTACCAATTTTTTTTGAAAAGTATTTTACTACACGGCATATTAATATATTGAACAATTCTCTAGATAACAAGTAAAAGCTATTTCGAAATGACAATTGGCATCTACAGACAGCGAATTGGAATTTTATTATCCATTCAGAAGTACTTTGTGAACAATTAAACAATCGTCTACTGTTTTTTTCTTATTGTTAACCAGAAGAAATTGAATTCATTTTTGAAAAGGGTTCAATTTAATCGATTCTAAAAAAACTTGAATTTCTGGCCAATGAACATGTTTTTATTGATTCAAACCCTGAATTTAACAAAGCATAAAAAATATTCGTAAAGAATGTATAATTTTTTTATCATTGTAACTTTTGAATTGAAATGAACAAATTTTATAAATGGCAATTTTATTGAAACAAATTGGAAATCTAAATTACCCCTCTAAAAAATAATGATTTACGGAAATTGTTGAAATCGGCGCGTGTTTGTTTGGCGTATTGGCAACAAATTTTCGACAATGCCGTTAAAATAATTTATGGCCAAATAATTGCCTTCAGGGGTAAAATTGGGTCGCCAATTTGTTCCTTTTTAACAATTCTTTGGTTGAGATATGCTAGTTTCATCAAATGTTTTGAATATTATGCATTCAAGGAAAACTTATTATTATTTTTGTTTTTTTCACTGACCACCACATTCCAGACAAGCTAAGAAATTATTTAAGGGTCTTAATTATGAAATTTATTTTTTTTTTTTCAAAAAAAATGTAAACGTCACATTTTATGATTACTTTTTTTTTACATAAATTATTTAAAACGTATTAGAACGCATTAATAAAGGCATAAATGTTTTGAAGTGAAATGAAAAGGAAAAAAAAGTACATTTTAAAGCAAAGGAAGCATAAAATATATAGGAAAAAAGCTCAAAACCGATTCTAGAAAATTTTTTACTTTGATATGTTATTTCGAGAATTTACATACTACTAAATATATGCCTTTACAGCGTTTTATTATTTCCAATTTATGAGTTAAGATTCGGTCAAGCAAAATTGACTTACATTCCTCAAAACATAGATAATTAAAGACCATACTTTCTCATATTTTCGAAATTAATTTTTATGTCGTATGACCTATCAAACCAACTATGTATAGTATTGCACCTGCCGTATTTAATTTGACACATATTAGTAGAATAACGCCACGCCAACTAGTATGTGCTACTTGCGGTTTATTATTTATTTATTGATTTTCTGAACACACTGAAATTCTTTAAGAAAACTATTTTTGTCCTCATCATGAACGAGAAGAATCCCTACATCAAATTCTCGATTATTTGAATTGCCGCTCTTCATTCTCTTATTTCTTTGACACCCTCTCATTCTGGCCAACTGTGTATTTCCCTTTGCATTATTCCCTTTCCTCCTTTCACCACGCTCTATTGTCCTCACTCCTCGCATCTATTTTGTTTCTGATTAAACGCTTGCTTATTGATTTCTTTAATGCAGTTCTTACTATTAGTCTAATATAAAAATCGAATGTGAAAGATTTTTTTAATATTCGATTTACTCACTTTGATATAAACTTGAAATTATTAAACCCGACAAGTCATATATATATTTTTTTTAATTAAAACTTGTTTTCGCATTTATTATTATGGAAAATTTTCAGAAAACTTGGGTAAAATAAAAGAGCAATAATGGAGCAACAAACGGGCCAGACTTCCAATCTTTCATTCAACGATCTTCCATTTCACATAGCATCTCAAATAGTTGAGCATCTGAATCTCGCAGACAGGTTTGACATTTATTTTTGAAACATTGCTATTTGAATTTTCTTTTTTTTCAGATTTAGCATGGGACTAGCGACGAAATTGCTTCGCAGATTGGACGAGGTGGTGCCATATCGCGATCCCGGTTGTTTGTCAGTTTTCGTTACAAAAACGGTATTCTTTTCCTCTTTTTTTTTGCAAAATTCAAATCACTCAATTTTAGGGCAGCATCAAAGTCACGTATTGGCGTAACGTGGCTTATGTAGATAGTGTGAATTTGACATTTGAAAATTGCGAGGGCGGGACTAAAGTCAACAGATGGCATAAGCATGTGCCCTACAATCCATCACAAAGAGTTCCATTAGAGTATGTATTACTAGGGAACAATTTAAATTTGATATTTGACTTTGTTTTAGGAACGAATTCTCGACAATTACCCCAGATAAGCATTTCACCGACTTGGCAATTCAATATTTCAACCGAATTGCATCGAATCCCGGTATCAACAATGTATATGTTTCGTTGGTATGTTGTGGTTTCATACTATCCTGAGACAAATTCACAACTTTTAGCCGAAAAGCGTCTATGACAAAATTCCGAGGCTCAAATGCTCAAAACTAAATGTGAAAGTGAAGAATGTAGAGGAATTGGAAGAGATTTTGGCGAAGTTGGCAAAAAAAGAGCTGGATGAGTTGGAAATTGAACTGACTGAAAACAATTCGATTGTTCCTAGAATACCAGAGGTGAGCGTTAACTACATATCTAAACCATTCAATTTTATTTAATAGAAAATTTTAGGTTGTAAATGTGAAGACGCTCATGATGGGTGGTCCGATTGAGGAGCCAACATTTATGTCGCTGTCGGCTCCATTTATCGAGGTAGATGGATACGGATTCCGTGAGCCGATTCTGGAAAATTTCATCACTGTAAGATCTTGAAAAAATTGGATTTAAATGGCAATTTTGAAAAATTAAGAGATGGGCAAACGGTGGAGGGCCAAGAGATTTCACGCAGCTTATAATCTATAATAGTTTTATCGATAGGTTTGACAGCATTGTCAAGAAAGTGCGCTGCATGAGATTCGAAGCTGACATGGCGCAATTGTGAGTGTTAATATACTTATTATGAAGCAGGAATAATTATCGTTTTTTTTTTAGACTTATATATCCTGAAGATCACAAAGAACTTGGGCAGTACATTTTTGCTGAAGATTGCTATCAGATATTCAGCGAAGTTTCTACGGATTCGGCGACATTGCTTAAAGGTCTCTATGAAATCATTCTGACGGTTACTGGAAAGGTGATCAATGGCGAAGCGGTAATGTCGCTCAGTGGTAAATGGCGATAATTCTTCTTAAAAATTTGCAATTGTAAATGTTTTATTTATTTCTTAAAAGTTTTCTGTAAATTTGTATAATTTCACCATTAAATTATTTTTTTTAAATATTTATTCTTGAATAAACCATGATTTCAAAATAGTCGTTATATAATGCATGAAATATTTTAAGAAAAAATTCCGAAAGTTTGTATTATTTTCGTTGCAAGAACATTTTTTAAAATTACGATTTTAAACTAAGCTAACACCGATTTTAGTAAAAAAAAAACTTGAAATTGTCGTCAGAAGAGCAAAAAAAAATTGCTCAGAAAAAAATTTCGAAGAGTTAGGTGAAGTTGAAATTTAGACGGGGCTGATTATTATTCTTTATTATTTTTTTAAACACATTTGAGGACGAAATTTTCAGCTTTTGGGTTTTAAAACGTGCTGAATCCACCAAAAGTACTCAATTCAGCAGAATTTTTCAAATTGTTGCCCAACAGTTCAAGACAACAACTGACTTTTTTTTTTATATTTTCCAAAAATGTGCACGCCATTTTGACATAGTCTTTACCATTTTTCTTTTTTCTTCCAGAATTTTAGTGACATCGACAAATTGCCAATGATTAATTGCCGTAAACTCGCAGTCGCAATTATGTCGACTGGCTTATTGGAAGATATTTTTGAGATAAGCATTTGGATTCTTATACATTAAATATAATCGAAAGATTGAATTGTATCACCTCTTTTTTTTGTATCAATTCAGTTTCAAATATTTCTGAAAGCAAAATGAAAACGCTGAAATTTTTAGATGTGTCAAGAGAAATTGAAGAGAGAGAAAAAAGGAGATTGCAATAATTGAGAAATTGCACTAATTGGACCACTTACGGATAGCGTGTTTCCAGCATTGAAATCACGTAAAATTATAATCAATTCGTGTACGATGACGACAAAATTGAAATAAACAATTCATAATGGTTTAAACTTTTTTGAATCTCCGTACAATGTTGATTCTTCAGCGTTGGTCTGATAGTGAGGGACAGGAGTATTTTGAGCACTTCAAATTGGAGGACTCACCGCTCGATTTTGACATGGTCATTGAAGATTTAAACTATATTAAATGCGATAAGGATATCATCGAACTGTTAGCTTTCAATTTTTATAAATAGCAATATTCGTGCTTTTTTCCAGCTTTGATGACTATACAGATCGATGTACATATATTGAAAATATTATTCGATGATGCTCTTAACTCCGTTCAAGTGTTCAGCAACGTGAACACGGAATTGGCGACATTTATTCAACGTGCCGATGTCGTTGAGTTTATTGGCAATGGTCAACTTGAAAAATGCAGCTCATGATGAAAATGCCCGATATGGAAAATTGCCGCATTTTTGAGTGAGACGTTCGATGAAATTCACAATGCTCTGTTTGAATGCTCATTTCGCAATGAATATGAATATGCATTTACTGGAATTACACATTTTTAGTGGATTCAGCATGTTTGAAAACCAAAAAGCAAAAAATTTCGTTCTCAAAAGTGTAAAAAATAAAAAATCTGAAAATCTGAAATTGTTTCAGACAAACTGAATTAGTTTTGCTTTCAGTCTATTGAAAACGAACTTGTCAGCCTCAGTTAAGTTCAATTGACCTGTCATGTGTTCAGAACAGGTCAGACTGCGGACTCAAAATTGTCCGCAGCACGTTTTGCAGATATAGCTGGCCACAAAAATATAAACTTTAATCTCAGCAGTTGATATCTTGCTAATTTTATTGATTCTAGCCGTGCTCGGCCAACACCAATAAGTAATTTATTAGAATTTTAAGTGTTAAAATACAAATTTCGGCTGTATTTATTGAATTTACTGGAATTACACATCTGAAAAAAAGTCAGTTATTGTCTTGAACTGTTGGGCAACAATTTTAAAAATTCTGCTGAATTTAGTACCTTTGGTGGATTCAGCACGTTTTAAAACCCAAAAGCTGAAAATTTCGTCCTCAAATGTGTTTAAAAAAATAATAAATTGAAATTATCATCGATAGAGGCGAGGCGCGGCGCCACAATGTGTCAAAAGACAATGTGTCAACAGCTTTTTACTTGAATTTTTGGACAACAATTTGAAAAATTCTGCTGAATTGAGTACCTTTGGTGGATTCAGCACGTTTGAATACCCAAAAGCTGAAAATTTCGTCCTCAAATGTGTAAAAAATAAAAAATCTGAAAATCTGAAAATGTTTCAGACAAACTCAAATAGTTTTGTTTTCAGTCTATTGAAAATAAACTTGTCAGCCTCAGTTAGTATTCAATTGACCTGTCATGTGTTCGGAACAGGTCAGACTGCGGACTCGAAATTGTCCGCAGCACGTTTTGCAGATATAGCTGGCCACAAAAATATAAACTTTAATCTCAGCAGTTGATATCTTGCTAATTTTATTGAATGAAGCCGTGCTCGGCCAACACCAATAAGTAATTTATTAGAAGTTTTAGGTGATAAAATACAAATTTCGGCTATATTGAACGAATTTACTGGAATCATTCACCAGAACACCCAAAAAATATTTTAAAAATAACTCCGTTGCTCTTCTCGGCCTTTTTTCTTTAGATTTATCTCTATTACTTTATCAAAGCACTTAAGTAAAATCTATCACGTGTTTTTATTCGCAATAGGTCCCGAAAATTAAAATCTTCCTGTAGACTTCATTAGATAGCATTAACCAGTATACAATTTGAAAACTTTGTTCGAATAAACCGGAACAAACCGAATATCTTGAGTTCACGAACAATTTGAGAATGATTAGAAGCTAATAAAATCTTAAAATTTAATATTCACGTTTCGCGTGTCAGCTACAGCAAGCCAGTCTCGTGGATTTCGCGGCTCAATAGCTGGAACGGTGGCTTGATTTGATATTTATTGGTCACACTTGCGAATGGATAAACCGGTATATTTATTGGAGAAGACTGACTTGTCCAATGATTTCTGCTGGCTTGTATTCAACTTACATATCTGTTTTTTTGGCTTCTGGACTAATCGAAACAACATCGATAATCTAAAAGTTATGAATTCTACAAACTTTGTACAATGGTTTGTATTCACCTCCTCATCATCGCTCTCAATTGACGGATTGGCAGATTCCTGTTGATTTTGAAATTGAAAAGCCCATTGATAAAAAGCTGGATGTATCAATGATTTCGGCGCAGTGCCAGGCATTTCTGTATTTAGGAATCCCGATAGTACATGGTTAGAAATATTGGAGGGATCATCGGCCACAGCATCCGAACGATCGACCGCCTTGGATTCCTTCGACCCTAAATTTGAAAAAAAAAACAATAAAAATGAGCGTATCTTTGGGGGTTACCTGGTAATGCAGCAGAATAAGAAGATGAAGCATCTGTTTTGTCGGATGACTTCTCTTCGGATGCTTCAACCTTATGTTTTTTTGCTATCGGACTGAGCGAAACAACATCGATGATCAAAAATAAATGATTACTAAAACGAATTTATAGGTAAAAATACCTCATCATCATCGCTATCAGAAGAGGCGTTAGGAGTTGTTTGTTGATTCTGAATTTGAGCCGAAGTTGGCTGTTTTCCGGTTACTACTATATTATTACACATGTCGAGTAAAACTGGTTTCCAATTCTGTAATACGAAATAATTTGCCGGTAATTTCAAAGCGAAACGAATAATTTTCAAGTTCAGACAACTTACAGCATTCGCGCGTATTTCATGAGCATAGTAGGTGCTCACCTTCTGCAGAAACTGTGCAATCATTTTCTCAAAATTTTCATAAGAAGATTGAGGATGTCCAGCTGGCTGAAAATGAGTTTAGTGACGAATTTTTGTCAGGTATTATTCAAACCAATTTTTTAGTTAAATCAGCTGCTAAACGCGCTATTTTTGGAGTGATCGGTAGGGGTTCAGACGGTATTTTGACGGACACTTGCGGTATGAAGCTCGGCTGGTTTTGTACAATATTTGGAGGAAAATCGACCAATGGGCTACCAGTTGACGCCTTCTCAGACAATTTTTCTTCGTTATTTGTCGACTTCATAGTGCAAGCACTATTTGAGACCGCCTCAAAAATCATTATTCCAAAATCGAATTTGACAAGTTTATTCAACATGCTATTTTTACCGTGTTGTGCAATCCATTTGATTTTACATTGCTACTCACATCGATTTTATTTGCATTAGATCTCTGTGCACACGCGGAAGCTGGGGTTTTAGTAGAAGGGGCTCGAGAGTTCGTGCGTTGCAGCTTTCGATTTGTTGGCACCTGAAAAAAAAATTAAAGACGAATAGTTTTTTGTGTAAAGAGAAATTTTCGAAAATATACACTTCAAAAAAAATGATAAAAAATTGGAATCAGATTTGCCAGAATTTCGAATGGTTTCAGAAGGTTTTCATAAATATAGCAAAACATAAAAAAAATTACCAATGCGGCACCAATTTCTTTAGCATAAACAGAGTTCAACATCTCTCTGAAAGCGCTCGGTGCAGGATTTTCAATATTTTGAGCTGCCAATTGAGCATTTGCGGATGGCCCACTAACTGATTGTGCACTTGAGAATGCTAGTGGTGTGGTGCCGGAATTTTCAGATGCAGTGCTCAGAAGATTAACAGCTTCTTCTTCTATAAACCAATTAAATATTTCACAAAAGAAAAAAAAATACATATTCATATATATTCATATTACCTTTAACAGTGACATTCTCCCCTCCGAAGAGATTTGTTGTATTTATTTTACCCACTGTTTGGGGAATTGTATGGGACGGTAACGACGCCAAAGATTTCTTATTTCCACAAATTTTGCTAGATGAGGATTTCTATTAAAGAAATTCATTACTGCTACTTTTTTCAAAGCTAGGATGAAAATTGAGTACTTACAGCTTTAACGATAGTTTCTTGAGTATTTTTGGCTTCAACATATTGAGATTCCTGATTCCGGAAAGGTGTGCTTGATGTGGATGTCTGAAAGTAATATTAGAGCATAAATTTTTTTCAAATTGAGATTAAAATATCAAGTACTTACAGTATTAGTACTGGTTCCTTGAGCATAGCCGGAGTTCATCATCTGCAAGATGTAGGACAGTGAATCTTGAGCCGTCTGCTGCGGACCTCCATTGAACTGCAAATTGTATGATTCATATTTTTTAAATAGGTTTTTATTACTGATTGACTCAATAAATTGGCAACCAATTGTGTTGTCTCAGGAGTGAACGGAAGAGTAGACGCAGTTGTTAAGTTGGGGAATGCATTGGGAACAAAACAAGCCTGATTCCATTCGAAGTTCTGAGGAAGTGCCAATGAAGCTTGTGAAGGTTCAGGTGAAGCTACAGCTTCAGTAGACAGTTCTGGACGAGGGGCGCATTGACTTTTTTTTTTCGAATGCATTTTAGTTGAGTGACCTTTTGGTGCCATCTGAAAAATAATTGAGTAAAAAAGAGTATCATTAACATTACAAAAAATAGTCAGTAATACCATATATAATAATTGAGATGATACGTTTGAAATTTTAAAGTTTCAGTATCAATAGTTCCAAAAAATATGAAAATTTGAATACAACTATTACACAACAGGGAAAATGTTAAATTCAAACTTTCTAGCTTATTATATTCAAAAAACTTTAGATACAAATGCGAAATCAAAGAAACCCTTGGAACAATTTTTAAATGAAGGCCAGAACTGCAAAGGACTAGTTATGTGCGGCCGCAACCTCCTGGCAAGACGGCATGCCAACGTGGGTACATTGTAGGTGTATTCGATTTTTGGTCATTTGACCTAGTTCGATCCACGCTCTTTTTTTTCCCGCTCATTTCTATGTACCATTTTATTCATTTATCCTCTAGCATTCATTGCGAATAGGGCCCTTCAGTCTTGTCTTTTTTGTACGGCTTGCGAGCCTTTTAGACATTTTGGCTATTATTCAAATGAAATTCTTTGATTCCAACTTTTTTTTCATTTTTTAGATCAAGAAGTTTTTCCACCAATTCGATTTATTGAAAACACGCACAAAATCCCATTTATCATTTATCTTCTTATATATGTTTTATTGCTTCAATGCTAAAAATGAATCATATTTTCAGGTAATCTAAGCAACATCGATAATATGTCCAACAAGAACGCTTTTTCTTTTTCTTATTTGGTATGCTTCGAACATTTCTTTTTTCAGTAGTATTTTTTTAATATTTTAGGATCGCATTGAAGCGTGTCGCCTTCGCATCAAATCACTTCTTCAATTAATAGTAAGCATTTTATTATTTTTATTCCAAAAAGATGAGATTGCATTTTAGAATAAAGCTGAAATTCAAACCATCATAGAGAAATCAATCATTGAACGCGTTCTTGCCTCTAAAGAGAAATGCAAGATTGCCATGCGGAAGCTCTCGATGATCGATCTAATTCATGAAGATTTTAATGTAATATTAATCATGCATATTAAGCTTCAAAAATTTTATTTCATTTTCAGACTCTAATAGAAATTGAGCACGAGATTGACGGCGTCGAGGAAGAATTGATGAGAATCCCCAAAGAATAAATGCCTTCTAACTTTTTTGGCCAAATTTTCTGTAAATGAATGATTTTTTTTTTAAAACAAAGTGGTTATAGATATTTGTGAATCTTGCAAAACGACGTATTCATGATTCAGTCAAAAACTCGTATATCGCGCACATCGTAAGCGTTATTCGATTGTCAGCCTTAAATTTGTTGATCAGCTTTGCCAATGAGCCATATAAATTTTTTGCGTTTTTCTCAAAGCAATATTAGGCTTGAATTTTGTTGTTTCTTTTGAGGCAAACCAACTTTTGAATACGTTTAATTAGACACAAACTCAACAGCTAAAAATAAGCGTGAAAGCTTTCCTTATAGAACAGTCCTATATCTTGATAAGTGCGTCAATCACGCTATGTTGATTTTGATTCTGATCATTGCTCCAACATCCCCCCGCGAAGTTGAAGATTACTGGTAGTACTTCAATCGCGGTTAAATGAGGCGATTCGCGTAGAGCGACGTGGTGATTCTTGCCACGGTGTTGTGGTTGCTGTAGTCGAGGATCCCCGGCACGGCTTTGGTGTTGCCATCTCAGTTACCGGCGATGTCCGTGTTGTCGGCACATCCAGTTCGAAATCCTCGAATAAAGGCGAATGTTGGGTCAGGGATTTGATTTCTTTCGCGTAGTTGATTTGCATGGCGTTTCCATTCGTTTCCTTGCCATTCGACTAAATAGTTCACCGATCCCAGTCGGCGGATGATAATAGCGGGAATCCAACTCTGCTTTGAGCGATAGCTCTTGACCAGACAGCATCTCCATTCCTTAAGAATTTGGGCTTAGCTCCGTGAAGCTGATCTAATTGAGCCTTCATTTTATGCATCTTTCACTTGGCCCTGATGCTTCACGACATCATCAGACTCTTTAGCGTTCTCATAATACTATCAATTCTACGTCTGACAATTTCATAAAAAAATACGTTATGCAGAATATACCTGAAAAAAATTTAGAACGACTAGAACTGAAGTTTCTAGTTTAATTTATAACATTTTATTGATGTAAATGATTTTGCGAGTTGTGTTAGCGAATTTTGTGAAATACTGAACTTCCAAAATTTTTGGTATTTATTGTTTCAGAGTTTTCAGTCGGGTTGTTCATTTTTTTCTCGAAAATGTTAATCTCAATTTTTTCTTTTATCTTTTAGACCAATTTGAATACTAAAACATACCTGGTGGAATTCTTATTTTGTTCATTGGTGGTTTGCATATTTTCTATCAAATCCCAAGGAGCAATACTGTTTTAAAGAAAAGTTTGAATAACACGATTTTAAGAAACTGTCAAATTTATTTTTTCATTCACCTTTATCACGGAAAAACACGGGATATAATGAAGGCCTCTGGATGTGATCCATTCATTAAATTTAATATAGTGGGTATATAATACAATGGGATAAAATTAATTACTGTTGTGCACGGAGCGTCCTCAAATACTTCTTACGATCAATTTGACGCACGTATTGCTCGCACACCTCGATTTTAAGCTGAAAATAAATGAACAATACTAAAAGACAAATATGAAATATTATAAGGTTTTTGTATTTAAGAATTGCATACCATTGCTTGATCATGATTCTCATGTTGACCTTGATAACAGAACTGACGATATCTATAAAGTTCTTCAATCGCGTTGTTCATTCTTAAGAATTCTCGTAGAGCTTCTTCTGGAATGCCGTCGACAAGGTAGAATTCCTGAATTGAAATTGTTACGTTTACTTATATTTCAAAAATTGATTTTCACTTTTTTCTGTAAGACAACTGCCAAGCGCCGGCCCACTCTGTACCACAACGTTCCGCATCGAGACAGTTCTCGTCGTTCAAGTCGTTGCTGACGAACTGAAAAAAAAACGAATAACCTTTCTCGGATTTTAGTAACTATGTTTAAAGGTTTTATAAATATAAAAACACAAATCAAACTATTTTTTATTTTAAGAATGCGAAATCTTCGAGAGCCTCATTGTTGTTTTATATTACCTTCAGGGGGCTCATCAGTAGCCGGGGCACGCTGTCGACGGGCTCGTCTTGGCGCCGCAGTTCGTCTTGGCGGTGCAGCTTGTGCAGTAGACGCTTCGGACCCGTCAACCGGCGCTGTTGAAGGCGGCTTGGTCTTTCGTCGTTTGGTCTTCGAGGCTGGAGCAACGTCGGGTATCTGAAAACCAATACATTTAAAAGTTAGAGTTTTTAATGTTTCAGATAAGTATGCACTATTGTAACCGATAATACTTACAGTTTCCTTCGAGTTAGACTCAGTCACTGTAGTCGTCGATGGTCCTTGATTTGAAATATTGGAAGAATTATCGGCCGCAACTTCCGCACGATCGACCGTCTCAGGTTCATTCGATTCTATATTTTGAAAAAAAAAGAACTATAAAAAATGAGCTGGCTTGTTTTAACCTTGTGTATCCTCTTCCAACTGCAAAAGGGAAGAAATTCGTGTAAATGGATGCTTCGGCAGGTTTCTTGGAGCTGGCTGAGACGATGAAGCATCTGATTTGTCAGCTGGCTTCTTCTTCAAAACTTTAACCTTACTTCTTTTGGCCATTGCGCTAAGCAAAACAGCGTCGGTGGCCTAAAATTCATTATTACGCCAGGATTTTCAAAATGTGTCTACCTCTTCATTATTGTTCTCAGTAGATAGCTTGGAAGGTTCCAGTTGGAAAGACAATGGCAACGACGGTTGAGTTGTCACTAGTTTCTGTCCAATAACGGAGCCGTTAGGTTTTGCCTTCCGTGATCTTGGCGGTTTTTTGTTTGAAACATTTGCCACAGCGCTCATACTGTTGATTTCAGTGCTGCAAGCAGATTCCCAGTAACCAATGAAAACTATCCGCAAGCAATCGCCTTTATCAAGGAGAAATTTGGAAACAACAAAATACGAGTGAAAGAATTGGGAAAACAACTCAAGAATTGTAAAGCACAGTCGAGTAAGATCGAAGATCAACAGATGTTATTCGACGAAGTAGCGGCAACTTTGAATCAATTGGAAACTAGCGGAGAAGCAATGGATATCGAAATGACCAGAGAATTGATTACGAAGAAATTCTCGCGAGAGATCCAAAAGAGTGTCTACCGAATGCGTGAAGAATCACCGGAAGATTGGAATTTGACCACACTGATGAAAAGCCTGGAAAAGACTTTGAAAACGGAAGCGAATGTTGAGAACGACTGTGAAAACGAACATGTCAGAGAAGTGAAACAAAATGTGGTTCGAAGAAATATAGTTAACGAAAAACTATTCCGGTGTTATTTCTGTGAGAAAAATCACCGCGCAGACAATTGTCCTAATTATTCTTCTATTGACGAGAAATGGAAACGAATTAAGGAACTCAAAAATTGTTTTAATTGTTTAAAATCTGGGCATTCCTCAAGAGAATGCAGAAGCGAGAAATGCAGAAACTGTCAAAGAAGTCATCATCGATTGTTGTGCAAAAACATAAATAACAGGAACAATAAAGCACAAAAAACAACAGCGAAGAAGAAAAATGACGGAGGGAGTCATCAAAACGTTTCAATACCAGTACGACAGGAAGATCAACGAGAAGTCAGTCGAACACGTCAAGCACATCAAAATTTTGTGAATGGGACAGGCGACAGCTATTTACCTACAGTTCAGATGTGGGGATACAGCCCAGCAACGTCGGAGTGGAAAAAAATCGTCGTGATGCTTGATTCTGGAGCGAATTCGACATATGTGAAAAAGTCAATCGTAGAAGACTGGCAATTGGAGATGATTCGCGAAGAATGGGTGAAACTACAAACATTCGGACAAATCGCGAAGAATCCAGAAAAATACCAAGTTGCAAAAATCTTGATAGACAAAGGAAACAACCAAAGAATTGAAGTTGAAGCGACAGTAAAAGATTATCTTGTGGAACCAATCGATAAACCAGTGCTGGATGACCGTGATTCAAAGTTCCTGGAAGACCAAGGTATCACTATCAATCCGGAATGCTTAAAAACAATATCAGATCCCGATGTAGTTGTTGGTAATGATTACATTTATGAATTCTGGATGCAGCACACACTTCCATCAGGATTGACATACATCTTAACCACAAATGGTGCAGTAATCACTGGACGTAGAGCTGACCATGATGATATGAAGATGAAACAGGAAAACTCGACACGACGAGTGAATACGGTAGTGCGCAACGTCGTAGAAAACGTCATTGAATTTGAAGAAATGAAACAAGGAGAAATCGCTGGACCAGTGAATGACGAAATTCACCAAGAAAATGAATTGGTACTAAAACGAATTGAAGATACAATGGAAAAACGAAGTGATGGATATTATGTGGAGCTACAGTGGAAGGACGGAGCTGAGACTCTACCAACAAACTTCACATTAGCATTAAAAAGATTGGAAAGTGTTTTCAGATCCTACCCTATTGAAATACTACGTAAGATTGACGAAATTTTTAAAACACAGTTGAATCAAGGAGTGTTAGAAACAGTCGAGAATCCGGAAAAGTCAGAAGGAATTGTTCATTACAACCCTCATCGTCCAGTGATCACACCAACCAAACATACAACGAAGGTTCGAGTAGTAATTGACGGTTCAGCACACTACAAGAATGAGTCTTCACTGAACGATTATCTTTTTCAAGGACCAACAATGATGCCTTCATTGACAGGAGTTTTAACACGGTTTCGAACAGGAGAAGTAGCCATCGCGGCGGATGTTGAAAAGGCTTTCTTAAACGTCCGAGTCATAGAAAGAGACCGAGACGCAACGAGATGTCTTTGGGTCAAAGATGTTGAGAAGAGCACGACACCCGAAAACATGCTAATTGTTCGATTCACTCGAGTAATATTTGGACTAAACTGTTCACCATTTTTGCTAGCAGCAACGATTCATAATCACTTGACAAAAGATAAAGAAACCCCTGAAATCGCGCAATCAATTTGGGAAAACTGTTATGTTGACAATGTAATCTTGACAACTGATTCATCAGGAACGGATATATACAAACAATGCAAGCGTCTGTTTGATGAACAAAATATGAATATACGCGAATTCATGTCGAATTCGAAGGAATTCATGGATTTCGTTGCAGAAAAAGACCGATCAACTGACGAAAACCCGAAGATTTTAGGAATTTCTTGGAACTGTGATCAAGATGAATTGACGTTCCGATGTAACATCAAAGACGAAGCCGATGGGAAGGTGACGAAAAGAATCGTATCACAAGCAATTGGAGCAGTATACGACCCGATGGGAATACTTTCACCTCTTATGCTGCCGCTGAAACTTTTTTGAGAAAATTATGGAATCGAAATTTGACGTGGGATCAAACACTTGACGAAGATCTACAACTTGAATGGGACACTATTAAGCAGCAAGCAAATGGATTTTCGAAAACATTGCCAAGGAAAATCATGCCGAAACATGGGCCAATGAAAATAATTGTTTTTGCTGATGCAAACATCAATGCAACTGCAGCGTGTATTTACGTGATTGATTCGGAAGCACATCTATTGCGCGCAAAGCAGAAGCTAATTCCGAAGGATGATGTATGGACGATTCCAAAATCGGAAATGACCGCAATTCGAAATGCATGCGAGTTGGCGAAAGAAGTTTTACATGATTTACAAGAAGGATCGAAATTTGTGGAACATCTCATAATTTTTTCGGATAGCGACATTGCCCTCAAATGGATCAAACGATCGCCTGGGAAAAAAGAAATTGGAGCATTCATTAATAACCGACTACGGGACATTCGAAAAATCGTTTTTGATATAATGAACTCCAACACTCATGTACAATTTGGACATGTTCCAACATCAGAAAACGTCGCGGATATTGGAACAAGAGGATCCGGCAAAGACGAGTTTGCTGAACATCAGTGGTGGACGGGACCAAGAGAATGGCTGAAAAGCGAAGAATGTAAGAAAAGTTTATTTTCAATAAATGATTCCGAAGGCTTCGAAATTCAGAGAATTGCAGCAGTCCGAAAGGTAGTTACGAACAGAGAATCGCTATTTGGAAATATCGAAGGAAAATCGATTACTCAAATAAAAAAAGTTGCAGCATTTGTAATTCGATTTATCAATCGTTCTATAAGCAAATTGTCACCAGAAAGAAAGAAAAAGATCAGAAACCTAATGGAAATAAAAGGCGATGGATTGGATTATGGACCATTGTCAACGGAAGAACTTGAACAAACTGAAAAATTATTGATCAAAGACCATCAAAAACTAATTGATCAAAAACGATTGACAGAATTGAAAAATTTGAAAATTATCATGAACGAGGATGGAATTCTCAGATGCCGAGGACAAATGGGAAACTCGGAAGGAACTCATGACGAAAAATTTCCAATTTTGATCAAAGAAAACTCGGCAATGGCGAGATGGCTAATAAAGGAAGCGCATGGAGACTATCATTCGTCTACGTCTCAAACAATGGCGAATTTTCGAATGAAGTTCTGGAGCCCAAAGTTGCGAAAACAAGTGTTGAATTTCAAAGCGAAATGTATTCCATGTCAAAAATGGGGAAAATTGCCGTATAGATATCCAGAGATGATGGATCTTCCAGGATACCGCGTACAAAGACATCGAGCTTTTGAATGCGTTGGAATTGATTTTTTTGGACCAATCAGCTATAGAAATGACAATGGAGAGGTCGGAAAGGGCTACGGAGTATTGATTACATGTGCAACAACACGAATGATGTTCGTGGATTGCACAAAAAATCTATCGACAGGTTCATTTCTGAATTGTCTCCGAAGATTTATGTCTTTTTATGGAGTACCAACAACAATTGTGTCTGACAACGCACCAACATTTCGACTAGCTGCAGAAATCTTACAAGAAGCGCAAACACAATGGCCGCTCGACATCAGACAAATGACAGCTGAAAAAGGAATTGATTGGAAGGTGATTACACCGTACTCCCCTTGGATGGGAGGGATGTACGAAAGACTAGTAAAATCAGTAAAAGAATCATTCCACAAGAGCACTGGAAAAAAGATCCTTGAATGGGACCAATTGCAAACTTCAATGATGGAAATCGCCGGAATGTTGAATTCTCGCCCACTAACTTACATTGGATCGGAAACCGATGATTTCCAGTCATTACGGCCAATTGACTTTATCAACCCAGGAGTTCACCTCAATCTACCATTCGAAGAAGTTGAAGACCCAGTCATTGGAGCATTTGTTCCAGCAGAAGATGCAGCGCGACTTCAATCAAAACAAGACGCGATGACATGGATAACAGCACACAAGGAACAACTGAACAAAATGTGGAACATTTGGCAAACAGAATATATGCGAGATCTGCGAGCGAACCACAAGAGATCCATGAACAACAAAAGAGGATGCACAGAAATCCCTACAATTGGAAAAATTGTTTTATTGCATGAAACTTTAACGCCACGCAATCACTGGAAATTGGCAAGAATTGTCGAAATCAAGGAAAGTGCAGATGGAAATATTCGCGAAGTCGAAGTCGAAACCGCTAACAAAAAACGACTCAGACGACCAGTGAATATGATTGTGCCACTAGAATTGCCAGAAGAAACATTCACGAATGATGAAGAAAAACAAGAAAGTCCAAACGTAAGCGAAACTGATGGAAACATCAAAAGATACAACATGCGAGAACGGAAACCAGTAAACTACCGCGAAGAAGGAGAAGAGGAGGAACGTCAAGATAACTGTATCAATGTGACGATGAAAAAACCATCACTGAATACAATTGGATGGATGACAATTGCTTTGATAACAATGCTGATAGCAGGAACAGGAGCACACGAATCTCATTTGGAATGTGTACCAACTGGAGGAAAGCTGAAAGCCGATAAATTTGAAATTTCCGAAATCTGCGTTGATGCCTACTGCATTAAATCGACAACATATAATGAGGAGTTAGAATTATGGATACCACCGAGCAGAAGAACACGACTTTTTGAATTAAAAATGAAAGCTCGAAAAGGATCGACATGGATAATGGAATCGAAATCATGTAATCCATCAAAAAGAGAATTTTGTGAGGAGATCGATTGCCTCGTATGCCTTGAACTAATATTGAATCCACACTGTCACCCAATCAAAGCAATTGCGACGACCACAATACTATTTCTTTTTCTTGTAACTATCGGATGTATGTGCACTATGATGACAAATTTGATATGGATTGTGTCGGTTGTAACAAGAATCCTGATCAAACTATGCTTTTCAATATTGCAAATAACAGTGAAGCTTGGGAAATGGACGGTATTACCATTATTCAGATGGTTTGCAGAAAAATTTATAGAAAAAAGACGAAGACGACGAATCAACTGGGATTCAGTTTCTATAGCATTAGTATTAGTTCACTTTGGGATAACGAATGGATGCCAAGAAGTCGATGTTACAGAATCACGGAATTTGCTATGTACAAAGAGCGCAGATCACGAAAAATGCGCATGGAACATCAAGGAGAACATTGCATTTAACTCGTGGACACGTGAAGCATGTTTGCGAGTAACAAAAAATGCAATAACATTGAGAGAATTGAAGATCGAATTCATAGAATCGTGAATGAAATGCATAAAAAATACCATCGCGTTTTCTAGAGAAACAGAACAAAAAGTATTAAGTGTGAAAAGATGCCCTAGAATGGGATCGTGTACGGAAAACAAATGCGCCAACATCACAGAAAATTCGAAAGTGACAGAACTGGACGAAGTCAATCGATTTCCAGGGACGACGGGTTGCAGTGAATCATGTGGTGGATGGGGGTGTGATTGTTTTTACACCAGCTCAGGATGCATTCTATACAGAATATACGCAGTACCGATCAACGAAGAAATCATGGAATTGTACAGATGCGATTGGAAGCATGAAATTGTGTTCAAAATCACGGAAACTCGGTTGCGGAGCTTCAAAAATGTCAAGAAACAATGGAATGTGACACTTGAAACAGGCAACACACTGGGAAAAATGTCCATTCATCTACAAGAAGTGAGCCTTCCAACATCATCGATCAACAGCGAATGGTTTATGAAAGGAAACCAATCGACAAGTTTATGGACGAACGGGAAATTCCCAGAGCTAAGATGCAAATCACTGAAAGAAGCAGAATTGTTAAACTGTGAATTCGAAGAAAATTGTAAATGTTTACCAGCTGAAACACAAATGAATTGCAAATGCAAGAACTCATGGGAGGAATACCATGACATTCACAGAAAATTACCACTGCAACGGAACTTGTGGAAATTGGAGACTGACGATGAAGGGACTGCAATTATGAAATCGACAGAAATAAACAATGCTGAACTTGTGTTGAAAATCGAAGACGATTCTCCTTTCAAAATTTGTCGAAAATGCAAGCCCACACAGCGCAAAGACCACACTGCGTAAGTTTTTTTTAACTTTCTTGAGTGAATTGATGTGTATGCTTAACAATAATAATGCTTTTGTGTAAAAAAAAAAAAAAAATCTATCTTTTACTAATTTTAACTTAAACATCGTGAATAGTGGCGCAAATTTTGATGAAGTTTTTTTTTCTGAAGCCGGGAGGCCATTACGAAATTGGTTGAAGAATAATAGTTGTTACTTATCGTTCTTACATATACAATGTTAGATTTTAATTTTGAACATTGCCAATTCTGTTATCTTCTTGTTTCTAAATTTTAATTGTGTTTTGCAACTCAAGTGTATTAGTCACTTAAGCGTAGGCCCGGGGAGTGTGCTCGTTAGCACTGTTCAGACACGCCCATTGATGCAATATTTGTGATTGTTACAACGATGATCAATCATTATTAACATTGTGGCTCGCTATGAACTATTGCTTTTTCTATTTGTATTTTTGTTGATTTTATAACTTACTTATATTTTATTCTTGCCTCGTTTATTAAATAAAAGGTTTAATTACCCAAGTTTGAGGTGTCAAAACAGACTCAGTTAAGGTTTAGGCTTTTCCTCTATGATACTCTGACTGGGGGCTTAAAAGGCGCTTTGAAAGATTCTCTATTTTTGATGATATAGAAATGTTTAGTAAAATATAGACACGGCAAATTGTATAGTAGAATTATTCTTGGTGACTACCAGCTAATTCGCGCTGAAAGCATGCTTGAATTGTTTGAATAATAAAAAAAAATCAAAAAATGGATATACGAAAGTGTACGATTTTTAAAGAATTACTATTTTAAGACACTAATTTTAAATAATATAGATTTTCCTCAACATTTAATGATTTATCACACTATTCCACATGGAGTATGGTTAGAAATCATAGGTTTAAATTGCTGCATTTTTAATTAGAAATGATCAGGACAAACGAAGCTTTAGCAAATTATTATCCATATGCATTATTATTTTAAATATATTTTAATAGAATTAATAGAGATGATTTTAAAAAAACATATTTCATCCTAAAAAAAAACGAGTACTATTTTTTTCCAATTAATTCTTATATATTAATATATCGTAATATCACACTTTCCTTTTCAATCTGTTCCGAAAAAATGAATAATATGTTTTTTGTTTTTAAGAAAATTTTTCAAATTGTCAAAATAATAAATATGACGGTATTTGTGGGAAATCATTGATTTCGAATATGTCGAACTTTAACTATTTTGTCGATTTCTATTATAAAAAAAGCATTTCAATGGAATACCGTAAGAAAAGTTTGGGGGCGTATAATAAATTGAAATATCGAAATATGTTTATATTAAACAGGAAAATTCATCAATAGTATCAGAATTTGAACGAATTGTGGTGAAAGGTACGGACACCCTTCAATATTCTTTATAAAATTAACAATTGCCCAATTAGCTTATAATTTGCTAATAATAAACTAATAATTTGGTATTTGTCATCTTCTTGAATATTTTCTTCGATTTTCGTAAATCAAAGTTGAAATCTCTCAATGCCCCTGCTTTGGCTTAGGCTTATTCGTCTTCAGAGCTTTGCCTGCAATGCATCATGTAAATTATTATTACAATAATGCTTTGCAGCTCAACGGATGCTTCTGGACATTACTTCTGTTATTATTTTTAGTTCAACAAATCGAAAACATTAATTTACAAAGTTTGACAACTTGGATCATCCGCGTGGATCAAATCGGTTAATTTGTGCATAAGATCATAAGGTAGTCTAAGTATTCATATTAGGTTTGGCCCACTTCTCAATAGAGAATCGCATGGGATGAACAATCTACAGTTTAAATTTATATTTTTTATTGGTTGCTGCCTTTCAAAAAAATTTTTTTCAGCATTTTTAAGATTGTCAGTAAATGAGTGTGATGAAATTCTTTCGCAAGGTGCAAATTAATAGAAACTTGTGACATGTGAGGAGCAGATGATTCGATTCCCCGTTCTAACAAAATTATTAACTATTACTTCAAAAAATAATTTTTTCAAAGTATTTAAAAAATCGAAATTAGTCAATTTAAATGTTTAAAAACCTTAAGATGATTGGCAGTTTTCCAACTGTTAATTCGAGAAATTTAAAGAATAAGCCACGCCTATTTAAACGTGTGGCATTCCATTTTTAGTTTAGGGTAAAATTACAGAAATAATCTTCAATTACTTTACTCTATATATATTTATTTAAATATTAACTTAAAAAAGAAAAATAGCTGATTCTCAAAAACCAGGTGAATTTTTTTCACATGCGATTTCAGAAAAAATATATTGTAACATACGATTCGCATTTATGTCTCCTTTTTTCACATTTTCAGCAATTTTTCCATTCGAATCATTTTTCTTTATTCCAACTCCCTATTTCATTTACACCTCGATAATAGAATTGTTTTGTTCTCACATTTCCACCTCGCACCGATAATTGTTTACAATAAACATTTTTCGCCATTCGAAAAGTGTCCATCACGCGCTCAATTAATATACGGGGATATTCGTCAAAACAGAAACATTGCACAATCGCAATCTCAACGTTTTACCGTCAACACAAAATAATGTATTCACAATAATTTGTGTCCCAAATGCGAAAAGCAAAGCCTATACCTATGGGCTCAGCGAAAAATCGCCTATTGATGAATCCCACAAATCCTATGCTCTCCATAAAAGTAAATTTTACACTAATAATTTTTTTTCGATTTCAGCATTTCCCAACAAAGAAACGGCTTTTGATATAGCTCCCCTATCATTTCCATTAAATTCGCGCAGAACAATCATTATTCTTTTCAATAATTTTTCTTAAAATTTTGAATTATAAGAAATGAGTAACTTCATTAACGCAATGAGTAATCCCATTAGAACATTAACTATTTACAATTATCTACCATAGAACATTATTCTGAATTAGTGAGTTGTTCCCCGCCCGCGTCTTATGTCAGTGTCTTCTCAAATTGAGTCATTGTTTTCCATAACGCTTGCCGCAATTGTACTCACAATGTATATCCAAAAAATATTGTCGTTATCCAGCAAAAACAACCAACATTGTTTAAAATAGCCTTCTCATTCAAGTAGGTTTGCCATTCCTCCGTAATATTGAAATACCCCGCCCCAACTTTCCTCCCAATATTTGGGCATTTCACGTTCTTAACTTTCTGCACATTATCCCATCAATTTTGCACACTCCCATCGAGTTTGAATGAAAATTATTATAACTAAAAAACAATTTCGACTATTTGATTTTTTGCATTTTCGAAGCTGAATTTTTTTGAAAGCTTTAAAATTCCAATTTGTTTGCGAAAAAAGTGCTGTGGCAATGGCAACAAACTCAACAATTGGTCTGCAATTTTCAAATTTTTTTAACCTCGCGCTCATAATAATATGCGACAAGCTCGCCCCACTGCTTCACATTTGAAACTTTCTATGCTTGTAATCCATATGGAAATTCAAAATTCGCAGCTCGCAACGAACGTCTGCATGTCATGCGCTCGCGCGTTCGCGTGTTCTCTCATTGCTCTCGGCATCTCGCTCGCGCCAAAAACATCTCGATTTGAATGTCTTCATCATCATTTATAATTTATCGCCGTTTCACGCCTAAAATTTGCATTTTTTTTTAAATACTTTCAACGCCATTTTCGTGCTTCTTTTAGGCTTTTTGTACTGATAATAGTATGATAAAAATTATTTTTTTAATCGTCTTAAATTTTCAGATATATTTCAGTCATACAAAATGGCTGAGAGAAAAAATAGCAAAGCTGATCCGTCGAAGCCGTCGTTCGTCGACGTTCCAATCGAAATTGCTGGGGATATTGTAAAGCTTTGCGATATGAACACAAGGTTTGAAATAAAAATGCCAATGGAGAAATCAAATATTTGAATTAAGATTGAGCTTGTCGATGGCGTCGAAGGCACTCTACCACTTTGAAAAAGAAATCGGCTACGACATTTCTCTTCTACAGATTGTGAACGCTGAACTGCGAGAGTTCGGGGGTGTGCCGATGGTGGGATTTGGTGAAATACAATAACCAAGGTCACTTTATACTTGCAGACCGGTGTGACGATTTATTTCGGACTTAACAGCCCGAAGCAATCGATGAAGTTTCACTTCTTGCAATCGGGTGACTCGACAGACGTGATGAGGTTATTCAAGTCGTATTTAGGCTGTGTTATAATTTTTATATTTTTTAGAGTCAAGATCTCAGACAATCACGACATGTAGGTGTTTATAAGCTTAAAAAACATTCATTTATAGTAACTATCAAAAAAAAGACAAATTTCAGCCAGAATACTCGTCTCTATCACACATGTTACATGGGTGTTGCATTGAAGCTTTACGAGCGTGTCGTAAATAATTCAAAAATCACAAGAGTCGATTTGGGAGTTGTAAGATTTTAATATATTTTTTAAATTAATTTCTCAACCCATTGGGTTTTCAGTCCCAGGATTTCATCAGACAAATGCCTTCAGTCTCGTGTAAGCAGCTTCGCATTTGGGCGAATAGTCTGATTGACATGGACCAGATTTTCGACAAACTCGAAAACAAGGACATTGAGGATCTCGAAATTCAGTTGATCAGCAATTACCGCCTCAGCCGTCAGTATCCGGAGGTTAGCATATGGTTGCAAATAAGAAACAATATCGGAATTGATTTATTGCAGATTAACAATGCGCATTGTTTGACACTTTCCCCGGGTATTGGCGCTGATGCGTTTATGGCGCTCACTGCAAGATGGATGACTATTATGAATCATTCCATCACCACGAACATGCTCGAGGCCTTCGTCACGGCAACAATTCTAGACGTTATAAATGTAAATGCTGGAATTTCAGAGATGGGCGAATGGTGAAGGTCCAAAGGACTTTTTGTATCTCGAAGCTGGCGCCAGAAACATTGACATCACCAAGTGCCTCAAAAACGTGTGCCATATGAAATTCGTTCTCGACATGTGGGAATTGTAAGTGATTAGAATGATGCGTCAAATAAAAAAACTAATAATTTGAAGTCTGATCGAAAAAGATGAGAGAGTGCGCAAGTTCTTCAAGTCGAAAAAATGCTGGCAGATATTCAGCAATGTCAGCACCGATTCCGCCACATTGTGCGTTTTCGGATATGACGTCTGGTTTGTCGTCACCGGCAAAATGGTCGACATGGACATCATTTTCACTCACCCCAATAAGCCAGTTGAGCAGTAGAATCCCTGTTTTGACCACTCGAACATTTCATTTGTTTTCCCCAACTTTTCTTTTTCTTAATATCGTTTTCTCATCGCCCTTTAATTGTAATCATAATTACATGCTTCAATTGCATCAATCCTTTGCAGCATATTTTCTACATGATTCGCTTGTTTCCTAACATATTCAACACTTTCATTACCACCATATCTCGAATTTTTATATCTCGTAATGCCCCGACGTTGGCTATACATCTCCTACCAATAGAAGCATCTGAAGCTAAAAATAATCCGCTTTTCGTTTATCACAATTATGTGAAGAGGCATTCGAGAATCTTGGGCGATTGCCATTTTATCAACTATTTGAAGCCACTTACTTAATCGCAGTTGTTTTTTTTTTTTCGATGCTCATTTTCGTTTGAATCGAATTTTTTTTTGTTCATTTTTGTACCACATTTTATATTCATTTTTCCTGTTTATTATTTGTCACCATGCAAAAAAAAGAAAAAAAGGAAAAAAAATGATTCACCATTTAAAAAAGCTCACAACTTGAGTTTTTTTGATTTTCCATTTGAATTTGTTACGTTCGTTGATTTGTTGTTTCTTTTAAGCTACAATGTTTTCGGATTTTGATGCGTTTTATACACTTTGTACTATTTGTTATCCCTTTAATTATACGAATACCATAATCATTAATTGAGAACCATTGTAAAAAAATTACAATTTTTGGTCCCACGTCCACAATTTGAATGTGCTCATCCCTCTTTTCTCTAATATTTCATTCCTAATGTTCCACATTAATTTGATATTCAATTTTATCCACTAATTCACTGACTCGCAATAAAAATCCACACACCAATTAAAAGTATAGTGAATTTGAGTTGAAATTTTTGTTTCACACAAGAGAGTTCACTAATTTATTTAAGAGCAACTAAGGATTGAAAGCGGTGCTATCTATAATTTCCTACATCTCGATATCGATATTCACTTTTCAAAAGAAATCGGAAGTAATCGAAAATTCAATAAAATTTTTTTTAAGAATTAAAAGAGGAATGAAAGCTGAACATAATATCTGACAGATCACAGACAAAAATTGCAGGTTTCTTATTTTATTAAGGTTTTATGTAGTGCTTACAAAATTGCAATATTTGCAACTTTATTATCCATTGCATTCAAAAAATCTGTAATTATATCCATATGAAGTTCAATTGAACTAGTTGATTCATCACGCCAATTATTATACTGCTATTGATTAGTTGACGAGAAGCTTCAATCCAATCAGGGAACCCTTTTTTATAATCGTTTTTTATGCAAATTTTTAAAAATACCTTGTTACTATTTTGCATTGTTTACTCTTTATATTTAAGGTAAAATGCTTCAACATGATCGCTCTAAAAATAGAAGAATCGTTTCATTCACGTCATTCGTCGATAATTGCTTGCTGATTTCTTTTCGCGCATTCTCAACATGATTGACACAGAATGAGAAAGAAATGAAGAAAGTCGTGGTGGACCTCCACTCCCACCCGCGTAATTGATTGTCTGCAACATTTTTCTTTTTTTGCATAGTACAGGAAGTTTAATGCCATTCTCTTGTATATATATATATTCATGCAAAGTGATCAGCGGCCGAGGCGAGCTCAAAGAGGAGCCAAATAGCGCAAACGAGACATAATAACCGGAAAATATTTGTCACAAACCATAGGTACATAACACGCCAAAATCGGTCCCGCTCGTTTATATTTTTTCGTACGTGTGTTGTGCTTTTCGATTGCATTTCACTATCTGCAATAATGATAAATACTGTAAGTGATTCGTATTTGTTTTTTTTTTGCAATTATTCGTCCTCGATGGTTTAAGCCGGATTCGACATCGGATGAGGATAATCTAACAGAATTCACAATTGAGCTCTCAAAAAGTGACGCGGTCTACACGTGGAATGAACATGTCAAAGGAAGACTTATCATCAAGATTGTTGAAGGAAGCAGTATTGAAATAAGCTCGTTGCGAATTTTAATTCATGGCTATGGTAAAGTGAATTGCAAGGGAAAGGTGAACAATTCTCATTTTAACTCGATTCAGTTCAATAATTTGATCATTTTTAGAAGGACGAGCTTCTTCAGGAAAATGCGACCTATATGAAAAAGTTCTCGCAAGTGGCTAATAATAATTTCATCATATCTACCAAAGAATATTCGTTTCCAATTGAGGTAAACCATAGGAGTATTTTTCCAAACTATTTAATAATACTTGCTAGGAAGTGTTACCAGATCAACTACCAACATCAATATATTCTCCAAAAGGGTATAATCAATATTTGATACAGTGTACAATGGAATATAAAACATCAAGTATGATTTTATATAGATTTTAAATCTGCTCTCTGAAATTATTCTGAAAATTGTCGATTTCGAAAGATCATTTTGTTGGGGAAGAAGCTCAAAGAAGTGTTTTCTCAGTTGCAGTTCATTTCTTCCTACTATGTATAATTCCAGATGGAAATCCAAGCATTGTGAAAGCAGTTCGCGGGATAACAGTAATCGAGCCGCTCGACTTGAACCTCGTCTGCCGCCATTTTTTCGAGCCAAAAAATGAGTTTGAGCAACGAAAATTTGGCTGGTTCGCTTGCACCGGCGGCCACATCCGACTCCAATTAACCATTGAGCGGTGCGCATTTGTCTGCGGAGAAGCAATTGCATTTATCGGTGAGAATGCGGCAATAAGTCTTGACGAATAATTATTTATGTTTAAAGGGAAAATTGAGAACAAAAGTGACAGGAGAATCGAAAAAGTGGCTCTGTCGTTGGTCAGAAATACCAAATTTGGTGCGAATTTGGACGATGACGCTGAGGTTGGATACATATTACTTTTAAGACATCATCCCTCTTTTCAGTGTTCCACTATCGATCATCAAGTGATTCAAGAAGATTTGCTAGCGATGTATATCGAAGGTGGATGTGTGAATAAAATCGACAAAAAAGTGCATATTCCATGCACAGCTCCAAGGCATTGCACTTCAGATGCTCGAAAACTCGTTATCTTGTTTGCAGCACCCCGACCAATCAAATATTTCGTCAGCCGCCGGAAAATCAGAAATTCATTCCACTTCGTCGAAGATCGCAAATTGGGAGGCTCTCCTTGACTAGTCAACGATCGAGGCCTTCCATCAGCTCGGCGAGCAGTGTACAAAGAATATTGGCGGTCTCGTATAACTATACTGTCAAGGTTAAAACGGGAGGCGTCGATGTGATTGAGTTAACCGTTCCTGTCGTGATCGGAACGATTCCAATGTTGGAGCATGTTAATCCGGAAGAAGCGTAGAGTATTAAATTCTAGAATGAATACTCAATCATTTTTTTTTAGGAAGGACGTAATGGAGGTTCCCGATTATAAACTTTGCCGACATGATAAGCCGATTGCATTGATTGATGAGAAAGAGCGCAGTTTGTGCAATAAGGCTCAACTCCAGCATGTGAACAAATACCCATTTTACGCGACCCTTACGACTTCATCAAAGCAGAGCAAAAAGTTGAGTGTGATTGCACAAGCAATCAAAACCGGAAACAAAATCATGAACACGATACGTGATGTAATGGATGAAGACAAGTAGTGAATTTGAATTATCGCGTTGAAATGCGCGGCTCATATTTCAGGAAAACCGTGGAGAGCTCATTGTCTGATTACTAATCGCTCGATTGTCGTTATAATTGCTTGATGTCATAAGCTTTTGCTTTGAATGGGGGGGGGAGGGGAAGGCTTGAAACATCATGCATCTGACAGCGTTTTTTGAAGTGGTGAAAGGCTGTGTTTTTTTCTCTTTTAAATGTATGCTTGCGCGTATGCAAAATAGAGATTTTCCGCGTTTTCGCCGAAATCGCGCGAAGAGGAACGTTTTTTTCCACATAATTTTTCCTACGCAAGCCTTTCTCATAATATTTTTCCCGTAGAATATGGCGCATTTTGTGTAAACACGGCCGCAACAATTTTGCGCAAAAATTATTGTAAATATTTAATCGTTTCCAAACCGTTTAAATTTCCTCATATGCTTTATCATATCATTTTCAAATCTCAAGGTTATATGATTTTGCCCATTATATACGAATTGGTTCCTTTTTAGGTCAATAATATTCCCAACCGCATTTATACTGTTTTGCACGACGCAATTCGCCCCATAAAACGAATGATTCGCTTTTTTTTCGTGGGCAAACCCCTCAGCACGTTTCTCGAATTTTTCACAAGAGTTCATAGAAAATGGCTCAAATTTCGCGGAGCAATAAATAACGAGCGTTTTAGCAAATTAGCAACGATTCGCCCTTTGACGTCGGCGTCTCTCAGTTTTCCACAGTCTCTCAATGGTGCGATTGCGCGTGGCGGACAATGCGGACCGCCAGTCATCAATTCTAACCCAATTCGTTATTTTTTATTTGATTGACATCTTTGCTGTGCTCAATTTTTTTCCAACTTATATCATTTCATTTATTTTCAGAAAGTAAAATGCGAGAAGCATTATTACTTTATACGATATGGATTGGGTATATTATGGGTAAAGTTCCTAGAGAATATGAAGAAGTTGGTGAGTTTTTACAATCGCACATCAATAATTTGTATCATACTATAATTGCAGATGAATCGGAAATGATGGTATTCACGGTGAAGCAGCCGAATCATTTAGCTTACACTTATCAAATGAAGCATGCTTATATGCTGGGATCACTTTTCAATTTGCCGCCAAATACTACAATTAGGGTTGATTAATTTCTTGCGCAATTTAAATATTTCATAATTGATTGTTTTAGAACCTCGAGCTCGTCAAAGCGGAGCCCTACAATGCTTGCCGACGAATTGTCAACGTGGCAAATCGACCATTGGCGTATTTAGTGGCGAGAGGGTGAGATTTTTGCTAGAAAGCTTGAAAACATTCTTTGAAAGTGATGAAAATTGCCTTACAAAAATGTAAAAATTTGGAATTTTTTTTCGAAATTGGATGAATTTTCATTCACACATAATAATCTGGGTTTGCATATGTCATAAACATCAATATACATATAAGTTATTATAGCTAATTTAGTACAATTAATACCTACCATTTCGCCATATGATTCAATTATGAAGAACTAATGCAATATTCACAAGATATCAAGAAATTAATCATATCTTTGCAATTAAATTATCTACGAATTCGATTTAAAGTGATTACCGCCAGAAAATTGTGTTCAAACATCACAATTCCGCTGGTTGTACTTCTAATTTTTGTGGAAAAATTTGGAATGGGAAATGATTTAACAAACATTATACGAAATTGTGCAGTATTAATGTTTTGAAAGACATTTTTTTAAGTGAGGCGTTTAAAATTTCAAAACTTCACACGAACATCTGCCCCATAAATGAAACAAATTATAACAAAGAAAAGTCGATTGCGCAAACCGAAAGCATTAAAAACAACCGGAATAATTTTATGTCGGCATTTTTATAAAGCAAATATTAGATATTTTGATATCAAATCTATATGGTACACCTTTGTGTACCTTTAAAAACAATAGTTTTTAAAGATTTTGAGTTGACAATTTTGTTTGCCTACGAAGAAACCTCCATGATAGTTCACAAGTTCGAGCTTTAACTTTCTTTAAGATAAAGATGTAATATAGAATATAGAAATTTAGAAGAGAATAGGTTTAGAATAGAAAAAGCAAAAGGCTTTTAAAAATATCTCAAATCTATGAAAATGTCTAATGAAAATAAAATAATATATATTGAATTTAATGAAAAAAATATTGAAAACATTTCAGGGATTGCTCGTTTAGTCAAAAAGCGGAAAATGTTGAAGAAGCTGGCGGAAAGCTGATGATGATATCGGATACATGTAAGCAGATTATATCCTTTTTCCAAACTATATATAAAAATTTCAGCGTTGAGCAAACCGCAAGACTTCATCAACATGCTGCCGGATTCATCGTTGAAATCTGCCGGAATTCCTTGCGTCTATATCAGCTCCATTACGGGGTAAATTTTAAATATATTTAAAAAAATGAAAAAAAAATGTAGAAGTGTTTGTGAGAAGAAGAAACCAAAAGCAACGAGAAAACTCTCAACCCAAAGCCGTTTTAAATTTATGATAGGGTTTTCGCATTTCGTTTCTCTCGTTTGCAACATTCGCCTAGTTGTTTGGTTCAACATTCTTCTCAAGACCATCGAACTGATGTACTTGATTTGAAAACGAGGTTTAGGGAAGAAAGAACCTTGAAACTGATTACCTTATCAACGCAAGTTCAATTCCGAATTGTCGATTGAATCGAACAAATTTGATAAACATCTTAATGGAGAAAAATAAGACATCAAGCATTAAATAATCCCATTGGCGTGTGGGAAATAAAAAATCGCTATTATTATTTTTCCAATAAATTGAAAATGCACAAGATCATCTCATCAAAATCTCATGATTCACAATGTTCAAAACCAAAAATCAAAATGAAATAATATTGCTCATGATAATTATTATGATTTCTATACATTAAATTAATTAAAATTTGAAAATAGTTCAATTATTTGCATGCATTTTTATTTAACTCAATAGAAAAAAATGCGTGAGATAAAATGAAATTATTTCAGTCACTACTTCCGCGAGCACCTCGAATACTATGACGATCCAATTATTATGGATATACCGGTTGCCAAATCGACAAGCTTCTGGCTTAATCATCAGCGTCGCGCTCCGTGGGAATTATGGCCAGAAGACTCGTGGTTCATTTAATTTATTCATCCATCCAAATCCGCGCGATTTTATTTATTTATTTTTCCAATCATTCCGCCACTATATCCATGGGTAATATCTTCTAGTTTGCAAACATTCTTAAGTGACCATAATGCCGAAATTGGTGGGATAACATTACATATCATATGATTGTTTTCTCTCGCATATACCGGTGATCATTACGAGTTGCTTCGAATTCTAATCCATCCAATACATTTCTCGTCGGTTATTATTTGTTATATTTATTTTTTGAACTAGGTGTTTCATATTTGTGATTATGAAATTATAAATATTGATTTATATTTGGACCCACAATGTTGGTGTTTGTCTAGTTTCAAAGAGGTAAAGCAGAGGGCGGTTTGAATTCGTTCGGCAAACAAACCCGACCCTCTCTTCCAAATTCTGTTTTGTTCATCATACCCTCCATTGCCCCTCCGCCAACCTTTGTTCTTGGACTGCGCGCGGTTATTATTTGAAAAAGCTGGTATTGTTGAAATTGAACCAAACATCAATAACTGTTTTGTTGATCATTAATTAATTGATGAAGTGCGACGACCTTGCACTTCATCAGTGATATTCATTATTGCCACCCATCGTCGAAAACGTGCGAGACGCATGACACCAGACAAAAAAAAGAAGCAGAAAGGTCGCCTTGGTAATTTGCGTTTCATTGTTGTTCTCGGCATCGCAATTCTTTTTTTTCCTGCCTCCCTTCCGACGACAATGTAGAACGTTTGGCTATTGACGGATAATCGTCGTCGAAACGCCCCGCAAAATTCATTGGCTCATTTTTTTTGTGTGTGTGTGTGTGTGTGTGTTTGTGCGAGACTTTGAGCGGAACGAATGGGAAAATGAAAAATTACGCCAATGGGGTGCAATTTTTCAACACAACAAAACGCGACGAGCCATCTCTTCGCCGCGCCGACAGCCCCCTCCCCATCATCTTTTATTATCAGCATTCCCATTTTGTTATCATCGTCGTCACCGAGAAACAATTTTTGCTATTGACTTTCGGTGGTGCTCTCAAACTGCAATTTCATAAAAAGATTATGACGATAATGAATTTTTTTTTCCAATAAAATTGAGGAGAGGGGCCATAAAATAGAAATATCATTTTATTTTTTATGCGCTCATAAAAGGATTGTATAAAACAAAGTGAAATCACCTTTTGATATTGAATGAAAGCGATTTTATGTGATCAATAGGCTTAATTTTGGTACGAAACTCGCAAGTTTTCACCAGAAATTATTTCACAAATTGTGGTGGTCTTAAAGCTGCCAATCTGGAATAAGCTTCAAGAGATACTTCATCGTCTATTGTGCTATTCCACCCTTGTTGCGTTGAGATTGGGTTCCACTAGACATGAAAACAATAATAATAGTAATAATAGCAATAAGTCCCCCAGTTCCAAAATGAATACCTCTACTCGATCTGTATACTATTCTTTGCGACAATGCCCCAGCCGCCGGGCCGGCCCGGCCCGGCCCGGCGCTCTTTTTCTCTTTCTCTCTCGCTCGTCCATTCATTGGCCGCGTTGCGCGATGAACGACTGCGAAACATTTGTCGCGTTTCCATTCGTTACTCATCATTCCAACAGTTTATATGTTTGAATATTGTATGCCGGTTTTCAAATATGAATTGTTTCTGTTTCAGAAGAATGCCTGAGCGTCGAATTTTCGTTGTGAGACATGGCGAACGTTGCGATTTCGCGTTCAGCAAAACGGGAACTTGGAACAATTCATTTGATAGTCGCGGAAGGTTTGTTACTTTTCCAACTCGCAAATTTCTTTAATTGGCGATTATTGCAGATATAATCCGCAGGACATTAATTTGCCGAGAAATCTTCCGAAGAGATCCGACGGATGGCAGGCATTTTTGTCAGACACGCCGCTTACTGAGATCGGCTATCTGCAGTCCAAATTAACAGGTGCGTTGTAATGAAACTTGTGATTGTGTTTTTGAATTTTGTTTCGATGGATGCCTCAAAAACTGGCTCATCGCCTCTAAACACTTTACAACGTTGAATTGACAAAACTAATGGAACTTTATGCAAGAGAGGCAACTGCTCAGAAGAAGCAAATGACTTTTGAGCAACGCGCATATTTTTTTTCTGCACTATTCTTGTCCACAAAAACAATGTTTATAAATCAACGACTTTGTTGAAATCGATTTTTATAAACAAATGGCATGAAATCGAGATGGATTGAATTACAGGTCGCGCATTCCGTGATCAAAATTTGGAAATCGATCATGTCTTCTGCTCGCCGGCACTCCGATGCGTTCAAACGGCCATCGGGCTTCTTAAAGGAATGGGTAGAATTGCATGTTAGAAGAACAATTTATATTGGACAATTTCAGGAATTGAAAAACGCATCAATATTAGCATTGACCCGGCATTGTATGAATGGATGACTTGGACGCGACATTCTCGTCCGAGTTGGATTCCGGCGAGGGATTTAAAGAAATTGGGTAACAGTGGTGAGCATTGACCATAAAAAGGCAATTCTTATTCTTGAGGCTATCCAATCAAGGATAATTATGTTCCGTGCATGACTGAGAAGGAGCTTAAATTGTCGGAGACGCTGAGCGATTACTACAACAGATCGTTTGCCATGATCAACAAGGTCATTTCCGAGTGTCCAGAAGGTACTTACTAGAAGATTAGTGTGTTCAGATGATTGAAGTCTTAAAGAATTTGTCATTTTAAAGCCCCTCATTGGTTAAAACGAAATTAATTAGTTGGCGAAGTTTTCCAGCATCAAACGAAAAATTGAATTCACACTTCCGTTTTTGCTTCAATTTTCCATTGAAACTTCGGGCTTCTTTTGAATTAAAATCGAATCCTTGCCACCTTACAGGAAACATTCTCATTGTTGGTCACGGTGCGACACTTGAAACATGCACTAGACAATTGGTCGGCGCTGACATTCGTTCAAGCGACGACTTCTACTACCTGGTGCAGAACACACCATATTTGGCATGCATTGAAGCGGCGAGTCGAAATGGTCTTTGGAATCTTGTCGGCAGCCCGATTCCGCCGTTCTCGCACACATTCAATCGCAGCTTCGAGCCAATTCAGCTAATGACGAATGATCTCCAATCAATCAAAAATGAGCGTCAGGAGCGCGATCGCCAACTTCGAACAACACAATGAGCAAATTACGGGCTAAATTACTTTGACCATGACTTCTCAAAGAGATCTGAAATAATTAGAAGAAGATGTTGAAAAAGAATATATATATATATATATATATATATATATATATATATATATATATATATTCTTATAAGAATATATATATATATATATATATATATATATATATATATATATATATATATATATATATATATATATATATATTCTTTTTCAACATCTTCTTCTAATTATTTCAGATCTCTTTGAGATTTTATTTCCAGAGGAATTCAATTATAATTATATTATATTTATTATGGATGCAACCCGAGAATTAAAGAAGGCTTCTTATATAATATAATAAAATAAATGACTAAAATTATTAGAGATATGACTAAATGACAAGGAATGTCTCAAGAGCCTAACAATTTCGAAATTAACAGATTTGCTTTGTCCAGGTGACTGCTCTGTCATGGAATTGAACGGGTGTGCAGCGCTTATTTGAATCTAATTGCAGAAGATCTTTGATGATTGAGGATACTTCGACGGAAGTCTCTGGCGGGAGCTCTGGTGGATCATAGGCTTCAAAATTGTCGCCGGCCACGTAGAGGAACAGCTTACAAAGACTACATTCGTCAAATGGAACCTGAAATTGGTGCAATTTTTGCTCCAAAATTTTCAATTTCAGCGAAAAATGTTTCAAAAATTAAAAAAAATGTTTTGCAAGCCAAAAAATTTACCTCCCCGGTGACGCATTGAAACAAAAGGCATCCGATACTCCACATATCAACCTTTGAATCATATTGGCACGTCTTCAGTAAATTCGCGCCAACTTCCGGCGCCATATAGAAGAATGTTCCAGCAACATTGCATAATTCGGTCTCCTCTTCACCAAGTGTGCGTGCAATTCCTGGAAAAATGGAGCAAAACATTGGCATTTTGAACAAAAATTCAATTATGACTGCCGTCATTCACTCTCGACACTCACCAAAATCGGTAATTCTGGCGCACGCAATTTGCTTCGAAGCGTCCATATAGGAAATGAGAATATTCTGCGGTTTGATATCGCGATGAACAATTTTCATTTCGTAAAGCGCCTTATAGCCACGTGCAATATTGTCGAGAAGCTGTCTGAAAATAAATATTTAATATCGACGGCACATCGGTTGCTCATGATATTAAAAATGAACTTTCAACATCAAAAATAAATTAAATATTGAGAATTGTAGAATTTTTTAGTCGAGCTTAATTTCAATCTATTAAGCGCAAAACTTTATTTGAAATAACTTGAGGATAAGAAATTTTCCTTTATGGGTTATTACATAAATTTTTTTGGCTTCAAAATGAGTGATTGAATTAAAAAAATCTGTTGCCTAAATTTCAAGGCTTTGCTTTATTGTGGCTACTGAAAGTAGGTATAGGCTTCTGTAAGAGGCAAAACTAAAATCATTTGAAAACAATTATTATTCATTTTTCAAAAATATAGATTGAATAATATCAGTTCGCCTAACAAAAAACCTTGAAAATTTCAGAGTCTGATTGTCTCCAATTGTCACCAAATTTTTTTTTATTCTCACTTATTCATAAAACATTCAAGACTAGAAAAAACTATTCAATACGAGCCAATGTTGAAATATTGAGCCTGAGCAACGAATATTTGGCATTTCAATATCACCTGAAATTATGAGGATTTAAGACGCCCTCAATTGAAATATTTCGCATGTGATGATCGAGATCGCAATCGCAAAGCTCCATGATCAAACAACATGTGATTTCGTCAAACGCACAAATGTCCAAAACTCCAACCAAATATTCGCATTTAAAATCGCTATAACAATCCATAAATGGCCAACTCTTTTTTAAACAATATACCGAATCTGCTGGAGCTCATTTTCCTTCACATTAACGCGAAGCATTCTCTTAACAGCCACCTTAAAATAGAAAAATGCAATGGAAAAATAAGTATATGTTAATTTTTATTTACCGATTTCTTCGTCTTTAGGTCAACCCCTTTGAAAACGGCTCCAAACGCTCCCATACCGATCATTGATTCAATTGAATCCACATACTCGAATTTACCTTCCAAATTGACATTGGCATTAGAGAATTCGGGCATCATCAAGGCGCTTGCCGCCGATGATCGATGAGAGGCGCACTTTATAACCATCTGAAAAGAAAAATCGATATTGGGAACATTTGGTTCAATCTTTTTTTTTCATTTTTTTCCGACGCTTTACAAAATTTGAAACTAGAAAACCAATTTTCTTCAAAAAAATCGCATTGATAAAATGAAAATTAATATATTTGAATGATAGAGAGAAAGCGAGAACAATGAATGAATGAAGCAACAATGTTATCAAACAAATGTTTGCCCTCTATTGCGAAAATGAAAAATATAAAAAGCGTCATACGAAATAGTGAGAGGAACATGTGTCAGGATGAAATGGGTACAAATGCGAATCAGCTGTTAGCAATACAAAGATTGAAGAATCAGTTGCAACTTGACCCAGAAGGCAGATGTCAATAAGTGATATCGAAAAATTTTTTTGAAAAATTATTGATTATTGACGTTTCGCTGGAGTTTATCAGGTATGTTTGTTTAGTTTTGCGCTGAATTTGCTCTTGCTTAAAATATTACTTATAAATTTGATGTTTTCCTTTTTTTCGTTTTTTTTTAAGCTGTCATGAATATCTCAAAAGGAAATATGATGGAAGAAGACAAATGGGGATGACACATTCGTGGAAATGAAGAATGCGTATGTGAAACACTTGTTGAAACGAAACGACTAGATCGAGAAATAAGATATTTGAGGTTTCCGAGTAATTGGATGAAGCATAGATGTTTCTTTGAGATTTGACGGATCACTTCCGTTTGAATTGAAAAGGAGTGAAAAGAAAACAACATTCTAATGGGAAAATTGAGAAAAGAACGTTGTTCAGCCCGAATTTGACAATTTTCAGATTTGAAAAATTGTATGGAAGTGGGCTCTCACGTTTCTCAAAAAAAATCAATAGAGAATGAAAAATTGGGGAAAAGTTCGATTTTCTAAAAATTCCCCTATGTAGGTATTTCTATGATCTGGTGTTTGAAATGTGGTTGTTGGAAATAAGGAAGGAAGGCTTCTCACACCTATCTCACATCTAAAGACTTGAAAACGTTTTAAGAGCAAGAACCGCCCATTCAAAATATAAAAAAAAACAAAATATTTATAATTTCTGGTTTTTGAAGAAATTTGACAAATTTTAGACAAATAAAATATTAATAATTCTTTGCTTCACCTAGATACCAATTTATGCCCTATTCAGTTTTTTCATATATGTTGTTTTCTCAAACCTCAAAATTTGATGTCTCATCTCTATATATAAAACACCAATTTGATATTTGGGTGAACAATTTTTTAAATCAAAGTATTTGAATTTGAGATTTGGATTATTTATGAGTCTCATGTTTTTTTAAGACGAAAAAAAGCTCTGCAATTCTGATATCATAGGATTAAGAAAATGATATTCTTAGAAGCATGAGCAAAAAAAGTGAGCGAACGTATGAAAAGAAACTTCCAGAGTAATTTTAGGGAAAAGCTGTGTTCTTTCTGACACAAGAAAAAAAAGGATTTTTTTGAGATTTCGAAAAGAAGACATTTTTTTTCAACGTTTGACTTTCTCGCCATCTGGTTTTTCAAATAAAATATGTTCTTCGCCCAATAATACCCCTTGCCAGCACCACAACAAACATATGGTTAAAAAAAAATTGAGAACATATGCTAAACTTCTAAGCTCATCCTCAACGGGTTGAAGAATGCTTTGAGCATTCCGCCATCATCATCATCATCATCATTATGTTTTAGTTCGCATTTACATAATCCCGCGAAATAAAAGGAGTCATTAATTTTTAATGTCTGCCTGGCCCGACACGTCAATTATGCATGTCAAAAATCGCGAGATTTGAGAAAACACGACACAACAAAAAATTGAGGATAAAAAAGAAAGAGAGAGAGAGGGAGGGAGAGAGAGACAAAAAAAGCGGACGAATTTGTGTTTTCACTCTCTCCCTCTCTTTCCTACTCAATTCCACATTGAGCTATGACGTAGTGAGAGCGGCCCGGTTCTAAACATTGACGTGAGCCGAAATATATTCCGTTGGGCCGTTTCTTTTGGCTCGATTCGGAGTTGCTGAATTGATTCAATTCGTGATGATGATGATGATGAAGGAAGAAAATTGCAAGCAAACGGAAACGATGAAAACAAAACCTTGAGTTCCACTATTTCTTTCATATCAATTTACCATTCTAGATATAAATTTGTGAGCCAAAGTCTATTTTTACTGGTCTATTTAAAGATGAGCTACGGGAAGCGCAAACAATGGGACACGTCAAACATTCAGCGAAACAGATCCATTGGGAAGAAATGCATTTGCGAGATAATACATAGTATCTAGAAATTTCGGGTATTTATTTGCTTTGAAAGGCTGAAACATACGGCTGAAGATTGATCGTTCGATGGACAACAATTTGGAATGTCGAAGAAGGAATTTTTGATTACCATTTTTTGTTTCCTCTTCTTCTTCTTCACCCGAATGTAATAATACATACATTTTTTGGTGTTATTTGCACGCCCGAAACGTCCTATCATGAAATATGTGGAACGAAAAAAAATGACATACTTTTTTTTGGAGAATGTTGATACACTTGGGAGAAGACGAAATACTACATAGTTTTTTTTTTGGTTTTCGTTTTGAACGCGAAAAGTGCTTGAAGAGCAAAAATTGTTCAACATTTTGAGGTCTTTTTAAAATTTTAAAATTTGAGTTGCGAACCGTTTGAAATGCGCACTAATATACTATTAAAAACTTTCTGAAATAAGATAGTAGGTCAAAAAACTTCATTATTCGAATTAATAAAATTTTTTCAATAGAGCGCGTATTCCCGCCCCCACCTAATATACTAAATTTCTAGTATCATGCGCAATTTTACGGTGAGTTTAATTTGTTAATTCTTTCCCAAGTTCCTACTGATGAAATCGAAATTTGAATTGCCGCCCCTCAAAATTCACGCTTGTCCACAATTGCTCAAGGTGCTCGATTTCTTTTGCGACACCGAATTATTCTTCATATTAATTTAATAATTAATTAATCATCATCTTGTATGAAATTTTCCAGAACCCCACCAAATATCATAGCAATTTTTGTGAAAATAAAAAATATCAAATATTAAACAGAAATTGCGGAAATGAGCAGAGAAACTGGAAAAAATGGGCGTTTGTTTGTTTAGAGCAAATGCACTAAACCACATTCTCCATAAACGGAAATATATTAAATAAAAGCGATGCCCTTTCTAGTTACAATAAATATCTATAGGCTCCGTTTAATAAGGAAATAATTTCTCTTTGGGACTAGACGACATTTTTTGCCGCCGTTGTCGGGTGGGTTCCGCCAATAAACAAAAAATCTGCCTTTGAGACAAATATTTCTGTTATTTGTTTGCTTATTTTTTTGGGACAGAGCATAAAGTTGCAAACTGGCTGGGGGAGCATGGAAAACAAAAAAATCTTCTTAGAAATTGGTGTTGCAGCATGAGCAATAACCTCGTTATTGTTATGGCCCAATACTCGTCACCAACTAAACATGAATGGGACGAATGAAAAAAAGAAGAAGAAGAAGAAGAAGCCGTGAGAAATTAAACAAGAAAAAGTGATATTCGTGTAGTTTCTTCATCGAAATATGAAGCGTTTTGACCAATATCAGCTTTCACGCAAATAGACATTTAGTTTGGTGTTGAAAATTGCGAGCCTACCTTATTGGGCACCTCCAAATGTTCGTCGCCATTTTTCATCGCCGCCATTGTCGAAACTGAAAATTAGGAATGAAATGAGCACGAAAAGTTGCCGACGTATTTATTCTTTGGACCCCTTTTCCATTGAAATTCCTTAATGGGACACACTTGTGGTGCAGGAAATTGAAAAAAAAATAGAGGGGAAAGGGCGACGTTTTTTTTTCCTTCCTCCCTTCTTCTGAAGACGGAATGAAAATTGAACTCGCAATTGAAAGTTGAGCCCAATTAGGCATAAAACATGAGATGGGATTAAAAAGCCAAAACATTTTGCTGGAAAAAAATGGCGAAGACTTTTAGCAAAGCAAAGGAAGCATGTGTATATATTATGCGCATAATCTTCAAGAGTTTTCATTTTCTGATCTGGAAAATAGCTTAAAATGGTAAAAGATGGCAGTTTTTAAAGAAATTTTGGATTCAAACTTTACATAATATAGATTTTGAAAAGCTGTTGACTCATAGCACTATTTTATTAGACCGTGAAACTGGGGGTAATCGCAACTTGTGAGCTCTGATTTTCGAGCATTGAAGCCCGGGGACCAGTTCTCCAAAGAAAAGAATGGATTGTTGAGGCAACATGCTCTTGATTCAATTTTCAGTAAAATCTCTTAAATTGGATGAATCGGAACAACAACAGAAGAAGTCGAAGTGGAAAAAAATTGGCAAGGAACTCGAAGAAAAATGGGGCGGAAAGATTCGGGGGGAACAAGGAAGCTTCAAATTCACTTACCACACACTTGACAAGAATTTGCTGGATATATATATTTTTTTGTGTGGAGAAGGGGGCTGGAAAAATAAGTTTTTAGGCAAACAGATTTGTTGGAAGAAAATTTTGCGAATACAAAAAAAAGTGGAAATTTCAAATTTATACCCAAATATCAGCATAAATGTGAAGTATTTGTGACGTGGTCTTTAATAATGCGCATTTATAAGCAGGTCGCCATAAATGAATAAAAATGATGAAACTATTGAGGAGTTCGTCAGAAATGATTGTGCCCGAATATTTTGCATTCCATTTTAGGGAAGCAAAAAAAACATTTTGTTGTTTTTTTGGGGGGGGGGCATGCACCACGGAAAACAATTTAAAAAACCGCTTGTGAGAAAACGATTATTCTTCCGAAATGTAGTAGTGAGTGTTTTTGTCTTTTTCGCTTCGAGACCCATCAGAAAAAAAAACATAGAAAATATAAACAGCTAACCCTGTGTTGTTGATAAACATCCGAATATTTGTGAGCATGACGGGCGTTGTCCAGAAACGGCTTCATCCGAAAAAAGAGCGAGAATGAACGTCAATCAAAATGTGGAGAGAAGAAAAGAATTAACAGCAGATTTTCGACGCAGCCATTTATTTTCTACAAAATTGATGGCCTGTTGGCAACTTTGAGCAATAAAGAATAGAAATTTGTCTGTTATAGTGAAACTTTTGGTAACGTGTACTTAAGTTCTGTATAATTACATAATATTCCTGATTACAGCATATGCTTTTTTAATAAAGCTCAAAAATTCAATACATTGGAAAGCAATTAGAAAATTATGATAACACCTTCAAAACTTTGAAAACATCAAGATTTTAATGATTTCTTTAAAAAAAAGTATCATATTTAAAGATTTGAAAAATTGAAGCCAAAAATTGAGAAACTAGATTTAGAATAGTTACCTGAAGCAAATATTGCGAAAAATTCTAAAAATAGCAATTTTATACATTTTAAAATTCCTGGATACTTTCAGACTGGAGAACTTTTCTTTATAGTAATTCAATTATTAATTTAAACTGTGAGAAATGATGTACCCTAAAAACTTGCACAAAAAACGTAGTAAAGTAACAATTACAGTAATTTAAGGGCACGTTTTCACGATTTTACTAGTAAAAATTTAAAATAAAATAACAGCTACATATATTTTTTACATATACATTGACACCAATTCAAATAATAGCAATATTTTCAGCGCAATACGCTATCCGATTTTGGGCACATGGAATGTGTTGCTTGTATCCCACTAACTATCACAATTTCATTAGAAATCCAAATATTTTATGACTGTCCAATGGAACTTTCACTTTGAGTAACACAAGTTTTAAAGGTAATCAATCGTATCGTGTCCCATGGAAAGCTTGTGTCACTCGTGTGATTTTTTTCTCCACAATTTTATTTGATCTCAAAACCAATCTATCAATAGGTCTCCACCCTGCGGCCTCTCATTTTTCACGTGTCTTCTCTCTCTCCATTTCTCTCGTGTACTGTTTTTGATGTCACTTCTTACATTCGTCTTGTTCAACGATTACCTTGCGCCTCTTTTCGATGTGTCGCTTCTAATTAGATATTTCAAATTGAGGTTGGTGGATTTTGAACAGATATTTTTTTTTCTCGACGAGTCCAAATGAAGAGATGGCCTAGCTTCTCGCGAAAAACTCGTTTTTGTGCGATCAAACCCCATGTTGATATCATTTGATTCAACAAGCATTTATATCTATTGTCGGATTCAATTGACCGATTGCCCAAAAAATGGGCTATGTGTCGAATGTGCGTCCAACAATACTCTATTTGAACTGCCCTATTAATCATTTTTAATAATTCTTTTTGCAATTTCAGCAATGTCAACTCGAGTCCGCTTCTCCCAGGAGCAGCCTGGCATCACTTATCTGCCAGCCTCCTCCAGCGCAACTCCATTCCTTTCGGAAATTCTATCAAAACCGATGCCAAGAATCCATCGAGATGACGAATACACAATGGATGTGTTCACCGCTGCAAGCATCGGCGCTGTTGAATTTCTCAAAGAGATGGCTAATATCAAATCTCCCGCATTGAAATCCAAAAATCTGTCTGGGTGGACACCATTGATGTATGCTGCTCATCTTGGGCACAAGTCCAATGCTGTCGTTCTTCTGGATTACGGTGTTGAGGTATACATAACTATGACGAAGAAAACATGGAGAATCTGGTTTCAGGTTGATGATCAAAATAACAAAGGCCAAACCGCGTTGATGATGGCAACTGCATGTGGAAATACTGATGTATTTTATTAGCTATATAATATTGTTATATATAATTATTGGCAGATTATGCATCTTTTGTTGAACAAAGGGGCAAAAGTAAAAATGTTTGATAGTAATAAGCGAACGGCTTTGCATTATGCAGCGAATTGCAGCCAGCATATGGTATGTTTGAAAATAATGTAAATTGTTTTGGTTCGAGTAAGACATCAAAGTTTCGAGGCCTCAGATGTCGAAAATTAAAGAAAATTCAAAAGAAGAGAAACCTGTGGACATTTTTGAGGATAATTCGCAAAGAGTTTTGCGGATTGTTTTCAAGAAATCGAATTTTTCAGCAAACCTCCTATATGAAATTCTTCTACAGGCTGCTGATATTCTCCTCTCGGCTGGGGCTGATCCAAATGCGCCTGATGTTATGGGAAACACGCCAGTTCACGAATCGGCTGCAACCGGCCATGAGCTGACATTCTCGAACCTTCTTGAACGAGTAGAATCATCATCAACTCGATGCTTTAACAATGCTTTTGTTTCAGGGAGCTGACGTGGACGTGAAGAATCATCGAGGTGAAGACGCTGCCGCGCTCGCCTATGAGCACGGCAAAATTCTTCAAATGATCAAAGATCATCGAAAAGAGCAGAACGCTCGAAAAGAAGCTCCGACGCAATCGGAAAGCGCCGCAAAATTTCCAAGAAGTTTATCGGAATTGCTTGAAGAAATGGATTTGTCGAGATACAGCGAGCAATTCAAAAACGAAAATATCGACTTGAATGTCTTTTTCGATTTGAAAAAAGAGGATTTTGATGATATGAAGATTGCGTACGGGCCGAAAAAGAGAATGATGGACGTGATTGAGAGGTATTAGAAGGAATAATCTTATTATCTTTATCATTAAATATTTTATTTGAGATACAAGACTACTGGTGTGATTCGAACTGACGCATTTCCAGCAGCCGCTAATATGGACTATGGGATCAAATCTGTAAGCACCATAAATATTTCAATGTGAAATTGACTTATTCAGGAGAATTCTAGCGAACTTGCTGCTCAATATCTTTCAAGCCTCCAAACCGTCGCTGGAATCAACGATAAGAACAAGAACTATGCAATTTCTGCTTTGCAACACTTGTCAGCAGGAAATCTAGAAAAGTAAGCAATTTAAGGCAATTTTCAAATACAGTTATTCTTTTAGGACGAGACTTCTTCTTATGAACATTATTGAGGGAATCGATCGCACCACAGCCCAAATTTCAGCGCATGGGGTTTAAAACATTAATTTCCAATCAAGGTTCTTCAGCTGGGTAGCTTCATTGAAAATTCCATGATGCATGTTTGAACAGAAACTTGCAAAAAAATTTAAATTATTTCTGTAGTAGTTTTGATCAAAATTCTAGTTATTTTTATTTTTCATAAAAAAACAAACACTTCAAGGCAACGCTGTGATAGTCGTTTATTCATAATAACCCCACATCCCACATTATGCCAATTCACTAATTTTTAATTGTCTTGTTCCGACGAGTAAACATTTTTTGTTTCGATAAAACATTTTCAAATTCGATTGGCCATGTCTGACCTTCAAATGATTGACAGCTCGGAAAAAAAGAGAATTTTTTCATAACTAAAGGAGAGAAGCATATTTTTGAATTTCATAATAGCAACCACACATTTCCAGTTTACTGAGAACATTTTCATTGCATTCAAAACTTTATTGCATCACGAATTAGGAACGAATTAAACATTATTGCTGTTGATGATATCAACGAGGTCCTGGACAGTCTTTGACTCGCTAACTTGGTCCTGCTCGGCGGCAACTCCAAAATGCATATTGATGGCATCCGTCATCATTGTGAAGAAATAATCGGGATCGGCTTTATCGATTCCAGAAGTGAGATCAAAATCCCTGAAAGCAGTTAATGTTCTTCTTGTTGCCAATGGAATACTCACAATCCGATATCCTCATATGGAGTGCTGGTGAAGAATGAGACCAAACGGCGCACTTTATCCTCAGTCTAAAATATTACTGTGTCACATTATATATTTTTCTTAATATTACCGTAGTCTCAGTCAACTCGGCTTGAAGCATTTTCTGAAAAAACAAACGGAAGTTTTTAGATGTTCAATGGGACAAATAGACTGTTGGCAATTGAAAGTATAACCTTTATATACATATTATCAGAACCAAAAAATAATGAAAGTGAAAGTGAACATTTTTATACTCTTAAAACTGCCAACCCATTTCATTGAAACGATTTGTTCGGTTTTCGGTCTTGTCAACAAAATAACAAAGTTTGCGAAAATCGCCAAAAAAACAGAAGGACAAGAGAAGATAGCGATGGAATTTTTACAGTTCTTCTTGTAGAATTGATAAAGTGAACTGGTTAGATGTTTATTTTCAAAATTTTCAGAATGATGATTCGGAAATATTTGAGAATTTGAGGGATTTAATTGAGTTGCCTTGTCAGAATTCTTCCAAGACTTTAATTATGAAATTCCAAAATGATACATGCATTATCAAATATTTGAAAAAAAAATGTAGACAAATTGAATTTGATAGATCAGATAGGAAGAAAAAAGGCCAACATCTACTGAACCAATATCATTCTGAGAATGTTTATGAACCTTGAAATTTTCGTTCCGTCAGATCTTAATCTTCCACTCGTTCCAATTTGACGATGAGTAATCGTTCGAATTGTCGCCTTGCGTCTTGAATGGAAAAATTCTTCTGAGAGAATTTTGGCATTTTCTCATCAAGTGAAACAGCATAATCAAAAAAAAAAAAGGGACCAATTGGATGGCGGTCAGCGCAATTCAATTTTTTGAAATTCAGCATTTCTATCAAACATACCCATGAATTGTTTTCCTTTTCTTTAAAGTGATTTTAAATTAATAGAGACGAATATGTGCATGAAAATTGGGTATATAATCAATAGTTTATGAGGAATATACACGTTTGATATCAATCATCTAGCTTGTTCGTATTACTCGCATTGGTTTCGTTGAGAATATATTGTTGTCTGGTATGGCGTAATGGTGGAAGCTGCCTTATCGGTATCTGAAATCAATTTGATTGTGCTCCTCATTTTTGTTAATTAAATCGGCTTCTTACTGGAATTGGCTCCCTTTCACTCAAGGATATCGTTGCAGGCCCAATCGGTCTCGCGACACTTATTGAGAATCCAGTTTCTTTTGACCTCTTAATAAAATGTGCGCATCGAATCTCGATATACTGAAAATTGGCATCAGGTGCGGCAAAATTTGCATAGCAATTACCAGTGTGTAAACCCAGAAGACAAGAAACAAGGAAATCAGACAGACACCGGTAACGTAGGGTCCAACCACGTTCAATTTTCGCGTCGCCAATGAGTATATCAGGTAGCCCAAAATGGCGCCAAGACTCAGTAATGTAGAAATTCTAGAAATGATAGCATATTCAAGATGTTTGATGATATTTGATTGGCTTACTTAAAAAATAAATGTGGACAAAATAATAGATATCGGAGCGTTTTGATTCCATAAAACATAACATTTATCGAAAGTATCTGCAAAAAAAGCAACCTTTAAAAAGACGACAGAAATTTTGAAACCTGAAATATTGCCCATATTATCAAATATATATTGATTTTACATAAAAACTTGTGAAAGCTGTCATCACGATCGGAGCCTGTGCTGTAGCTGAAAATTTTAAATATGAACTGAAATAAAAGCGAACTTTGAACCTTGTGGTCTCATTTGAAGAATGTATTTCACATATACGAATGTTCAAATCGGGTAGCACTAAAATTATATGTATGATTTATAATAAAAACTGATTTTCACAAATTTTTACTTACTGCTCAAATTTGAATTTTAGACTTTCCCGTGTCTAGAAATTTGATTAAGACGATTTAGTTAACTCAGAATATATAAGTTAACTCAGAGAAATGGAAATTGTGTTAACCAAAATTATAATTTGTTTCCCCCTTGGTAATTGTCTGAAAACTGATTTCCATATAAGGTTGATGAAATTGTTGTTTAATTTATTCTATATTCTATTCCATAGAGAACCCAATTTGATGGTAATTTGTAAACAGAATGAGATTAAATGACAATTAGAGCTACAGTAATCCATGAGTACAGCATAATTTTCAATCTTAGAGGATTTCATCAAGAGGTAAGATTGATAAGTTTGATCTTGAAAAGAAAAAGCGCCATTCTTGTCTTTTTCAGCACAAATTGATGTCTAACGTCATCAGCCCTTTTTTTTCAGAAGAAAAAGTAAGCAAGAATCTGGGAATACAGTACCTGTGACCAAAATAAAGCAAATCGAAAATATTTCCAAAATGCCTAGAATTATTGTGAATGTTTTCGCATGACAACAACAGGATTTATATTTGGTATCATTCGGATTGAAACCATTCGAATGCTGAATCTGCATTGGCGCAATAACTAAAAAAAAATTTAGTAAATTGTCGAAATTGGTGGAAAAATAATACGGATGACGATGAGAATGTTATATAAATGGAAAACGGCTATGAAGCCAACAAATATGGGAATTAATACTGAATGGATCGCTAAAAATTGAGACTGATATGGATAATACGTATTTTCAACTGGTGGGACTTCTATTGTTGCCATGGCAGCCAAAACCGAATGTAACACAGATTTCTCAAAATTATAGCCCATGAGGAATGAGGCTTCTAATTCCGAACGATCTACGTAACATATTTAACAAAGATGAGCAGCTTCTGCTCAATCATCAGCAATGTTTAGGAATCATTCGCGAAATGATTCATTCAGTTTAAAGACGTGGGAGAATGCTGGGGGAAAAATGAGTAATAAGACATGAAGCATTTGCCTAGAACATTCCGGAAGCATTCCGGCAAGAAAATCACTCCAATGGCAAAATAAAGCGGAAATTCAAAAATTTCACAATAAATTTTATAAACTACTAGAAATCGATGAAGCATGTAATTTCAAAACTCAAAATGTCTACCGATTCGGCATTTTTTTTAATAGAAAAATTGAAGGCTCACAGCTATCAATTAAAGGCAGCTTTTTCTATTCAATGATGTTTTTTTTGGTTGTTAAGGTATTAGAAATAATAATGAAGTTTCACTTTGAACCAAAGGAACCCTAAGTAAGCAATTCGCACGGTTCAAGCATATTCACGAAAAGTGTCATAAAATGAGTAACCGCTCAAAATGCACCTTTTTAGGCTTAAAAATCATCCAAAGTTTAACGCGTTAGGAAAAAACCGACAATAATATTGTTCTAAGAGCTTCCGAAAAGTAGACGAAATGAAATGGTCCAAAGATTGCGAATTTCTAGCAATTTTTGTACTTTTCCCATAGAAATATAAGAAAATAGAATTATAAAAAAAAGATTTTTTTGTTTACTCATTAGGTTACTTTTAGTCGCTAGCGGTAAACAAAGCACAAATTATTAACTATTGACAAACGGAATATATAATTTCCTGGTCTACATTGATTCAACATGTTTTTTTTTCAAAATAACACGGAGTTGCAAGAAATAAATGGCATTGCCACAGGGCGTGAATTCAATTTATTATTATTTTTCATTCAATCCGACAAATTATGTATATACAACATGATTGGGTGGCACCTGCGGCATATTCGAAGATTCAATCACGATTTTTGCATGCACCTGAAAAATATGCATTGAAACACAATTTATCCAGAAATTCTTCTAAAAAATTTTGATTTAACGATTCTTTTTTGTCAAAGTTTCGTTTTTTTTGAGAATCGCAGCTGAAATTGATCGAATGATATCATTTTAACCTTGAAAATTGGAATCAATCTCTCACGTACCTAAATGCGACAAACGCAATGGCTACCAGAATCGCAAGGGCAATTAGGACTACTGCACTTTGCGAAAGAATATCGAGTGTGTTTTCAGCGATGGGATCCATAATGGGGGGTTATCGAATTGGGAGAGTCAAGCGAAATGTTCCAAAATAGGATCTATTGACGCTTGACCGAATTTCGGAAACGTGAACTGTCAAAAAAGAGCCAAAATAGTGCAAACAAGCGCGCGCGCGAGAATTTCTGTTGTCTGATTCGCTGCGGGAAAATTTAATAGATAAAACAAAACGCGATAACTCATCTAAAAAGAAATCTTAAATAATGATAAGCTTCAATTTATGCTTTATGCCTATTGATAGGTTTCTCAGAAATAATAAATGGCGGCATGTCTAGGCTTATAATTTTCAATGGATTTCCATATAACGTGCAAATTTTCTCACCCTGCTCTCCACTGAACAATTCTAGACGTAATTTTTGTTATGTTGGACACGAGATCAAAAACTTTTTTCTTATTTGGTGTGCAGATTAGCCCAGGGTTCATTTTTAAAGTTCAAAAAGCTAATAGAACTAGGTAAGATTGTATTAACTTTCTAATGAATGTGTTTTGGACCTTCAAAATTGAGATCATAAATTTAAAAATTTCATGTACTTCAAAACAGTTGAACAAGCCAAAAAAAAACATTATAAGTAAGTAATCGGACGATTTACCTTGAATAAACAAATGAATTCTGTGCCGTATTGGAAAGGTCAATTCTATACATACATTGCATATGTACTCCTGGGAAAATCGAGATTCGCCCGAGAAACGTTCTGAGACCCTGTCTATAATTTACCAACCGCTGTGAAAAATCAGATTATTTCTGAAGGAAATGATTTAACCAGATTAATGTAATACTACTTCATATTTTTAAGTTTTCAAAAATTGACATTCAACTGTTATACATATATCTGAAATTATAGACAATTAGTTTTTTTAATTTTATTGCAATGCGTTCCTTCCCAAATTCTTTAATTATATAATATTTACGTTCGTTTGACCTACCTATAGAATTTAAGAAAAAAGAAATAATCTGAATAAATGCGAAACAAATGTCTAACAATTTTTTTGTTATATTTTCTGCATCACCCCCTTAATTGGAAGGGTCGATATTTCACCTGTTGTAGTTTCCAACCAACTTATTTCTAACGCTTTCGATTACCATAAAAAGCAGCACTTAACTTTGATATGTATGTTCACAATTTTCTGGTTTTTAGAAAACGAATTTGGCGTTTTTTCATTGAAAAATATACAATTCTTGACCAGATGGTAAAAAAATGAAGTGACCACTTGAAATAAGATAAAAAGGTAGAAAACCGACAAATATTGTTGTACAAGAAGACACTCAAGTGCTTCGACAAAACCATTTCGACACAAAAAATTCAATTTTGTCTGCATTTTTCGACAGAAAAAAAGAAGAATGAACTGCATTTCGGAGCCATTTGTGATGTTGGCATCAGCAACAACATGCGCCGAATCGCCGCCGTGCTCCCACATATTCGGTTGGCGCAATTTCAATTGTCTCATCGGTAAGATATTTTCAAATGTTTGCCAATAGGTTTTCTTTTTTCCTATAATACCCTCATCAATTGTTGTTTAATTGCTGCCCCCCTCCACCAATAATTCATTGCCGGTTTTTCGAGACAAATTCATAAAATTTATCACCCACGCGCGAATCTTCTTCGAATTGTTGGACTGGTTCTCATATCATTTTGGCCGGCATTTTTTTTTTGCGTTAGATGGTTGAAATATACCCTTCTCAATATCAACCTGAATTTCGTTTAATTATTTGCTCGCCTCGCGCTAAGCTTTTTCTTTTATTTTTTCGAGAGATGTTCGCATTGCGATCTTTTTTTTCGCGAAAAAATAATTGGCTTCTCATTTTCTCACGTTTCCAATTGATATTTCCTTTCGACTGTCGTATTTTTCCGGATTTTGCTCAACTCGAAAAATTGTTTGAAAAAAAAGTAATTTTCTGCCAATGGACCTATTCAATGCTTTCAATTTGTATGAATTGGGAGTTTTTTCAATGAAAAAAGACAATTCCGTCTAGTTTGCAAAAATTCATATAAAAAGGTTATCTAGAAAACCGTAATACAGTAAATCTCTTCTTCCATATATGGGTCAATTTAGAATCATTCTTTCATTTTGAAAAATCATATTCACAAGATCTAACACTTCATCCTTTTCTTTTCAAGCACTTCACAACCACTCAACATTTTCAATAAAAAAACGCCCAAATGTTTCGTGTTTCCTTTTTTGGTGTGTTGCATTCTTTTGCCTAGTTAGGATTAATGTGTCACATGAGAATTGGTTCAAGTCCTCATTTCTTGATTGTTGTCCTCATACGCGCTTCTCCCCCCTCGCGGTCGCACTTATCCACTCAGCGAGCAGCAGCAAAATTTGTGCCGATTGTTTTACCATTATGTTTGGTGCGTATGTTGACACGGTGCCACTGGCAACACGTCTCGTTTTCATTTCTGACGCAAGTGTTAAACCACACAGCGTTGGGAAAGTTGACATAGACAATACAATAAAATCGTATCTCTTCCCATATCATTCTCGTTTTTTTTTCGTCGCATGATCGTTTAATGTTTTGGAATTGATGGAATTCTACCGTAGAAAATAATTTTTTTTTGGTGACGAGGGCAAAAGAACCGGGTCTAGTAGAACAACACCACCAAAAAAATGTATGTTTCGGTTATCTGATTAACTCGCATTTGCTGGAGACCAAATTGAGGATGGGCGAGGGGGGGGGGGGAAATTTATGTCATTTATTTTTGGAATCTCGTTTTTTCTCCTATTTCTGAGCGTTTTTGGATTTTTTACGGACCTATTCATGCAATAAAAAGGATCAATTTTATTCATTTAAATTCACTATGAAAGAACGTCGAAAATTACAAAAAATTGACGCGATATATCGTAATTCTCTGCTATTTCTTTTCAAAGGCACACGAGAAAATTAAGCGGGTCACGACGCGAAGTCGGTACTGTAATTATTCGCTTTTTTTTACTTTTTAGGAATTTTTTTTTGACTTTGAAATATTTCTTGGGAATCCGCTAAAGGTTCATTAGAATCGTCATCGAGCAAAGTCTGCATCGAATCAACACAAAGATCATTATTTATTATAATAAGAGTATATAAATGAAGAAAAATAGGCATATATTGTCAAATTATCAGTACTTATATCAATAATTGTTTTTTTCCTTGCTCGTCAATCCGTTACTCATTATCCTCTTCAAAGTTTTCGAAAAAATAATACGGGAAAATAACACAGGGAATAAAAAGTAAAAAATTTCATTATCGACTTCGCGTCGTGACCCTGAATTTAAATAAAAAAATGGATTTCTTTAATTTTTTCATTGCATGAATAAATGGCGCTATACATGTTATGAAAAAAGAAAATCGCAAACCCCTATGCAAAATGCTGAAAAAAATGTTGTAGCAATTTTTTGAGATTTTTTTTTAATTAATATTAATTTGTACAATAAGGTAGATTTTGCCAAAAATCTATTATGATATGAAATATTAAAACCTCATTTGGTTGCCAAATAATTCATTTGCATATTAGAACGTGCATATATTTACTATGCCGCCAGTTGGCAATTCAATTCATTTATAAACAATCCCATTTGTTGCATTTTCCTTTCATTTTTTTGGTTTGCTTGTCCGTACGCATTGCCTTTTATTATTGTGTGGCACAACACCCATACACACACCTTGAACATGAAATTGCATTATATTTGGTCCGTGTTGTCCGTCTCATATTTCATCTCTCCTCCCCTCGGGTTTCCCATTTTAGAACTATACATTTTGTTACTAAATATGAATGTTTTGTTCAGGTCCTAATCGACACATGACACCTCCCTTTTTTTCCATCATGATGTTATTTTTGTTACTCACATTTTACCAGTTTTCTTTTTATTCGCCTGTGTATCACATTGAAAAATCAGGAAAACATACAGTAACCATTAATTTTATTCAATTTAAGTGCAACATTTTTCTTGGCTATGCTAAATAATGCAACACAAAACTCGGGTGGAAAGACACACCCAAGAGAAGTTGACGTTATCAATTTCATCGCGTTCAAGGCCGTCGTTTTGACTGCTCACAAAGTTTGCATTCATAATTATACGTAGGTGTGTAAATATATAAAGAATATTCGTTGAAGTGGATTGCATAATGATTGACAGCTCTCTGATTTTTATCTTAGCTGAAATCTGTCAGCTTCACTTTTTTTTCCTCACTGCATATGCCCGTAATTTTCGCTTCATATAATATCCTGCTTGTCTAGAAGGCGATTGCCAGTTTTCATATGATAAGCCAGCACCTTTTTCAACTAAAAACTATTCTTCAAAAAATAAATGTTGAATTGATCCTTTAATTACTGTAATCGATGTTCTGTTGAAGGTTCTTGGGAGACTGGCGATATAAATAATGGTGTTTGACCTCTATGGAATCATTCGTTGAAAATACGAAATCACGCTGGAATTCCAGAACACAAATTTTTTTGTTGAAAATGCCAATCGAGTCATCAATTTCTGCCCACATGAGTCGTATTAAAACCATTTCCTCTCGATTTTCTCAAAGGCCAATAATTTTGAACCAACAAACAATACAATGATTGCATTATAATGTATTTATTCACTTGTTTGACGTTCTTTTCACTTTTATGTGTATGCCATTGTTTACCTTTGCATTTTGCATGAAGTCTTCTTCCTCTTACCCCCGCTGGCTTATATCGATAATAACATCAATCGATTTTTGCCTCCGCTTTGTACTCACTCTCGATTGAGTAAATAATGTTCAATTTCCATTGATTAGGCGGCCAACCAAACGTGTGATGACTAATTTCTGTTCCATTGTTGCCCTTCTTATTGTTAGTTTTTGCCGTTTTCTCATCTACATGCGCATTTTTCCCCAATGTTGAATTACAATATTGCAGCGGTGAGAATTGTTTTCGTCTGGGAAACGAAAAAATTTTTTTTAAATGTTTTCTAACCAAAGAATCATACCAAAAGAAAATTTATAGAGAAATATTGAGCAAAGTTTGAAATTTGTATGAGTCAAAAAATTTTTTCTTCTCTCTGCGTTGTCCCCTTAGAATAGGCAACGAGAATCCATCGATCTACGATTCAATCCAAAGAAGAATCTACTTCCCTGAAAACCTGTCAAAACCATTTTAAAATCGTTCAATCCTTGTCGTTCGAAAAAAGAAAACACAAATTGATAAAAAATGTTTTTTATTATCAATTTACCATATGTAGTTCCAAGAAAGTGACCACAATGCTGAAATTGTCTGAAACTCCTCTAACCTATTTTCAAACGCTTAATTTTCCTGTCATATTTAATCTTCTCATTTCTATTTATTAACTGAAAGCGTCCTAATCCCATTAGGGCATCAATTTCAACACACAAAAATGTTTTATTCTTGCTCATCCTTATCAAATTTGGGGTTGACTCATTCAAATACTCCTTCCTCCTCCTACTTTTCCATTTTTTTCAATGATGCAATTTTTGTGGGAATTGATAGTGATGTTTTGTTTATTCCATATATATCATAAACATATCGAATTTCGCTTAAATTTTTCGTGTACATATGAATATATGTATGTTACCGCAGAGAGTTTCGCGCCTCATCTATTTTAGTGTCGTTTCCGCTAGATCGCGTTTCCCATTTTTGCCTCTCATCCGTCACTTCTACCCCCCCCCTCCTGTTTTTATTCCTGTCCAACTGAAAACAGTTCATTCGCAATTCCAGTCGCCCTAGTGTATTCTCATTTTTTCAGCTTCAACCCTATCGCCGATTATTTCTGGCTGCCGTTCGGACGGTGACGATATCTATTGTATATGTCCGCGCCGGCGAGCTGTTTACCGAAAAATGGCAGCGAATAGTACAATAGAGAATAATGCAACAATCACATTGGACAAAACGCATAACGAGGGCGGCACAAATTTGAGCGGCGGAGCGATCGCTGGAATTGTTATTGCTTGTGTGGTATGTGTTGGGCTTCAGGTTATTGTATTGACTTTGCATAATAGAAGTGTCAATATTGAATTCATATGAACAAGAAGAATGTTAAAAATAAAAATTTCATACTGCAACATAAAATGATTATCAATGCGAGTTTTTAGAAGCTTTCCTTGTAAAAAATTTTACTTATACACATACAATTTCTATGTCCAAAATTAAAAATTCTTTTGGCTAGTATGTGTAAACTGCCGTACAAATATGTAAACAACAAAAAATTGGCTAAAAAAAGGCAAAACATAACACTAAAGAAGTTTTATTTATTTTTGGAAGACTCAAGAGAAAAGAGCGATGAATATTTATGACGTGGTTCTTTTTTTTTTGTTGGAAATATACTTTGATTATCAAAAATTTGACGATGAAAGATGAAAATTGGCCACAAAAATTTAAAAAGTAAATAATAGCTAAATACATTCTCCTAATTGGATAATTCTTTTTCCATATCATTTGCTAATAGTGCATGTGAGAGAATGTTGTACAATTTTAAGGCAGGGAGAAATTGTTAATAACAATATTTTTATCATAGAAGGATAAATTGTCATGACAATTATTGGTTTCAGGTTGGCACATTTCTTTTGGCAATCTCTGGCTTCTTCATCTTCCGATACGTTCGTGATCGCAGGAAAAATCACGGTGAATATCGTCCACAGTTCGAAGAGCAGCACCACGCGAAAGACTTACCATATATTCAACCTCCAAATATTGAAGGACTTATTTAAAGTCATCCACCTATATTTTTCGCATACCGTTTTCAGTTTTATGTGTATTTATTGTTGGTTCACCGATTACTGTGTGAAACATGACATTAACAATATCCGTTTTGCTCAATTGATATTCAAATTCAAATAAAATTTATTTTGTGGACGCCTTTTCTATTTGCTTGTCGCAACATTAATTATTTCGGTAAACACGAATAAGAAGGTTTAAAACAGTTTGGTTATATCGACATTGTTCAAATATGAGACGATTAGGTCCATTTCGAAATAATTGGCGACGCAGAACGCGGCGAACACGGTTCCCATGAAGATGAAGCTGAAAATATCGAGGAGAAGCGCCGAGAGTCGGCAGCAGCCGCATGTTTGTCTGCAAAGTTTCATTGGTTACTGAATTCCCAAGAAAAACTCACCTGGCTTGTCTTTGCCGAAGATCGTTGAGCTCTTCGTAAACCGGCTCAATTTCATATTTGCCCTTTCGTTTGCTAGACCCTCGACGGAATTTTCTAGATCTTCCCAAACTCGCCATTAAGCTGACAATCACTAGCTCAATAATCACTACTAGTATGAACAGAAGTGAAAAAATGCGCCATATATCTAGAAGTGAAGCTTCAAATTCTTTTAGTACGACAATGTTTTACCGATTGATGTAATTCCATTTGTTTCTGGGAGACCTGCCCAATTAGCCATGTAGACAGTCATTGAGCAAATAAATGCTCCAATGTTCAGCAACGATCTCGTTATTGCCATTGGACCCAGTAGAATTGAAAACCATCTATATTTAAGAATTTTGATTAACATATTTTTTTTGGAATCTTACGAGATTGCCAAACAAATTACTGATGGGAGATAGAACAGAAGAAGAACCTTATTAGGTCCACGATAAAAGGTAAACACCAATGTAAGCTTGTCGATAACTCCATTTTGGGTATAACTGTCGTTATGACTTGTTGACGTGGAATTTAGAAGAAGGTCGCCAGCCTGAAAATTATTTCAAACAACTTTAAATGAAAATCCATGAATTGGACAAATTTTGAAAACTTGAAATGAAGAAAATCCTCCCAAATCTTACATTTTGAATGATAGCAGATTTTAAGAACAAAAAAATTGGTTAAGGGCATTTTTTAATTGTTTTCGTAAATGTGCACATTACCTTATGGAATTTTCATTTCCAAATAAGGATAGTCATTCACTTGTTTTTTACAACAAGACAAAAAATGTCAAAAATTGGAATTGTTCATCCAAAAATTTGAACTACTCTTAAAATCTAACTAGACCGGATTTTAAGCAGTGTACGTTTGAAATCGTGGTGGTTATTTATTTTTAAAAAATTCTTAAAAGTTTTTTATTTCAAATCTCACCTCAACCCCATTGCTTTCAATCATTTTCCATCGAATGCGCGCTTCATATTGCGTCAAATCCTCGCTCTTCCATATTAATGTGCACGTTGTGTTTCCAAATGGATAGCTGCTCACATTGGTCTTACATGGAATACTTTGTTTGACTCTGAATTGGAAATTTTTCTTTTTTTTTTTGTCATACGAGCACCTTTCCCTGAGAATCAATGTGCCGTCGTCTTTCAAATGAAGCGTGCTACTGTGTGAATGATGCGACAACTCGTGGGAATTCGAAAATCCAAGTCGAGGCTTCCAAATTGTGGACTTTAGGGATGCTAGAAAAATTATTAAAGATTTTGAAGATTTATTTGATTCTCACGAATATTGATTGTATTCGAGCAGGGGGAAAAATGAGAAAATTCCAGAAGTGAGTTCTAAAGTGAAATTTGATTTTTTTAAATTATATTTTTTGTACCTTCCATTCTCGAGTAACATATCCATCAACTTCAAGAAGACTTGAATGTGGCACTAAGCTAAATGATTTGACATCTAAGCTTATAAAAACTTCTAGAATCTCGTTGATTTCTGAAGAAAAAATTTTTTAACCCAAAAATCGTCAATATCGAATTCCAATGTTACATACTTGGCCTTGGACGTTCTTCCAAATTCGCGGTGTTGCTGATTCGCTTGATAACTTCATCATCTTTTAAACAGTTTGGTTCAATGCCCCTGTTGAGAAATAAAAGAAAAGAGATGATAATTAAATAGTTCATTATCGATTAATGCATTCAGGTACGGGGGTCTGAAAAATGAACATGAAAAAATGAAGATAGGTTATTTTCAACAATTTCTTTGAAGATAGAATTTTTCTTGAAATGTTATCAAGAAATAAAAATTATAGCGAGGAGAATTGACAATGCATTTTTACAAAAAAAAACCGACACTGAAAAATGTTTTGTTATATGTCAAGATCAAATTTATATCAAATATTTTCCAATTTTAATAAAAACTGCAAAAAAGTAAGAAAGAAACGTTTGGTATGGGACAAACTGAACACTCTTATACAACAAAGAAATGTTAAATTTGCTTCGATGTTCATATATGGAATGAAGTGAAATATAATGATTAACAACTAAACGTCATTGATATCGAAAGTAAATTGAAGAACACTCTGAGAATAACAAAGAGAAATGGTAGTGGGCAGTCGTCTCAATCAACTACTAATCATTTCTCTCTTCTCAAAATGTTCGAACCCCCCCCCCATTTTTGGGTGTTGCCTTTATTTTCAACGTATTGAGACAACTAAAAAAAGGAATTGACTAGTATTGATGCGATGTTATTTTTAATGAAAAGTGAAAATGTGACATCCAGAGGCGAATAAATCATGCGCATATAATTAAATACGACGCGATGATAACGGAAAGATCGTTTGTCTTCCTTGGTGGCTGACAATGGGGTATAATAATTGTATTGGTATCAAGAATTCCGGTTTTGAATCAGATGTTAAATAATGCAAAAAAAAAACGGAAAAGTATGGAATTTTATCTGAATTAAATTTGCTGAAGAACGTTTTTTCATAATGAGTTCAAAATTTTTGTGAAATTTAATGGCAATAAACATTTAAATTTTCTTCTAAATCTATCATAACCTTTTGGAAGAAACATAAAAAAATTAACAAGTCACAAATAGTGCTGAATTCTGTACATTTTGAAAATCAACGCAAGGAGTTAGTTGAGACGCAAGTACATTGGTTAGTACACATACAAAAAAGGTTTTCATCATTTTTCTCAAATTTTTAATTTTTTTTTCTAAGCGACTGCATTTTCCATAAATTCATGCAGTCGTTTTTAAGCGACTTAGACATTGATAATACAATGGGACAAAAAAGTAATTTAATCGTATTTAAGGGTATTCCTACTTGGAGTGAAATCCGCAAACCTAAAAAATTTAAGAACATTTTCATTAAAATAATTAAGCTCACTTTGAGTCGACTAATTTTTAATGCCTAATTATGTCGAAGAAAGCAGCAAGCGATGTATTAATCTCTTCAATGATATTTCAACGTTTGTTTTCATGTTTTGCCAAGCCTTTACTGAGTGTTCTTTGCAATTAGGATATTATTATAATTTTTGGTGTGGCAATTATACAAGAATAATCATCATATGATAATAGTTAAGTCGTTTCCATTTATTTTATTCAATAAATTACATTTTATCTTCGAATCTTGTTTGTTTTGTTTCTTTTTATCGATAAAATCTAATCCGAAAGAGATATCGACGTTTAAAATAATGAAATCGTTCGGCTTCAATAGGCCACAGCTGTATTCAATTCCCACAAATATCCAGCCATTTTTAATGTCTTCTTTCGATTTCTGTGAAGGACATCTGTTGTGGAGTTGGCGGTTCAGGGAAATTACACACCATTACGAGGGCGTAGAGAGGGATAATTTATTTCGTATTTGGGAGATTGAAGCCGACCGCGCATCTGGCGTTGAAAAAACGAATGATTTTCCTGATTGTTTTAAAACCATCAAATCTTCCCGAAATTAAGAAAATATGCGGTTCAAATCCAAAAATGAGATTTCTGATATACTTGAATTTAGGTTCAAAAGAAATCAAGATTTCTTTAAAAGAATTGCATAAAATGGAAACGGCTTTCCCACAAATTTTAACAATGTGTGGCAATTTTCTAAAAGTTGCCTTTCGGATATCATAAATTAAAAGAAATGTTGAATAAAAATAAAGAGTACGGAATTTTCTAGATCTTTCCAAACTCGCTTGAATAATAAGTAGTGCAAAACATTCTGAATTTGTGTTTTGCAGTAATTTTTTGATGTTCTACGCTTTGTAAAATCAATTTAAAATTAAATCAGTTTGCCTGCTAAATCCAATTTGCCTCAAAAATTAAAAGTTTTAAAATTTTTGGAGCATAATTTTATATTGCATTTTCGATATTCCAAAAAAAAACTTCCTACCATTTTAAGGTTTCATAGCTTTTACAAGTTTTTGAATTCGTCTTCTTCTATAATTCCCATGCTTGAGAATATTTTTAAGACTCGCGTCACTTCAGCATCCATATTTTCAACCTTGATTGCCCCCATTGGGAAATCTGACAACAAAAATTTCAGTTTGTTTTCTCCAATTGTTTTTGATTACGTTGATCCATAGTAAGTCATTTATCATTAAAAAAACAGTTTCCCTTTTTGGTAGCGGTACGTTCCCCATTATTATACTCGAAAAAGGCATATGGCAAACTTACATCCCGAAAAAGTGGCCCAGAAAACTCTTGAAGAAGATGAACCCCCGTAATTAATGCTCATTATTTCGAAGTTCATCTTCTTCCGGATTTCTCTGTTCCATTCAGAATATTTGCAACGAAGGCAGCTAAGCAGCGAATAGAAGGTGAATGCGAATGCGAAGCAAAAGACATGAGAGTGGCATTGTGTGACGCCCCCCATTGCATAGGACGCAGTTTTTTTTCGAATGGAAAGGTCGACGCGATTGGTATCAGCGACGGCGACAAATCGGCACCATTAAATGAGAGACCATGAAACGGGCAGAGGCGCATACGACGAGTAATGCTGGTTCCAAATTGATAACAGCATTCGGTTGTTGAGAGAAAACCTGAGAAGTGAGACGGAATTGGGCGCGTCGCGTCGAATTTGAATTTGTGGCAAGTTCGAAAAGAAAATCGAAATCTCATCTCGTTTAATTCGAATAGAAAAACATCCAAACTAAATTTTTATACAGTAAAAGGAAAAATAGATATTAGTAGTATACAATGCCATATTCTTAATTTATCTTACAATAAACTTACTCTAACAATTTTCAGTGATTAAACTTTATTTAGAAGAACATACAATAAAAAAAAGGAGAAGCATTTGGATTATAAGCCAAATGGTGTTCAATATTAAGTTCAATTAGGCCTATGTGTAACAATAATTTTTAGCGGGTGGTAATGTATATCCATCTGAATGTGTTGAAAAAAATTCAGCCGTTTCAAAGGCTTCCAGGTTACAATGCTCTCAGTTCTCTGAAATAAATGATACCACCAAAATTTGAATTGAAAAAAATATAATTTCTATTTTTTTTTATTTCGAGCGATTTTTCTAGAACACAGTTTACATTTTAAGCGAACTTGAAGTAGTTAAAACACTTTTGACGCTCTGTATTTAGGGGTCGTTGGTTCAGTGGTGTTGTGGTTCACCTCAAACTTGGGTAATTAAACTTAATTTGAAATAAAAGAAATCAATAAGCAAAAAAATGAAAGAATAGGATTGAGCATAAGAAGGTGTGTATTCTTGTGGTTTTTATATGCGATCTTATCTTTTTATTAATGGTAACGCGGGGGGTGGATGTAGGTTGCTAGCTTAACAATTTAATAAAGGGTGATAGTACAATTTAATATAAGAGATGAAAATTATGAGTCACGTATGTGATACTGTATGTCAAAATGAGGCATATTGAAAAAAGAAAGATATATGTAGAATATTTGAATTATGACATTTTTATGTTTTTTGGTAGAATTGTATGAGCGTGTATGTGTGTGCACCATAAACTTGGCTAATTAAACCTTTATGGTAAAGAAAGAAAAAGCTGAATAATATTAACGTAACCATAAAATTATAAGGACAAATAAACAACCAGTACTTCTGCTCCACTTTTATACTGTCATGTGGAGTATTACAACAGATGTCAATAAGACGTGTTTCATATATTAAAAAAGAATATTGCTCACGACAGATAAGAAATATATTGAAAGAATATATTAAAAAAGAAGTCGTTCACGACAAGAATCACGAATAACTCGTTGCCGAATATGACGTCAGAAGCGAACGAGATTATACTAAAATTTACGAAAAATTCGTAATTGAGAACCGGTTCAAGAGAACACCAAAAAAAATGCTGTAAACAAAAGTTATAAGAATTTACAATGCGAATAAAATCCACTTTGACACGTTAAAAAAAAACAAATGAGAGATGAACAAAAATTCGTGAAAAAAAGTTTGTTTTCCACTGATCAGGGTACAAAACCGACCAGAAAGCCAAAAAGCTAATGAAAAAGAATAGGATAGAATAAGATTATAGTAGTAAAGGAAAAATTAATATCAAGCTGGTGCCCATATACTCAAAGACAAGCCAGCGGGCTCATACTAGAGAGACGACAACATCAAAGGGATTGAGAAATGAGAAAATGGCGCTATTTTCGGGCACTGAAAATCTTTATTTTAAGAAGCGCATTCGAAATTTCCCAGAATCTCAATTTATAAGACTTATTTAGTTTTCTTTTCGTATAATCAACTAAAATATTAGCATAACTAATTAGAATTAATTGCATTCATTGCTTCTCATTTTTTTGCCATGTAAATAAATATTAAAATTTAATTTAATGTTTTATTTAATAAAATATCAGCAAAAAAAATTGATATCACAGACAATCCTCTGTGATTTTTGAGAATTTCCTTAAAATTGATGCAGGAAACGCGCAACCTATAAAACTTGAAGATGGTTGTTTGAGAATATTATAATTAGCTTACCAGGTTACAAATTTTGTTTTATCTCTGCTCTGAAAAATATTTATAGAGTATAAAATAAGCTAATAAATCAAATCACTAATAAATACTCACTAAAACGGAGGGTCACCTTTATAAGGCGTTCATTGGCGTTGCTGAAATTATGATAAATTCAGAATCTAACCAAAAGCCCAGCAAACTTACTATCAGTTGGCTACATAATTTTAGAAATTGGTGACTGTGTATCGCCAACGTGGCGAAAAAATGGTAAAGCTTTTGGCCTCTTTATTGTATAAACCAAGTTAAAGACATTGAAATATAATGAGCAGAGAAATGTGTTTATTAATCAATCGGCAACATTTTGATGAAAAGCGTACCGCTGTTGCCATGACTCAAAGCGTTGAATCATCAGAAATGGCCATATCACAATATTGAATAAGATTACTCATTTTTGTTTTATGTTAAACATTTATGAATATTCATAAAATTGTCTCATTATGATTCATAAGCAAACACATAATGTAAATAAACGCGATAATTTGAATTTTAAGAATGTAAGAATGAAAAGTAGTGAGAAGGCTAATCGTTGATTTTGAGGTCTTACTAAGTCTAGTCTGAAAATTTGTACACAGTTTGACGGCTACAAAATTTGAATTTCGGTTTTCAAAATTTTTTTGTTTTTGAGAGTTTCTCAAAATGACTATTTAGGACCAAAACATAATTTTTGAACAATGACAATATAATGGAATCTACAAAATTTCATAGCTCCGTTGTCTCAAATGAGATTGAAAAAAAAACCGCCTAGGGCTTAGAAAAAGAAAAGCATTTTCCCCAAATCAGGCTTCTCAATAAGAGTATTATAGAAATTTTTATTTATATTCATAACATATAGAAGAAATTTTGTTTCTCAATCATCAGTAATTCAAATAAGAGCTGATATTACTGTAAAAACCATCGCGAAATTATTTGTAACAGGTCGAATTTTTTTCAAATCTTCAAGGTAACTTTTTCGAAATTTCCAAGAGAGGATTATGTTGAGCGGTTTCCAGAATGATTGAAATTTTGCAACAAATCCTTCATTCCAGGAGAAATATGTTAATATTGTCATAACGAGAAAAGTAATCCTCATCTTGCCATTGTAATCTACTGAAAATGCACTTATCTTCAAAATTCACTTCTCTCAAAATTCCGTTGTGGAAACAAAAAAATTTCTTTTATTTTTTTTCTCATGACGAAATTGGTCCATAAGATTTAAGTACATAGATGCAATAAAGCGCTAACTTTCTTGCAGTAGTTAATTTATACAGATTATTATAGTTGAAAAATGCGTTTTCAGATATTCGCCCTTCAACCGGCTTCTTATTTAAACATATATTGATTATATGTATTGTCAAAGGTAGCCCAAATTGAAAAATTTGATATGTTAAATTTCAATGGAATTCATACAAAATCGAATCGAAATCATTCAATTTATCCCTCAAATGAAAACACATCCATTTTAGGAAAATATCGATGGCAATTATATTCGGAGTGACGAATAAATACAACGCAACCGCAATAGCCTTGGTTACCAACGGCTCGGCGAGTTGTGGATACCACTGCAGGTGTTCCACAGCGTTGCTATTCAAATGAATTAAGGAGTCTGTGCTCCGTTTTTACCTCGCCTCGCTATAATCTTGGTCGCTATTTCGGACAATGACAACAATGTGATTTTATGTGTTAATTTGAATTGTTTAATTGTCACGCAATGCGAATTGCAATTTCGAATAATATAAACGCATAACTTTGACATTTGAAAAGGTTATACGCTGTTCAGTGTACGAATTGCTTCAGAGCATTGTTATTAAGGGTGATTAATATCAATGTATGTTGAATATGCTTCTAAAGTTCCACCTTTCTCTTTCCATTACTAAATATCGATCATTTATCAATAAATATTGTTTGCTTCAGAAGTATGGACGACAAATGCAAAAAGAGTTGGGAAGATTTCGCCGTCAAGTTCGAGCCAATCTTTCAAAATCTTGTAAATTTATATTGAATGGTTTTCTTTTCTGACTTGAATTTTTCAGTGCGTCATGAAATACGAAAATGAGAACACGATGAAGATAAAACCGAATCTTGTTCGCGCCATTGAGACACTTGAAGAGCTTCGAACTAGATGTAAGAATGGAGACCATCATCATGAGAATATTGAGGTGAATTGTTAAAAACCAAATTTGAACTTCATTTGAAAAGGGTATTTATTGAAGGAATGCTTAAAAGCTCTTCACACGTTCATCTCTGATAACACATTCTTTTTAGACATGCAGATGTAAGTCAACTAGTTTATCCATTTCGGATTTGCTCTTTTTTTTTCAGCAAGATTCTGGATGACTGCTCCTCATCATGGGCCAAATTCTCAAAATACTATAACCCAACATTCAAGAAGCTATTTGTAATTATCGAAAAAAAATATTTCAAAATTTTTAATCTTTCAGGCAGCTTTATCCAATTTTCCTGGCGACTTTAATGAGAAGAAGAAGAAAGAAATGATGAGCCGAGTCGAGATAATTTCTAAGCTACGAACAGACTGCATGAATGATAGGCACCAACATCTCGCACTAATGGTAAAATTTTTTGGAACTATTTCAGACTTTTCTAAATTTTTGAAACCGCTTAAAAAGATAAAACATTGTTTTGAATTATTTTCAATAATCTCGTATGGCTTTCAGAATGAATTCTTCAAGCTGTTCAAAATAGCCGACGAAGCCAAGGATTTTTATGGGATCAAATTTTAATTTGATTTTGTATATAATTACATTTTTATTGATTATTTCCGGATTTTTTACAATTTAATTTATCTTTTCAACTTTTTTCTAACATAAACAGGAATTTTTTTTAAATTTTTTTCTCGCTTATTCATAAGTACCCGATGGATTGTTTCGGATTATTCAGAGTTTTAGTATTGTCGAATGCTTTTCATTTTCACCGAAAATTGTAGACAAAAGTCATGTTTCTTTTCGCTAGCTTAATAGGTTTTTTTATTTAAAGGATTTTTTGAATATTTCTCGAAGAACTCTCAAGACTTTTGTCGCAACTGTTCGAACTGTTTAAATCTTTTCGAAGAAAATCTCTCAAAATTTCTTCTGAAATTTCAGCTTCATTTACTATCGATGATACGGCGTTATTAGCTTGCATTTATAGCCCGTTTTCATTTTAGTTTATTTTTTATTTTGATTTACGCCTGGAAAAATGAAAAAATGAGTATAATTAAAATTCAAAATTTGATTCTAATTGGTTTTCAAAGTAATTATAATCTCAAAGCTGATTTTCATATTAATTTAATTTCTTGACACTCTATATGTTTATATCTTTCTATTAAAAGGTTGTGAATAAAATGCAATATAAAATTTAAAAGAAAGAAATGCGTTGAATTTTCTTACAATTTTTTAAGATCTTACTGCATTTCAAATAGTATTTAATTTCTGATATTTTATTGAAAAAAGTACTTGATGTTACCGCTACATCCAATTTCCGACTATTCATTTTTTCAATTTCATTTTTTGACGCTGAAATTCAATTTTTCATGAAAATCCAATCATCTCGTGAAATACACGAAAAAATGATGCAGAAACTTTAACCAAAAGCGAATTGCTCTATGCAAACGCGCTCTATGGAGCTATATCAGGGGGCCGTTTGCCATGGTCTCAACGCGATCTCGTCCCGCTGGAGCGTGTAAAGACTACGACAAAAGACCATTTTCTTGATAATCGTTCACGATTTGTTGTGTTTTGTCGAGCTTTCGCAATTTTTTTGCACATTTTTGATGATTATACCTAATTTATGTGTAAACTTCTAGGAAATGGCCGCCGTTGACGTGAATCAGGGAATCACTGGTCACAAGACCGCTGTCATCCGTAACTACACCACCAAGCCGAGACTTAGTAAGTGCAAAAATTGATTAAACTGAAAATATAGAAAATTTAAAGTCTATCAAACTGTCTCTGGTGTCAACGGACCATTGGTTATTCTCAACGATGTGAAATTCCCGCAATTCTCGGAAATTGTCAAAATCACTCTTCCTGATGGTACGAAACGCTCCGGACAGGTTCTTGAGATCACTCGCAACAAGGCCGTCGTCCAAGTGTTCGAAGGAACCTCGGGAATTGACGCGAAAAACACAGTGTGCGAGTTCACCGGAGATATTTTGCGATCGCCAGTGTCGGAGGATATGCTTGGAAGAATTTTCAACGGATCTGGAAAACCAATCGATAAGGGACCACCAGTTCTCGCTGAGGACTTCTTGGATATCGACGGACAACCAATCAACCCATGGTCGCGTATCTACCCAGAGGAAATGATTCAAACTGGAATCTCCGCTATTGATGTGATGAACTCTATTGCTCGTGGACAGGTGAGAAAAATATTTAGAGTTTTAATAAGAGACGCCTTTTTGTTCAGAAAATCCCAATTTTCTCCGCCGCCGGTTTGCCACACAACGAAATCGCCGCCCAGATTGTGCGTCAAGGTGGTCTTGTCCAGCTTCCGGACAAACCGCACGAGGCCACCAACTTCGCTATCGTGTTCGCTGCTATGGGAGTTAACATGGAAACTGCTCGCTTCTTCAAGCAAGATTTCGAGGAGAACGGATCCATGGAGAATGTGTGCTTGTTCCTTAACTTGGCCAATGATCCAACCATTGAACGTATCATTACCCCACGTATTGCTCTGACCGCAGCCGAATTCTTGGCCTACCAATGCCAGAAGCACGTGTTGGTCGTCCTTACTGATATGTCCTCATACGCTGAAGCTCTCCGTGAGGTAATTCACAATTAAATCCATAAAGAATTTCTATTGTGTTTGATTTCAGGTATCTGCTGCTCGTGAAGAAGTGCCCGGAAGACGTGGTTTCCCAGGTTACATGTACACTGATTTAGCCACCATCTACGAGCGTGCCGGTCGTGTCGAAGGACGTGACGGATCCATCACCCAGATTCCAATTCTTACCATGCCTAACGACGATATTACTCACCCAATTCCTGATCTTACTGGATATATTACTGAGGGACAGATCTACGTCGATCGTCAGCTTCACAATCGTCTCATCTACCCACCAATCAACGTGCTTCCATCCCTCTCTCGTCTCATGAAATCTGCTATTGGAGAGGGCATGACCAGAGAAGATCACTCCGATGTTTCCAATCAGCTCTACGCTTGCTACGCCATCGGTAAAGACGTGCAGGCTATGAAGGCCGTCGTCGGAGAGGAAGCTTTGTCGTCAGACGATTTGCTCTACCTCGAATTCTTGACCAAGTTCGAGAAGAACTTCATCACCCAGGGTAAAATATTTTATTGCAAATTTTTTTCCTAATGATATCTTGTTCAGGACACTATGAAAACAGAACCGTCTTCGAGTCGCTTGACATCGGATGGCAGCTTCTTCGCATCTTCCCACGTGAAATGCTTAAACGTATTCCAAACTCGACCATTGAGAAGTACTATCCACGTGGAGGAGTCGCAAAAGAATGAATACTCGAAAACCTTTAACTGCCAAACTTTGCAAGTCATTCCATTCATTGCTTACTTTTGATACTCAGAGCTGATTAGATGTGATATTTGAAAAAAAACAGCATGGTGAAGCGTTCATGCAAAAAAATGTTAATTTTGTACAAAATTGATTCAGTACTTAAAATAGCCCTAGAGAATATAGCCTAGGATCACTATTTCATTCGGTGTACATAGTTATACGCGTTGTTTTTTGGACCTGATTAAATAAACGATTTCTATATTGGACAAATCCGTTCTTTCTATATTGGACAAATCCGTTCTCGAATCACTTCACTTGAAGAAGAATTGCTTGTCGAAATCATCTCGACGCTGGGACATGGTAAAATCGATTTGACTTGAGTTACTTGTTGTTAAATCTTTTTTTAGAAATCGGTATTGTTTTTTTTTTTTAAGTTTATTTACTAAAAAAAAAACAACAAAACTGGATAGATTTAATTGAAAGGAACTGCGCTGTCGTCTTCTCAGAGTTAACTCTTCTTCCTCCTCTTGGGGTCGTCTTCGAATTCATCCTCATCAGCCTCAATGGTCTCCTGTCAGACTCCTCATTATGAGAATCATATCTAGCATAGATGCGATCCATCGGTGTAGTTTTCGTTTTTGGTATCAGACTTCTCATCGTTGACCGAATTTTTTTCGCGACCAGCGTCATTCCTTTTCTATACTCTCCTTGTTTTCTTTTTTAAATTTCAAAGAACAATTAAAATTTCAATGTTTATTTCAAACATATCAATATATGAAATTCATTATTTCTTAGAGTAACTACATTTCTCAACTTCACGTATACAAAAACCGAAATCTTCAGAATGCGGTAACAAATCAGTGAACAGAAAGGAACAAAAACAAGGCAACTTAATAAAAATCGCATATATACATTTGGTTGAACATGGGGATTGAAAAAAGTACAAAATGCATTTTTCTAGGATTTTAGTATTGTAGCGGTCGGGTGGTAGGTGTCCACTTCCCGAACCGGCTCAAAAAGGCAAAGAACAGGGAATTCTTGGGAAGAGAATTTTTGCCACACAAAAGTTAATATTAAAGGAAGAATAATACGTGGGCCAAGATTTTTATGATTCATTATTGCGAATGTATTCCTTCAAGGATTCAAAGTAAGCCTGCGCCATCTCATAGGCCATCTGTAAAAGAAAATTCTCATACTCGCAAAATTTGTGCCAAAAAATAAAAATTGTTCAAATAGCTCACTTCAGCTAAATAGTGCGAGTCATTTCCGAATCCACAACGAGTCCTTGCGTACCAAATCTCGCGCACTTGCAAATTGAATTGATCAAAGAGGAACTTGGTTCTCATATCGGCGACAAAATGCAACTGGTCCTGAAAATTCAATTTTTCATTAACAGATTTATATTAATCTGCCTACATATTCAGATGCGAAGAGTCCAACTCTGCGGAACATGTCGATCCAATAATTCTCGCAGGGGATATTTTGCAAGGCAACGTATCTTTGCTGATCGCGCATTTCAAGATGTTCTGATTGACGTCTCAGTTGGCGAAGAATATTTCGCAGCGTACGAACATTGTCCTTAAAAAATTAATTTTTTGCTACTGTAACGTGAAATCGCCTACATTCATCCATGAGTGGGTATGAAAACCTTGGGTCTTGAAGTTGTGTCTGCAGCTCAACAGCTTCCACTTGATCCACCGCATCTGCTGCTTGAATTTTCTGTGAAGGGTGGTCAATTCAGGGAATATTTCCAAGTCGAATTCGGCCTTAAAAATATTTTTTAAATATTGAAATATTACAAAAAACTTACAAGCACATGACCGTTCATGAGGGAAGAAAGGGATCGGGTGAGAGAATCACAAAATTTTTGCGATTTAACACGCAAATGTGTCTTAACACGGACCATTTTGATAGAAATGAGGCGCACAAGTAACTAGGGTAACTAAATCCGCAAGTCACTAACTCCGCCCACTCTAGGTCACATTCCTCCGCCTACCGTACGACACCTCCTACTCCTACCGTAACCACTAGAAACTCTTACTCGCCAAAGGCCGATTTTTTGAAAGGGATAGCAAAAAGTGAATATATAAGATTTAGCGAAAATAAAAAATATACACAATATCACTAAACTATAGAGAAAATCGTGTTTCTCAATTAAAATTTTGAATAATTAAGCATTATTACAATTAGAATGAAAAGAAATTGGTGGTACATTTATTTATTGTCAATAAATTCCATGAAAATATGTATATCAAGTTAAATAATATTAGAAAACGGGTGGTAGGTGGGCCACTTCCCGTCACAGTAAAAAAGGTAATTAAATCATAAACTACAATTAAAGATCAGAATTTGGATTTAGTTATTCTCGTGAGGGATAGAATCCCTGCTCAATCAATCCCATGGCCCTGGCCCGTTCAATGAGGAAAATACAGATGACGTTGCAAGCACGCACATGGATTCTGTCAAGCTTCTCGATGAGGAACTGAAATTGAATGAACTTCATTGCCTAACATATTAACATTTCAAAAAATAGAAACAATCGAACCGATGCACGCAGATGACGACAGTTTCCTCTGAGGCATTCCGCCTTCAAAGTATCCAATCTTTCCTTGACACTCACAAATTCGTCAATAAAAGGGCGAAGTTCCTCAGTGAGAACGTACTCATCTCCCTGTCGAAGGACTTCTCTCTTAAAATTATTCGGGGATTTTTAACTTGCGAATAAAATCACTTACGAATTCTTCGATGTGGTAATCGATTTCTTCTTGAACGGATCGACGAAAATCCTCGCAGCTCAAGTCCATCTCTAATGCCGTATGAGTCCAATACTGCCCGTAAAACACGAGAGATTACAATAAAGCGAATGACTAGCCTATAGAATAAAGGGGAACTCGGTGTTTTTGTTAATTTCACAAATTGCCAAATTTTAGAACCGAAAAAGATTAGTGTCAAAATTCAAATTTGCAACTAAATTTGACGAAGGAGATCGCAAAACTTCGAATCGGCTCTTACGCAGCGATTCTGCGATTCTGCTTCTTTTCAATAGATTGAATATATTTTTCACAAATACGCATTTTGTACTTGGTTGTCGACACTCTTCTGTCTACTTCAATGCTTTTCTCGAGCTCATCGCATATTTCATTATAATAAAATCTTAATCATGCGTATTAATCATTCTAATCATTCTCAAAATTATTATCACCATGGTTATATGAACAATGTGTGGCGTATTGCTCATTCTGCTTCTTATACGCTTATGGAAAGCAGAGATATGCGCATTTTGTATGAATGTCTAGTTACTTCTCAGTCTCTCTATTGAAGGAGCAGGCAGCTTCATCTGCTCCGCTCGCTTCTTTCTCTTTTTAATTTCTATGTTTTAAACAAATTTGATGCTCTAGGTACACAAGACCAAAATCTAATTTCAATGACCTGCAACGATGTCGATGCTCTTTTCGATGCGCTAACCGGGGGACAAAAGGTTAGAATCCACAGCAGAGTCACAGAATCCTCATCGTTTCTTTTAGGATGCCCCTCTTCCAAAAACGCACTCCTTGGTTGGAGCTGGCAAAGTTTCCGGCGAAATGATGTGCCCATTTCACAAATCTTTGCCGGTCAAGGGAGTCGTCTTCTTAAAGAACGTTTACTGCGGAAGTCAATCTTTCATATCGTACTGCGACGACTGAATCAAAGACCCGTTCATGTACGACATCAGCGATCCGCTCTACTCCGATTTTCATCATGCCGTCAAGATTCTCTATCCGTTCGACACCGTGAGTAATTCGAAATTGCAATTATTTTTCGTTCATGCGGGTAGGGCATATTATGAAATCTAGACACTATAATGAGAGGGTTTCGAATATCAATTTGCACTTTCTAATTTGATTATTAACACCCTTTTTGAATGTGACTCTTATATGTTTTAAATCAACAATATAGCCGACATTAGTCAAAGACCACAAAATTAATTGGTAATCATGAAATCCCAAAAAATCATAAGTTTTGCGGAGAGTAATTGACGGAAATTTTCTGAGACAAATTGGTTTTCAGGTAAAAGCGCGACAGGATACTCTTCTAAACGATGTTTGGACGTTTTGGAAAAGAAAAATTCTAAATTACTACCCAAAAAGTGAGATTGTGGAATTTTGCATTTTGATAAAAAATTGTGTTTAGAAACTGTGTCAAAATTCGATTGGGCGCAAGCTGAAAAGAAAGTCGAAGAAGAGCGTAAAAACTTGAAACCTAAAGAGAAAATGGTTAGATATTCTAGCAAGAATTCTTAAAGGGTTTTTTTCTAGGAATATCACCCAAATGCTCTCCTTCGCAAGTTTTACTTTGACCGAATGTCCGATTCGATGTGTGGGAAGCCGTTCTGCGCGTGGCATGAGGCGTCCGTTGAATGCGCGATCATCACACTCGACCGCACCTATGATTCATGGGTGCTGGTGCCATTTTGCGAGGACTGCGTCAAGAAGGAGAAGAACAAACGCCCGGATTACACGGAGGACCTTCTCTACGCAGTGGAGGTGGCCATGAAGAAACTTGTATGTTTTTTATTTTGCAAGAGCAACCAGCTATCACTATTTTCATTGCAGAATTATCTTCATATCGCTTACTATTGCAAATGGCCGCTAGCCTACAAGGAGACGTACGAGAAGGTCTTCAAGCAGACCGAATAATCAATCAACAATCCTCATTTTTTGAAAACAATCGTTTTAAACCAAAATCTGTCGTTCATATTCCTATTTGAAAACAAATTTCTACAAGCTAAATTTTATAGAAGAAACTAGAAAATTCAGCGAAAAAACTCGACATTTAAAACTTCTCTTTGTTATTTATTTTGCTTATAATAATATCCAAAAGCAAAGCCTTGACGAAAAAATAATTTAATAATTTGAAATTTTTAAGCATTTATTGAAAGTTGAAATTGCACAATTAAACAAAAAACCATGGAACCATTTTTTACCAATTTTAATATTACACCTATGTAGAATTATCTGAATTTTTTTGGCTATAGTTGTAATTATGTCCCAAATATGCGCAGTTCCCTTAAGTATGTAACCAGTGAGTGGATATCACCTGGTGAGGTATGTTCTAGAGGAAAAAACTTTAATTATATATCAGTCGTATTTATATTAATCTTTTTAATCAAGTATAATTTCCCTCGCCATTTTTCATACAATCTATTTATTTTTCATTAATCTTTGGAGAATCTCTATATCAAATAGTAATTATTTCAGTATGTATAATAATCGTTCTCCAACCATTTCATTGCTGTAAAATTCCCATAAATCAAAAACAAAAATCCTGTTTCTTGAATTGTATTTGACAAGTTGACATCGGAATTGAATAAAGATGAGAGCAGGAATGAAAGCGATGTCAAATACCTCAAATCGCATAACAACTGAGATCTAATCGAAGAAATAATACAAACACATGGGACTCGGGTCCCTTATGGGGGTGAAGCCTTATTCACAAAAATCATCTAATTTTCCGCCACCATGTATCTACATATTATGTAGCAGATTCGCCCAACTTAGTCTACAGACTCCCGTTTTTCGTTCACCTTCTTTGTTCATCTTATAGTTTTCATTGTTTACTGTTTACCTCATACTGTTTCTCATTCTCACGTTTGTTGCCGCCACGTTAATGAATTAAATTAAATTAACTCATAAAAATTAATTCTCCGCTCCATTTACTCGCCGTAGCTGTCGATATTCGCTCACTTCAACCAAATTGCTCTTATTAGAACACACCTTGTCGGATATTTCTAAAATAGCCGATCCCATACAGTTTTATTTTCCAATCATACGTTCCCGAGTCTTGTTTATTTTCCCTTCATCCGTCTGATCGTAGGAAACAGCATTTGTAATGGTTATTACCCAATATCTTGATCTTGTATATAAGAACGGGATGTCATATAAATTCTTATTCACATTCCACATTTTTGAAAAAATGAATAACGATTGAATGACGAATCTTTAGCAAACGGATTGTAATTCCAATTTGAACGGCATCGAGAACAATTCCACATTTTTCATCTGAAATGCGTCTTATAAAAAATGAACCAATAAAAGGGCCGACGCGAATTCATATCAAAAGCGGCAAGAAATTCAAACAATTTGTTTCGATACGAATCGCACAACGTGCGCAAAGACAATGTAAGCAGTCCGCATATTGTGTTCTCGTTTGCTGATTTATCGCATCAAATGCAAGAGAAGATTTTTTTGAGCATTTTGTGGCTTTCTCATTCTTCACTGTTCTCACGCCTGTTAGAAAATTCAAATATTTTTAAATTATTTGACCATTTTGCTATACGGAATTTTAATGGCGCCTGAATAAGAGAAAAATGAAACAAAAATTGACAACATTTAATTGCATCTGAATCCTATCAAAATCCCATGCTATCCAGCTCTGCTAAATCATACTTACGCATGAATGCCATGGTCTATTAGGTGAGCTCGTCTCCAAGCAACGCGATCCATTTCATCTGCATTCTCCATACGGTGCGTACACGCCGCCACCCCATCAATCGTCTTCTGATTACCATTCCTAGTCTAATCTTCTTTCATTGAACAAGTTCCATATTTTCAGCAAAATGGATCAAAACCAAAGAGAACAACGCCGCATACACGTCTTAAACGTTTGTCAGGCCTTTATGCTTTTTGTGAGCAAATTGAAAGCTAGACGGATTTTAATGATTGAATTGCAGAAGTACGGTCATCTCAATGGAATGCCAGAAGCGACAAAGGATGAGATACTTCGCCACGTTGATGGACACATCCGGGATATAATCAACGAGACTTTCAATTCAAACAGTGATCTGGAGGGTATCATGGTAATTAATCCATTTAGCATTAATTGTACACACTCGTTCAAATTGCAGTCTGTTTTCATTCGCCATGCCAACCAGGTCATCGATCGTCTTAACAATGACCACGACGAAAACAGATATGATGCTGTTTAAATTTTTATTTGTGTAAAATTATGTGCTTTTTTTCTTATGGTACTGAGCAGGTTTTGCAAAACAAAACTAGAAAAGCCAGTAAAAATACTAAAAATCGCTAAACAAATTGAAAAAATTCCAATAAACGTAACGATTTTACATTTCTAAATTCAAGTTTTTCGACTATGGTTGCTATTTTTACCAGTTAATAAATTTTTATTTGCAAAAGCTGAATAGTACCATTAATTACTATTTATGACTAATTGATTAAGCACGTTTTTGATAAATAAAGAGCATTTCATCAATAAATTATATTTTTGAGTGGATTCCTTTTGTGCCGGATAACACGTACGCTTATTATTCATCGAATGAGATATGATTGGACGGCAAAATACTCTCGTTTCTATGAGAAATGCCAGAATCAAATGATCGGGATATCATCCATTTTGTTCATTAATATCACGCAGTTGCCGTGAAAGAAGATTAAAGCACACGTGTTGGGAAGCCCTTTGATGGCTGCCTACAATCATGCTCATTAACTCAAACTCGGGTGACTTTTAGAGGTGTCACATGATTACAATAACATTGGATGGGAGGACGAATGATATCTAATGAAGATGAACGGGTTTGGAGAAAAATTGGATTTTTTTGCATTAATTTGAAAACTTATTAGCAAATATAACTGTTGGGTATTATAGTCTGGTAAGGTATTGGATTTGGAACGCACTGAAAACGGTTCGAAGTAGTGATTTTTTTTCGTGGAAAGGCATAAACGTCACTCTACATTTTTGCGCAGCTTTGCCTTGAAAATTTGAATTGATTTCTTTTTGAAAATGTTATGTGTAAAAAATGTTATTTCAGCAAGCTAGATACTTTCAAAATTTGTAAATTGCAGTATAATGATTTCTACAACAAAATTTATCTAATAAAGTTCAAAACAACAACATTTCATTGAGATTAACTGAAAAATAACAACAAATGCAACAAAAAACAAAGTATTTGGGAAATTCGAATTTCTTCAGAAAAATCTAAGCATTTAGATCACAGAAATACAACGAAAACAACATGGAAGCACCGGAAAAAACAAAAAAATAATAGGTAATTGGTAAAAACATTGGAAGAAGGGGGGTATCTCGTCATTGTTAAATGGAATTCGTTTAATGATGTGAGAAAAATTTTACTGTCGTGCAAAAATATGGTGAATTAAGCTTAGAAAAATAATAAAAGGGATCCTTCAATGGTTAATTCTACTCTATATTCTTCCTAGAACATTGAGACAATAAATAAAAAGACATTGAGATGATAGCTTGTAGGGTATCAAGTAGGGATAAGAAGATTTTACACATCCATGTCTTCATTTTCAGATTCATCGTCCTCGTCCCCATCGTTTTGCCTGTTTTGATCGATCGCCTGGTTTCCAGCGGAAGGAGTTATAACCCCCTCGAGATTATCCGCATAAAGCCTCCAATTATTGAACGTCTTGTTGAGTAAGAAAATTGCAAACTAAAATATAACAGAATAACATTCATTTTGAATTGTCACCCCTACTATAGCTCCATTATGGTTGTGGCGTTGTCCAACGAAACATTCCACTCTTCTATAGAAAAGTTGTTGGGTGTGATTATTGAATTCTCTCCAAAACGATAGAATAACTTGATTTTCTGGAAAAATGAGTCGAAACTGAAAACCACTTTATATAGTAAGCATTTCATAAAAAAATAAATGTACTCTCTGATAGATGATGAGATGCAGAATATCGAATATTGACGCCCAGAAGTGGTGACAATTAATGAAATGCTCGAATTGGAGCGCTCTGATTCTCCCTTCATTGTCAAGGATTTGCATAGGGAATCGAACTGCTGTTCTGGCAAGGATGAGGTATCCCCGAAGGATCGGGAGGAATTCCTGAAAGTTTTTTTTGATCTGACTTTTTCAGAAAACATTTATCTTAAAATCGATAATTTCAAATACAATTTAATTGTTTTTCTTTGAAAATAAATGTGAACCTCAAAATGATGAGTGTGCGTCGAGACAATTGAGCATCTTTCAGGTGTTTGGCTGATAAACCCAAAGAAATTGTTGAACTTTCTTGCGTAATAGGAAAACTGCGCATTTTCAGCATTGCCTCTTCTCAAATATCTCTGAAATACATATTGAAAATTCAGAAAACCCTGAAAATCCAACCATTTCTCTGCTATATCGGTTAACGGTTCGGCGTTCTTCGACGGATATCATTTCGCAAAACCAATACATGATGTGTCTGCAAAAAAAATTGACAATCGCTGTAAAAAAATACGGACGAGAAAAAATTCCATTAATCGAAAATAGGTCTCGCGGCGATTTGGGATTTGGCTGAGTACTAAATGCATATCATGTGAGGGCATGCATTTTAGGTATTTTCTTTGTAACCGCAATAGCCAGCATTGGGGGCGTGGCCTAGCAGCGCACTACATGTTGGAATGACCGTAACACACAGATGGTGTAAGTGCACCAATTTCAACTCTATAAGTTGCACCAATTTCAATTCTATTTGAAAATTTCATTTTTATTCACTAGATTTAGTAGAAATGATTTTTTAAATTTTTTCTTCAAAATTTAAACCTTTTAGCGTTCTTTGTTTCGATTAACGAGAAGTTTTTTCTTCTCATTTTTTGTCTCTACTCAATTGTTCATAAAAAATTGTCAAATTCTAGTTTGCAGACTTAATTTAACCATCATGGAGCCTGAATGTGAGAGATTTTAGAACGCCGCGCTGGTTCGAATTGGACAATTAACCCTAGACACGGTAATTATAAAACTTTCGTAAATTTTCAGTTGTTTCAAATTTATTCCAGATGTTCACGACAATTCCAAACGATGACGAAGCAATGAACTATTTGCAGCACGTTCACAACCAATTCGGCGCAATATTTCGTAGAAAAAGCGAATGTTCGAATGGCAATCACCATCACGACCAAGTTTTGGTAAAAATAGCATATTTTATGAACTTTAATCAACATTTTATAGGAGGTTCTTGACGATATTCGAGAGAGAATGAACCGAATGCTTTTCCGCTATCGACACGTCGTCTAATCAGTTGACCCATGCGAAATTGTGCTCTCCGAGCATCAAGTTGTTCCCAAAATGACCACAGTTTATCGAATGTTTGCATATATAATATTATATATTCCCTTTGTTGCCCTGTTAATAAATGAATGTTTAAAAAGTAAATGTTTTGAAATAATCACTATAAGTAGTTGGAAAATTTTAAAAAATGCGATTCTCTAGAAATTGTAAAAAATTCATCATAGAAATCTATATGCCCTGCCGAACACTTCGAATTTGTCTCAGAAATTTGCAAAGGATGTTGTCCGCAGCATGATTCGCTGATATAAAACTGAACCAAAAATATGTAGTTGACTGCATATTCTAGTTTTTAAATTTTATCGAATATTTGTGATGTTAAAAGGGATTTTTAAGGATCTTCCAAAATTTTGAGTGATAAAACAAAAGTCTCGACTATATCGAACATTTTTCCTGAAATCATCACATTGGGAAGCAAAAAAATGTCGATTTTCTTCGATTGAGCGGAAAACCGCAGAATGAATCTGGAAATCTGTTATTCTGAAGACTTTCCAAAATGCAGAATCGAAATTGTTGAAAGTATGAATAGGAAATTTGTTAGCTCTTGAATTGCCCTGTCGAACACTTCGAAATTGTTTCAACATTTTGCCAGGATGTTGTCCGCAGCATGATTTCCTGATATTTCTGACCACAAAATTTTAAAGTTGATTGCGTTTGTTTTAACATTCACAACAATTTCATGGAATTCAATTTTGATAAAAACGAAGTATTTTTTTCTATTAGTAAAGCAGGTAAGCTAATATACAGTGCTCTACGAAATTATATACCCACCCTAATTTTGTCGACTAACTCGAAAACGTGAATACCTCCAGAAATGGTTTCAATTAAAAAAATATGCGCATTTGTTATTAGTTTCATGTTACATTCACAAAATTCAACAAAAAATAACAATTTTAAAAATTTTGTTATTTTCACGAAAAAGTGGAAAAAATTTTTCCACAAAATGATATACCCACTTGATAAAAAACACAGAAAAAAGCATCGAGAGTTAGAATTTGAAAGAAAATGAACATTTAGTAATTAACTGGACCTCCATTGAGTCGTGTTACATCAAAAATTCGACTGTCCATTGATAAATAAAGGTTGTCAAGAAGCTGTTGATCGACAAGCTTCCAGGCTTCCACGATTGTCTTTTTGAGATCCGCAATTGAATGAAAAGACTTGCTGCCATCGTAAATCTTCTTCACCATAAATCCCCAGCCATTTTCGATGGGGTTTATGTCTGGAGAACAGGCTGGCCAGTCGAGAACTGGGATTCTACGCATCCTCTTGAAGTTTCTACGCGAAAATTGCACGGCCGAATTTGACGCCCTTCGCAAAATTTTGCGCTTATCACGGTCCGAAAGCAGTGAAGGACGACCTGTCGACGTTTTCTGACCATATGCGGCTGGATTCTTAGCATATCGGCTAATAACATTTTGTGTGCGTCCGAGATCATTCCCAATTTGCCGATAAGAGAGACCTTGAGCCAGTTTTGCTTCAATTTCACCTTTTTCAAAGTCGGTGAGCGGCATTTCACGAGACATGTCTTAAAGAACAGTAAAATTGCAAAAACAAATACGAAATAAAATAAAAAAAACGCCAAAGAAAATGAAGTGGGAATATCATTTTGTGGGAAAATTTTTTCCACTTTTTCGTGAAAATGACGAAATTTTTTAAATAGTTATTTTTGGTCGAATTTTGTGAATGTAACATGAAAGTAATAATAAATGCGCATATTTTCCTAATTGAAACCATTTCTGGAGCTATTCGCGTTTTATTCGACAAAATTTGGGTGGGTATATAGTTTTGTGGAGCACTGTAGTTTGTTTCCATTTTCATCACACTTTTTTTATGGCATTCAGTTGTTCGATATGTTGTCGACAGTTCATCCTTTTAACAATCTTGCATGGCAAAGATACATCGTTTCGTCAAATAATTCGCTCATTTTTTACAACTATGAATTTCTACTATTCACATGGTTGAAGGAGTGTCGTCTACAGCTTAGAAACTTGCTATTCACAGAGGTTTAAGGCCGAATCATATTAAATTTACCCAAAATGTGTTTCTCCATTCTCCTTTTGTGAAAGTCTTGTCGATAATTTTTCATGAATTCCGTCAAAGACAGGCAATTAAGAATTTTTTGTTATTTTGATTTTTATCACATAATAATTGTTAATGAATGTCTAAAACTAATAATTTGTTCAAATTCTCTTAAACTCGAAATGTAGAAAAAAAATTATTTCTGAATTACAGATTTTTTTCGTTTTTTTCTTCATGTCAGAAGAAAATCGACATTTTTGGGTTTTCCTGATATGATGATTTCAGGAATTTTAGCTGATTTTCGCGCTTCATCAATAAAAATTTCCTCCCAACTTTTCCCAATGGTAACAAATAAATATTAATAGCCAAAGTCTAAGTATTTGCCCTATCCACCTAAGAATTCATAAACTATTCTTCTAAATCATAAGCATTTAATATTCAATCTTGATTGATTCAAAATATATAATAAATATTTGAATTTCAAGGAATAAATTCGAAGCTTTGCCCCAAATTTATCCGAAATTCCTCGGATACTATCCGAATATTCAAAAATTAATTTAAAAACTTGAAATAGTTTATCCCATTTATCTTCATATATAAAATAATTAAAAAAATATGTTATTAAAATTGAAAATATAAATGCTTGAATGAATTTCAAGGAGTAAATTTGAAGCTTTGCCCCAATTTTATCCGAAATTCTTTTAATAATATATAAATTCGAGGATCGAGGCGGTTAAATCGACAAAGAAGCATTTCAATTATGGCCAGTTGATGCATGAGTTTTTTTTCTGTTAATACATCTTCTATTGCAATTCGTTTTCGATGACAACTTTGATTTTTTCAATGGAAGTGTTTCTGGTTTTTATAAAAGCGTATACTTATAAAAACTTTATGACCAAACTAAAAAACAATTAATTTGGCGGACTTATTGGTGAGCTGGGCCATCCTGAAATGAAAAAAATTTGAATACTAATATTACTCAAGATTTCATTCAGTCAAATTCTAAATGTGTTATGTCTCTTTTATAAAGAAAGCTACTCTTACTAGAATATGCATGCTATCTGATATTCGAAAAACATCTCAAATTGAGCAAATATGGGCTCTAAGAAAAAACTTCTAAAATTTTCACTCTCTGGTGGGTGGCGTCCACTCAAGCGTGTAATCGCGCTTGACAGCTTCCGTTTAGCATCGGTGAACTGAAAAATGTCTGTTATTTGATAATATTAGGTCCGTGACTACCTTCTTCTTGATGACCGACATAAGTCCGGCTCCATTTGGCTGCCTCAACATTCCCTGAGCGGAAGCAATCTAGAAATTAAATAAACTTTTAATTTTTCATGGGCTTGGGATATTTTTAAATGATAAAAAGCGCGACTTACCGGGGTAGAAACCGGGATTGGTTGCTGAACAACCGGCGAAATCGGTCGAGAAGGAACTGGGGAAACGACCCGCGAAACCGGGGCCACAATCTTCACTTCCTTCTTTTCCTTCACATCTTCCTTCTTGATCTCTTCCTTCTTCAATTCGACTTTCCCTTCTTCGTTCTTCTTCGACTCCAACTTCGCGTTGGTCGTTTCGTTCTTCTCGACCGGCTTCCTCTCGGTAAACACCCTCAATTGTCGCGTTCTACGGACTGTTACCTGAAGAACATCTACCTTGATGAGTTGATACTGTCTTATTCTTACATGTTTAGCCGCTCCACGCTTCGAAAATTCTTCGACAGTACTGAAATTATAAATGGATTTATTTTTTTGTTTCGATTAATACAATTTAAAATTGAAATGATTAAAAAAACTCACCTCATGCTTCTTGCGATCGAATCTTCTTGCTCGGAGGACATGTTGAGGCAGTTTGACATTCGTAGTGAATGAATGACCGGATTGCCCAATGGTTGGCTTGTGGGCGGAGTCTTCTTCTCTCTTTGAACAGTCACGCCCCTTTTCATCACCCTTTCTCTCTCTCTCTCTATCTCTATCTCTCTCTCCCACTGCAATGAGATTACGGTATCTATGCCCTGAAGGAGGTGAGGTGATTTACAATACCACTTGGAATTCGGCATCGTTTTGAAGGAAAATGTGTGAAATACGATTAATTAACAATTTCTGTTGATGATGAATTATGTGTTTCGAAACTAAAAATCCCTATACACTATAGAATAAAATTGTAGTTAAGCTGGAAAATGCAATGAACTATATATTGTGTTCGAAATAACCTAAGACGCTGTATGACTGTTGTCTTGAATCCGTAGGCATCTGTAGGCATTTTCGTCCCACATTTTTTCAATCTTGTTATAATAAGAGAGCGTAAAGCTTCAATTCCACAAATTTCTCGCTTTATCTGTGCTCGATTAGGAATTTCGGAAACTAATTAAAATTACAGGCGAAACCACTCAAATTGTGAGTTTATTTCTTCGGCTCTGAGACATCAGCAACTTGATTGAATTGATGATACGACGAGAAAAGTATTTCATTGCTTCAAAAATTCCATTTCTCTTGATCATTTCCAAAAACAAGCAACGATCATTGGATGGTCTTCAATACTCGAAATCGAGTGTCTTTATTTCTCATTTTGACCGTCTTGAGCGTCGTAGCAACCGGAAAATAATCAAAAAAATTTCGAATTAAAAACGAGTATCTTTATCATTAAGGAATGCAATAGAATTTGACAAGGGGGAACGAGGGCGAGTGAATTATTTTGAGCGTTTTTTCCGAAGGTTAGTCTTGGATTTTTTCTCCAGGTCCATCAGAATTTCCTTGCACATGTTGACAATAAACTGAAAAGAATATATGCATTTCGATAGATAATTACTTTCTACTCTACCAAATGTTTACAATTTTTGGATTCTATGTCAGATAATGAAGAGAAATTCCGTTATTTTAATTTATAAATGAAAAAAATTATATTCCTTACTCTGAAATTTTTAACTAACTTAAAAAGTATTTTTCCAATTAACAAGTTTTTAAAAACAAAAACCATTGTTAAGAGCTAGCAAAAAGTGAATTTATTTTGAGACTGTTTCTTATGTTTATCGGCAGGTATCGGCACAAATCTAATACATTTGCCTTTTTAAATTTAATTGAAATCGACTCTTTTGATATGAAATTGCAGTTTAGGTTTTTTGAACAGCTTTTATAAACTTTTCAAATACATACCATGAGCTTCGAATGATCGCAACGATTGCGGTGGCAGTTGTTGATTATCTCGAAAACATTCTGTTGAAAAGTGCGGTAGAGTTGAACGTTGTCCGAGATCTTGGCAAATTTCCTTTTTGAAGCTGTCAGGCGACGCTAAATTTTTTTTTTTCACTTTCTCATGATTTCACGAAATTTACCAGCCGAATTTCGTACTCCCCAAGCGTGAACAATGCGAGATTGCCGAAGCTTTCGCAGTGAGACTCGGACATTTCTAAAATGTGTGAAAATCAGAGAATTAAACCAAAGAAAGCAATCGAACGCGAAAGGGGGAATTGTTGGAAAACGAGCAATATGTAAATCCATTTATCTGTTCTTTGATCACAAAATCGTGACCTCAGGACGTTGCAACCAATCAATGCGCGCTAGTGGTTTGATCTTGCCCGTAAATGGTCAAATGGGGAAATTTGAAATACACAACCTAAAAAGACCGTGAGCAGTTAAAAATCAGAATCCGTTTGAACACGCAGGCAAACAATTTCTATTAAAAAAATACAGTGATCCTGAAATCATTAACTTTTGCAGTGGAAGTGTTGAGAAATTAAGTATATTTTCTTCTTTTTTTTTTACATCACTCTATTTAGGCAACAAATCATGCTGCGGACAACATCCTAGCCCAACTGTTGAAACAAATTCGTTTTTTTGACAATTAATGAGGACTTTTAGTAAACAGCCAATAGACCGTGGTCATTTTGGAAACAACTAGAGATTCCTCGTTCCCCCTCGTCAAATTCTATTGTATTCCTTAATGATAAATATACTCGTTTTTAATTCCAAATTTTTTTTAATTATTTTCCGGTTGCTACGACGCGCAAGACGGTCAAAATGAGAAATAAAGACACTCGATTTCGAGTATTGAAGACCATCCAATGATCGTTGCTTGTTTTCGGAAATGTGCAAGAACAATGGAGTTTTTGAAGCAATGTAATACTTTTGCCGTCGTATCATCAATTAAATCAAGTTGCTGATATTGCGACGAATTTCACCTATTTTCTTTCAAAAGAATGCCGAATTCCAAGTGATATTGTAAATCACCTCAATCGTGCCTCCGTTTATTCGCACCTCCTTCAGGGCATAGATAACGTATTCTCATTGCAGTGAGAGAGAGAGATAGAGAGAGAGAAAAGGGTTTTGCAAAGGGGCGTGACTGTTCAATGAGAGAGGAAGACTCCGCCCACAAGCCAACCATTGGGAAATCCGGTCATTCATTTACTATCAATCACCGCGTCCGTCGACTTTTTTCTTCTTTAACATTTCTTGTTTTTCCCTTCAATTTCATGATATTGTTGAAAAAAAGTTGGGATAAATTGAAGGCTAAGCTTTTACATTTACTCCTTCAACTTTTACATATTAATTAATGAATAATTGATAATTAATAGATGAATTTCGGATAAATTCGGGGCAAAGCTTTGAATTTATTCTTTGAAATTCAAATATTCATATAAGTGGAAGAATTCGAGTTGATATTGGAATTTTCAAGAATTAGGTAAATATATCAAATTTTAGCCAGATAAAGGGCTAACTGGGGGAATAATTTAATATTTTCATATTAATTCTAAAATAATTGACTCTTATTAAGAGAATTTCGAATACATGTGGGGCAACGCTTCGAGTTTACTTTTTGAAATGCGTATATTAATAATTTTTTTTTAAATTTTCTGTTTCTCTACTTTACTGCTCTGTATTCTTTCTCAATTCGACATACCAATATTTTCGATATTTCAGAAATGGATCCCCGGGAAATCGTTAATCTCCCAATTCTTTCGAATGATGCCTCTGCCGTCGAGTATCGACCGCACCAAGTGAGGAGCATGACAAAGAGCGAGCTAATTTCGGTGGCGAAATTTCTCGTATTGTTCAAGAAGCGAGATCATCCGCGGATGCTCCAATACTTTCTACACAGTCTCTTCGATGGAAAGCAAACCGCCGTTCGGATTCATCCCTATTTGTACAATCCATACTTCTTTCTGACGAACCTCAACGGACATTTCACCGTTTTCATCGGAAAGAAGTTCAACTCCCACGACATCAACCAGCTGTTGGAGGTGCGAGATAACAATGCGGACGTGCTGTTGCGTAATGCCGAACATCCGGATCCAGGGGCCGAGGATGATATTGAAATGCTGAACTTAATTGACTCCCACTACCGCCATCGAACAAGTTTATCAGAGTTTCGCTTAAATTTAATCCATAATTATATTGTGACCAACATTAACGCAATGCAAATCTAATTGTTTATATCCTTGGCATTAATTATTATCTAGTGATTCTCAATTTTATTTAAGCTCTTCACATGAATTATTAATGAAAATCTCTTGTTTTTTTTTACAATAATGTTGATAATAAATACTACTGAAAAAAAAAAAAGATTCCAATGCTTTTAACCACTCTTAAAAACATATATACTCAACTATCGTACGCCTTAAAATTCCGTGTGAGAAAAAAACTTGAAGACGTTAACACGGAAACCTGAAACTTAACTAAATTAAACATTTCTCCTGAAATCAGTATATCGGGAAAGCCAAAAATGTTGATTTTCTTCGATTCAGCCGACAACCACAAAATGAATATGAAAATCTGTAATTCTGAAATACCGTCCAAAATGCAGAATCGAAATTGGTGAAAGTTCTAGAGACTCATTAGTGGCCTAATCGCCATATCAAACACTTTGATCTTGTCTCAACATTTTGCCAAGATGTTGTCCGCAGCATGAATTACTGATATTGCTGTCCACAAAGTTTCAAAGTTGATTGCGTTTGTTTTAACTTTCACGACAATTTTATGAAAAACAAAGGTTGAAATTATTGTATGATTTTTGGCGCCAAAATCTTTAAGACGCCAACCATTTTTTATTAAATTTGCTTCAAATCGAATTTTTCATTCTTTTAGGGCCTGATGGAGGTGAAAATATTATCACAGAAGATGTTGATGAGCAACGCCTTCGTGAAAAAGTCGATGCGGTTCGCGCAAAGATGAGACTTGCGCGTGAGTTGGAGGCAGAACGTAATTTCAGTACACTAGAATTTTTAGCACACTGTATTTAATTTTGCAGGAATCGCGGAAGTTCTATCTCATATTGAAGAAAGCCAAGATGATATTCAATTGGATCAACCGCAAGAAAGTAATGCTTCAATGGACGAGTCTCGCCTAACGCCACCAGTTTACGTGGTGGTTTCCGATGACGAGTCACCCAAACCGACTACTTCAACATCTGGTGGTGTCAATACAACTACCATTCCAACTAATGAAGAGTGTAGTGAGCCGAAAGAGGAAAAGAAAAAAGTTGATGTTGCGGTTGTGGTCACGGAGATCACTCGTACCTCTGTGGTGGCGAAATGAAGGTTCCGGAGGTGGCGACAAAGGCTCCAACGCCTGTAAGTGGATTTATTTACAGCAAAATTGGGATTTGTATGATCCGAACGACACGAAATTTTGCGAATCTCTCTTTTTACACTTTGCAGGTCCACGCGAGTTCAACCCAGACTGTTTTGTCGAATGATGAAATATCTTGAATTCGTTTTTTTTTCTAAACAAATCATTTTAAAATACATTTTTGTTGAAATGATAAATAAACAGAATATATCCACATTTTTTGGTGAAAATTGCTCATTTTATAGCTGATTTTAGACGATTGATAGAATAAATTGAATGCTTTTCCGGTACCGACACGTAATCTAATCAGTGTTCTCGGAGCATCAAGTGGTTCTTAAAATGACCACGGTCTATTGGCTGTTTACTAGAAGCCTCAATAATTGTCAAAAACACGAATTTAAGTCAGAAATTTGCCCAGAACAACAATTTAATTGAACCTTGTGGTAAATGAAATGATTTTTTGAATTGAAATTTTTGGCGATGAAACGTGAAATTATGCTAAATTGAACATTCTTCCTGAAATCAGCATATCATAAAACACAAAAATATCGATTTTTTCTATTCAGCGGAAGGCGCAAAATAAATCTGAAAATCTGTAATTCTGAAACACCTTCAGACGATTAGATCAAATGCAGCATTGAGATAGTTGAAAGTTTTACTAGAGACTCATTAGTTGTCTAATTGCCAAGTCAAACACTTCGAACTTGTTTCAGCATTTTGCCAGGATGTCCGCAGCATGATTTGCTGATATTGCTGACCACAAAGTTTCAAAGTTGATTGCGTTTGTTTTAACTTTCACGACAATTTCATAAAATTTTTTGCTCCGCGATGCTGAGCTTCATTTTTATTATCCGCATTATTTTGTTGTGTGCAGAAATAATGTCGATTAACATCTTGCGCCATTGCAAAAGCTCTTTCAAGCAGTTTTTGATACTCATCATTGAGAGGAACAACGGCTCGTTTTCTTTCTTCGTGATCTTGCTGCATTCGAAACAGGATTAAATTAGATTTCTGGATCAATATCTGCACTCAAATCTATATGTTAATTTAAATTTTTCAGCATATCTGAAATTTAAAAAAAAACTTTCAAGAGTTCTTTCATGATCACATTTCTTGGCTAGACAACGAAATATTTAGCAACGTGTAAAAAATGTGTCTCGGAAGGAGGGTGCAGACAGGTTTGGGGGTACTGTAGTCATCGCAACTAATTGTGGGCGTGGCAGAGACTCCTCCTACTTTTGTCACTTGAGCTCCGCCCACTTTTATATCTCACCGAGCTGCCACTTCTCATTCAGTTGCATTTTTAGCTACCATCTGCAGCACTCCATCCAATCCTTTTGTGAACATGTCCGATAGATCTCCATCTCCACCGGTCAACCACCGTGAAATGACTCTAGCAGAGAAGCGCAGGGTTCACTTGCACTTCGTCCGCTTGCGAGTCAATGCTGATGTTGATGAGGTCCGACAATTCTTAAACTCCGTTTTTAATGGAGAAGAAGAATCTGTTCTCATCGATCCGTTACTTTCCAAACCCTACTTATTCTTTTCTCTCATTATCGACCTCGATGCCATAATTTTTCCAGCCGGTACCACTTTTGATTTCGATGGTGTCTCGATGCTTCTCGACATTCGTGCTCGTAACGTCGAACTCACTAGACCATTTATGATTAATGCCATTAACGACGTTTGGGTTGAAGAAATTCATCTGGTGGGAGAATCAGTTGTTTATTTTTCGGTTTACCTTCTTTATTTAAACTATCCCAATTATATTGTTGAGGAAGAATTCATGGAAGATCTTGCTGAGATTGTCGTCCACTCTCTAGAAAATCAAGACGAGTAATGCTTCCTATTTCCCGTTGCCCTCTAGTTTTTTTTTTTATATTTAGTCCAGATCATTATTAAAGCAGTTTTTCTTTCTCTCTCTAGATAGTTAGCTTCTCCGAAAATGTAAATGTGTGAACTTTTTTCACTACTTCGACCAATGTGAGACGGACCTCGGTTATAGGCTGAGCATGGCATAGCGTCGTAGACTGCCCCAGCTGATCTCCCTATGCCTCCTTGCCGAGTGAGAAAGTTCATATTTTTCGAAATAGTTGGGAAAACGATCATATTTTGCATTTTGGGATGATTTCTAAATTTTCCAGGCTTTATAATAAATACCAGCAATTATTCTAATCACGTGTTTTCTAAATTTTGTTTTGTTTTTTGAAATGCCCCATTCGAACAATGAATTTCGAGCATTTAATCCTATTTATTATCGAAATTCAAAAAAAACAAAACAATGGCGAGGAATTCAGATTACAACGACCAAATAGTCGATTGTAACTGTTCTCTAATCATGAATTGTTTTTTCTTTCAGTGGTAAGTCTGTTAAAATTTGGGATGAATGGAAGTCGTTTAATTCTCGCTTTTCTAATCATTAAACAATTGGTTATTGATAAAAGAATTTCGGATAAATTTGGGGCGACGCTTTGAATTTACTCCTTGAAATTCGAATATTATTATAATTGACATATGTCATACATGTATGCAAAAACATTTTTAGGCTTCATTTTATTGTCTAATCGTTGGAATAGGAGAGAGGGACAAAGGATGATGGGGAGTGTAAATTTTATAACATTATTGAAAAAGTTGGGATAAATTGAAGGCAAAGCTTTTACATTTACTCCTTCAGCTTTTGCATCCTAATTGAATGAACGGTTATTATCCGAAGAATTTCGGATAAATTTGGAGCAAAGCTTCGAATTTACTCTTTGAAATTCGTATAATATTAGAATGTCATAAGTCGAGTTGAAATTGAAATATTAAAAAAATTGGCAATTAGTTGACGACGTTGTTACCTATATATGTATTAGTTAGAAAATAATATCAGTGTAATTCTTGTCACGCTTGTGATCGTTTTTTTCAGTAAAATGGTTCATCGCACGTTGTAAAGCATCAAATTCTGACCATTCACTTTTTTTGGATTATCGAATTTGATTCAGAATCCAAAAAGTTAGACTCTCTGAAAATGCTCGAATTCTTATATGCAATTTCAGCATTGGCGATATGTGCCAGTGGGAGGGGGGAATATAATGAGAAGAGCCAAAACAGTGAACATTGGTGACGGACCATTAAAATTTTTTATGGAAGTCGTTTAATTCTCACTTTTTTAATCATTAAATACTTGGTTATTGATAAAAGAATTTTTGACAAATTAATATATTGTTTCTTCTCTCACAAACAAGCCGACCAGTCGATTTTTTGTTTCTTCCTTATGTGACGCCTTAAAAATGGTGGCTCCTTCCACCATAAGGGTCAGCTAAAAATAACACTATTCACATAGGTCTTTATGAACGAGTTCTCGGGCCAAGAGGTGGTAACGTGGCACACCAACATGTACATATGAAGCGAGAATCAAGAATCAAATTCGAAGGGGGACGACTGAGGGACCTTTTGCATTTTTGGTACATGTTTTCTGTACACTGGGTGTCTTGGGTTCGAGTCTTTGCGCAAAATTTTTTTGCGATTGTGAAAATTTAAGAAATGGTTCTTAAAAGAAAATTTAAGAAATGGTTCCGGGTTGGGCCGAAAGTGAAGAAGGGGTTAGAGGGAGTCCGAATTCGAAATTTTCGAAGATTTCAGATAATGATTCTAGATTGTATTGTAACCGAATGGAGCCGCGGCGCCCCGTATAAAAGGGCGCCGTTATCAATTAGGAACAGTCTCATTTCCCCACGGACGTCTCCCCCTGTGGCCCCCAACCGTATTCATCTTTTATATTATTATTTTACTTTTTGTTATTATATATAATCCATAAACCGTCGTAATAAGCAACATCACCGCACTCTTACAGTATGGTTGTCAGAGGGATTCATTTTTTTATGAAAAAGAAATTTAGACGGCGTCTGGCGATTGTTGTACGCAGGTAGATTTACGCGCATGCTCTTTAAAAAGGTTTCTCCACGTGTGAACTCTTATTTCAGCTGTTTACACGTAAACGATTAATTTTTTCTTAATGCATTTGGCATTTCTTGGAACTTGTAACGTCCGACCCATAAAATACAAAATAACCAGTTATTCCGAGCGAAACCCAGAGAAAGACGCATCCCCGTTGTTGGAGCCGTGGCCTCGACACGTCACGTGACACACGTTTCATAGGAGCGATATAAAAACCCCTTTTTATGCTCAATAATGAGTTTTCCCTATTGTGTCTAATAAATATATTATTTACGTTGGCTCGTTCACAAGGACACAACCCCGTAAATCTACCCGGGTACAGCATTCGCCAGACGCCGACTATAGAAAATTCTTGAACAATATTTTTCTGCCATATCGATTTTTTCAGAAATTCAATTTTGAAGAAAAAAATTGACCAAAATGATATACATATGTTCATGCGTAAAATCCTCACTTTCGTACTTGATATCCTAATTTGTAATTTTAAATTTTTTTTTAGAGAAATATCAATCATTCAAACAGAATTGTTTACGGGTGAATTACAAATTTTAAAAAAATTATTACAGACGAATTGAAAATTTTGAGAAGAAATCAAAAACATTATCTTTTCAGAGTTTATTTTTCTGAAATTTCGAATTAAATTTTAAAGTGTTAAAACGTGTTCCTGTCATTTCAGTTTTTGTAAAGCAATTAATTTCTCGTCGATTATATTTTCTTCCCTCATATGTAAGGCCTTCTTAGGTAATACGGAGAAAAACTAAGAAATGGAACTCTTCCCCATTTTTATTCTACCGAGTGGTCATATCCCTCTTCTCTCTTTTGATCACCAATATTTCGATAATTATTTTTTTCTTGACTTTACGTTTTTTCAGAAATGGAAGCCTGTGCAAATCGCCGCAATTACGCTCTCCATGAATTATCAAGAATCACTCGCGAGCTGGTAATTTTGCCAAGACTTTTTGAAAATTCCAAATTCATTTTCAGTCTGAGATTTCTGGTCCGTATGACAGAGCGACGGCTCCTATTTTGGACGCCTTGTCGAGAACAATCGTGCAAATTTTCACCAAAGTCGCTGAATGTGCCAATAATACCCATGACCATGAGCGTATTACTGTAAGTTTTATCATAAACGATTTTCTGATTCAACAATAATTCACATCAACAATATTATAGGCTCTTGTCAACCACGCCCGGCACTTGATCGAACAAATCCGACGCAGAAACCGTGGCCGCCGAGCCTAAATAAATTCCTTGTTATTTAATTGGCGGGGCTCACCTGCCACCCACCATTTCAACTTCTCACCCTGTGTTAAACTTTTTTTGTAATTCAACAAATGTAATAAACTGTTATTAATTTAGAAGAGTTTTTATTCCGAGGAATCTGATATGCTATGTTTCTATTTTTCTGGCATATTTGCACTACTTAAGTATCCTACCTTTCTCTGGTCCAGACAAAATCATGACTACTATTGTTAAGCATGGCTTAGCGCCGTAGACGGTTCCATGTGATCTCTCTATGCCTCTTTATGTCTTTCAATGCCAGAAAGGGAAAGGGGTGTTGCCAAGGGGGCGTGTCTGACCAATGAGAAGAGGAGGCTCCTCCCACAAGCCGACCTGTGGGGAGTCGGTTCATTCATTCATTATTAATCAATGCCAGTCGATTTTTTATTTCTTCCTTATATTATGCAAAAAAACATTTTTAGGCTTCACTTTATTAATTTATTATTTTTAAAAAGTTGGGATAAATTGAAGGCAAAGCTTTTACATTTACTCCTTCAACTTTTGCATCCGAATTGAATAAACGGTTATTATCCGAAGAATTTCGGATATATTTGGGGCAAAGCTTCGAATTTACTCTTTGAAATTCGTATATAAAAATAATTGGCAAAGGTTGAACTGAAATATTCGTAGTCATGAATTTTTCAGTCTTAACTAAAAAAAAGTTACTTTCTTTCAATGCTCGCATTATATAGTAATTATGAATTAGTTTGGTTATTATCTGGAGAATTTCGGATAAATTTGAGGCAAAGCTTCGAATTTACTCTTGGAAATCCGGATTTTATTGTAATTGGCAGATACTGCCTGAAATTCCATTATACAATTATAATTGTAGTGAATCGGATTGGGGTTGCAAATTTTTATTATACAAATAGTCGAGTATAACTGAGCTCTAATTATAAACTGTTTTCCTTTCAGTGGTAAATTTTTTTAGGGTTTTTTTAATTATGATTTGATATTAATTTAAACATTTGAAATGCGCTCGCAACTGTTCGCGTCGGGAGCAATCACAGCTGGAACGAGTTTTACCGTAAGCAAGAGAGTGCGGAACACCATTTGGCAATGGTTTTTTTTTGCAATCTCTTATCCAAATCCTTATTATCACAAACATCTGAAATTTTCACTTCTTCTTTATTGTGAAATTTTTTTTCTTTTCAAATTGTCTTCGTAACAACTACTGTGTAGTCAACTGTTCTCTGTACACTTGGAACACTTGGAAGTACGCTATAGTGTACTCCGGCAACCCAGCATACTCTAGCAACACGCGTGCCGCGTCGCGTTCTTTTCGAATATCGTCATCCTCGTTTGTCTTCATTTTCTTCTCTCTCAAGGAGAGAAAACTGAAATAATAGAAATGACCTTTTTGAATATTATATAAAATGTTCCAAATTTCAGTACTCAAAATGAATACCGACCATACCAATACTTCGGTAGATTCTTCTATCCAATGCGACATCCAACCACAAGCAGCCAACCCCAATCAAGAGAGGTAAAATTAATTTTAAAAAATTTTGATGCTTTGTCAAACTTGGAGATTAATTACAATATTCAGACCAACAAATCGGCTGATCGTCGAGAGAACACAAGGAGCTGAGCAGGTACGATTAAAATATCCGTTTTCGATATGACGTTTTTTTATTAATTCAGGCTGTTGCAAGAGTCACTGTAGACTTTCTATCCAGTTCTCCAACAATGGGCGAGGAAGCAATCAAAAGACTACAGGATCAGATCGATAACCTTTTGAAAAACTTTCTGGCTGATCCAGCAAACACTTTAGAATCGGCAAGAGATAAAGTCGATGCTTCTACACAAACTATTCGAGAGCCTAGTCCAGTGCGAGAAGCTGTCGACTTCGAACAAAATGCTCTAGTGGAAAACGAGGCCGGAGGGCAACCAGAAGAAGCCGACAACGGTGCGAGGTTAGATTTTAAAATTATTTAAATGTTCGTTAAATACATTGTTCTATTTCAGGGATGAGCCGGTCGAAATACAATTCGAAATTATCCGCAATGGGGTGAGAAACCAATTCTATGTTACTTAATTCCAGATTACTCATTCAGGTGTACAAGGATTTCCGCGTTGTGATGGAAAATGCGAGGGGAATCTCGATGGAGGAAATCCACGAAATGAGTGAAAATATGGCCGAATACCTGGAGTCATTGTTCCTCACTGGCTCGGAGTTTCTGACACCTCCAGCCACTAATACCACAGTAATTTATTTTAATGGTTTTTATATTAAGACTGCTTTATAGGCTAGTGATCGTGCCACGACCAGTACTGAGGAACGCTCTGCTCCAACCACCGAAAGTACTAGTGAAGAAAGTGACCGCGATGGATCTCGTCCACCTTCGTTCATCGCTGAGTCGGGTTCGTCCGATGGGGCTCATCCATCGTCGTCAACTGAATCGGCTTCATCGTCCAGAATTCGCCGTAGGTCAGAATCGGTTTCTGATGAAACTGACAAAAACGATGCCAAGAGAAGCAAGAAAAGCCAAGTAATTGTGATTTAATGTCTAAATATATCTAAATGAAATTTTCAGGAAAGCCCTTAAATCTCTCTGATCATTTTTGCAACTGTTAGCCAAGTTCTGCGCGCCATGAATCAAGTTAAGGTAATTAAGTTCGTGGAATGATGTTTGTTTTTTTTTTGTAGAAATGTTTCTTTTTTGTTACTTTGTTTTTCGTGTATATTTTGTTAGACATTTTGTAACCAAATCCAATATCCAATTTTTACATACCATTTAACCAATTGTTACAAATCATTTAACCAAACCCAATTAATCACTTATCCAAATCTCACATATTCTCTTGCAAATGTTTCGATCACCTCTGTAATTGTTGTTTATTTTTGTTTCATTTTGTTTCCTGACATTCATTGAATGTTATCATCTTCTGAATTAGTTTTTCACATTGAAACGCAATAAATTATTCGGAAACAAAATTTATTTCATAATAATTTTGACAAATAAATTGTCAATTTTTTTATTCTTCAGTCATTTCTCGCATTCTCGGGGTATTCAGCCACAAATTTTTCGAGCTACAGGAAATATTTTTTTGATCAGTTAATCGATAGAAAGATCCACATTTAGAGACAATCCCATCGTTATCACAATAATCCCTCGGATTGAGCTATTCTTTTATTCCATAAGCAATAGCTTCAGTTCAAAAAATTACTGTCATAGTTTGACAGTTATTGTTTTCAAGATAGATAGTACAAAGTCCATAGATCATTGTTTGCATGATGACCACAGGGATCTGCTGACGTTCCCACATAAGTTTTGATTGGAGCAGATTTGCTCAATTTCTGTCAGCGTTCCACATTATTTTTGCGACGAATCAGCCGAATTTAGTCACTTTTTCCGTGGTGTTGCTGAAACATTGCATTAGTCTATTCCATTTCAGGTTTTCCCTCGGTTATGTTAGCAAATCTGCCAAAGGATTGTATAATAGATCCAAAATTAATCCTTTTATTGAATCCAGCTCTGAATTGTTGTCTAGCCAAGAAATGTGATCATGAAAGAACTCCTGAAAGTTTTTTTTTAATTTCAGATATGCTGAAAAATTTAATTTAACATATAGATTTGAGTGCAGATATTGATCCGGAAAGCTAATTTAATCCTTTTTCGAATGGAACAAGATCACGAAGAAAGAAAACGAGCCGTTGTTCCTCTCAATGATGAGTATCAAAAACTGCTTGAAAGAGCTTTTGCAATGGCGCAAGATGTTAATCGACATTATTTCTGCAAGCAACAAAATAATGCGGATAACAAAAATGAAGCTCAGCATCGCGGAGCAAAAAATTTTATGAAATTGTCGTGAAAGTTAAAACAAACGCAATCAACTTTGAAACTTTGTGGTCAGCAATATCAGCAAATCATGCTGCGGACATCCTGGCAAAATGCTGAAACAAGTTCGAAGTGTTTGACTTGGCAATTAGACAACTAATGAGTCTCTAGTAAAACTTTTAACAATCTCAATGCTGTATTTGATCTAATCGTCTGAAAGTGTTTCAGAATTTTACAGATTTTCAGATTTATTTTGCGCCTTCCGCTGAATAGAAAAAATCGATATTTTTGTGTTTTATGATATGCTGATTTCAGGAAAAATGTTCAATTTAGCATAATTTCACGTTTCATCGCCAAAAATTTCAAAAAATCCTTTCACGCACCACAAGGTTCAATTAAATTGTTGTTCAGGGCAAATTTCTCACTCAAATTCGTTTTTTTTTTGGCAATTAATGAGGATATTTAGTAAACAGCCAATAGACCGTGGTCATTTTGGAAACAACTAGAGATTCTTTTTAGATTACGTGTCAGTACCGGAACCATTCAATTTATTCTATCAAAAATATATTACTCTATCAAAAAAGATATTTTAAAATGGTTTATTTAGAAAAAAACCAATTCAAGACAGTCCTGAAATAATAGAAATTATCTATGAACGTCAGCTATTTTAATTCATTAAAATTGAGAAAATTGCTCTACAAAAAAAAACTCACCGGCTCAAGCTGGCCTCCGGTCAAATGTCGAATCGCGTTTTTAAACTTGCGTTCAGCCCTTGCGAACTGAAAAATATGTCTTGGTTTTTTTTGTGAAATTGTTTCTGAGTAGTTCATCATTCGACAAAACAGTCTGGGTTGAACTTGCGGGGACCTGCAAAATGTAAACGGAGCAACCTTCTTTGGCCTTTTCTTTCGAGGCTTTCGAACTGTGTCCTAAATTATATAAAAGGAGTTTGTCTTGAAAAATTTCAGCCACACCACGAAAAAAGTGACTAAATTTGGCTGATTCGTCTCAACAATAATGTGGAACGCTGACAGCAATTGAGCAAATCTGCTCCAATCAAAACTTATGTGGGAACGTCAGCAGATCCCTGTGGTCATCATGCAAACAATGATCTATGGACTTTGTACTATCTATCTTGAAAACAATAACTGTCAAACTATGACAGTAATTTTTTGAACTGAAGCTATTGCTTATGGAATAAAAGAATAGCTCAATCCGAGGGATTATTGTGATAACGATGGGATTGTCTCTAAATGTGGATCTTTCTATCGATTAACTGCTCAAAAAAATATTTCCTGTAGCTCGAAAAATTTGTGGCTGAATACCCCGAGAATGCGAGAAATGACTGAAGAATAAAAAAATTGACAATTTATTTGTCAAAATTATTATGAAATAAATTTTGTTTCCGAATAATTTATTGCGTTTCAATGTGAAAAACTAATTCAGAAGATGATAACATTCAATGAATGTCAGGAAACAAAATGAAACAAAAATAAACAACAATTACAGAGGTGATCGAAACATTTGCAAGAGAATATGTGAGATTTGGATAAGTGATTAATTGGGTTTGGTTAAATGATTTGTAACAATTGGTTAAATGGTATGTAAAAATTGGATATTGGATTTGATTACGAAATGTCTAACAAAATATACACGAAAAACAAAGTAACAAAAAAGAAAACATTTCTACAAAAAAAAAAAACAAAAATCATTCCACGAACTTAATTACCTTAACTTGATTCATGGCGCGCAGAACTTGGCTAACAGTGGCAAAAATTATCAGAGATTTAAGGGCTTTCCTGAAAATTTCATTTAGTTATATTTAGACATTGAATCACAATTACTTGGCTTTTCTTGGCATCGTTTTTGTCAGTTTCATCAGAAACCGATTCTGACCTACGGCGAATTCTGGACGATGAAGCCGATTCAGTTGACGACGATGGATGAGCCCCATCGGACGAACCCGACTCAGCGATGAACGAAGGTGGACGAGATCCATCGCGGTCACTTTCTTCACTAGTACTTTCGGTGGTTGCAGCAGAGCGTTCCTCAGTACTGGTCGTGGCACGATCACTAGCCTATAAAGCAGTCTTAATATTAAAACCATAAAAATAAATTACTGTGGTATTAGTGGCTGGAGGTGTCAGAAACTCCGAGCCAGTGAGGAACAATGACTCCAGGTATTCGGCCATATTTTCACTCATTTGGTGGATTTCTTCCATTGAGATACCCCTCGAACTTTCCATCACAACGCGGAAATCCTTGTACACCTGAATGAGTAATCTGGAATTAAGTAACATAGAATTGGTTTCTCACCCCATTGCGGATAATTTCGAATTGTATTTCGACCGGCTCATCCCTGAAATAGAACAATGTATTTAACGAACATTTAAATAATTTTAAAATCTAACCTCGCACCGTTGTCGGCTTCTTCTGGTTGCCCTCCGGCCTCGTTTTCCACTAGAGCATTTTGTTCGAAGTCGGCAGCTTCTCGCACTGGACTAGGCTCTCGAATAGTTTGTGTAGAAGCATCGACTTTATCTCTTGCCGATTCTAAAGTGTTTGCTGGATCAGCCAGAAAGTTTTTCAAAAGTTTGTCAATCTGATCCTGTAGTCTCTTGATCGCTTCCTCGCCCATTGTTGGAGAACTGGAGGGAAAGTCTACAGTGACTCTTGCAACAGCCTGAATTAATAAAAAAAACTTCATATCGAAAACGGATATTTTATCGTACCTGCTCAGCTCCTTGATTTCTTTGTGATCTTTCGACGATCAGCCGATTTGTTGGTCTGAATATTGTAATTAATCTCCGTTTGACAAAGCACCAAAATTTTTTTCAATTAATTTTACCTCTCTTGATTAGGGTTGGCTGCTTGTGGTTGGATGTCGCATTGGATAGAAGAATCTACCGAAGTATTGGTATGGTCGGTATTCATTTTGAGTACTGAAATTTGGAACATTTTATATAATATTCAAAAAGGTCATTTCTATTATTTCAGTTTTCTCTCCTTGAGAGAGAAGAAAATGAAGACAAACGAGGACGACGATATTCGAAAAGAACGCGACGCGGCACGCGTGTTGCTAGAGTATGCTGGGTTGCCGGAGTACACTATAGCGTACTTCCAAGTGTTCCAAGTGTACAGAGAACAGTTGACTACACAGTAGTTGTTACGAAGACAATTTGAAAAGAAAAAAAATTTCACAATAAAGAAGAAATGAAAATTTCAGATGTTTGTTTTTGTATTAAATAGGGAGATTTCATTTACTTAGATCGGATAAATGACACTAAAATTAGTTAATACGGATTTGGATAAATGATTGCAAGAAAAACCATTTCCAAATAAGTAAAACTCGTTCCAGCTGTGATTGCTCCCGACGCGAACAGTTGCGCGCGCATTTCAAATGTTTAAATTAATATCAAATCATAATAAAAAAAACCCTTGAGAAATTAACCACTGAAAGGAAAACAGTTTATAATTAGAGCTCAGTTATACTTGACTATTTGTATAATAAAAATTTGCAACCCCAATCCGATTCACTACAATTATAATTATATAATGGAATTTCAGGCAGTATCTGCCAATTACAATAAAATGCGAATTTCAAAGAGTAAATTCGAAGCTTTGCCTCAAATATATCCGAAATTCTCCAGATAATAACCAAACTAATTCATAATTACTATATAATGCGAGCATTGAAAGAAAGTAACTTTTTTTTTTAGTTAAGACTGAAAAATTCATGACTATGAATATTTCAGTTCAACCTTTGCCAATTATTTTTATATACGAATTTCAAAGAGTAAATTCGAAGCTTTGCCCCAAATATATCCGAAATTCTTCTGATAATAACCGTTTATTCAATTCGGATGCAAAAGTTGAAGGAGTAAATGTAAAAGCTTTGCCTTCAATTTATCCCAACTTTTTTTAACTAATAAATTAATGGATTAGACAGTAAAATGAAGCCTAAAAATATATATATATATATATATATATATATATATATATATATATATATATATATATATATATATATATATATATATATATATATATATTGTAAAGGAAAACCCATCATGTTCTATCACAAAACTTAATCAAATACATCAGCTCCACCGGAAGCCGTGGGCGACCGGTAGCTGATGTAATCCTTATCACTCCGTTATTAAATTCTTTATTAAATTCTTTGATTGTAATGCACCATATATAAACCCCCATAACCATCAATCTTGGCTCTTTTTCCTTCTTTCATGAGTCGCACATGCCGGCTCCGATTTTACCAACTCTCTCCAATACGATCCACCACCAATTTGTTTGTGATTTCCCCACTTTAATGAAGAAATAAAGCAGTAATTTCTTCGAGCGTTTTTGTTATTTCTAACGCCTATTAAAAGTGAGTGAGAAATAAAGGGAAGCACCGCCCTGCCACTATTCGGCAGGACGGCACCTTTTTAACCCCTTTACTATATATATATATATATATATACATGTATGACATATGTCAATTATAATAATATTCGAATTTCAAGGAGTAAATTCAAAGCATCGCCCCAAATTTATCCAAAATTCTTTTTTCAATAACCAATTATTTAATGATTAAAAAAGCGAGATTTAAACGACTTCCAAAAAAAAATTTAATGGTCCGTCACCAATGTTCACTGTTTTGGCTCTTCTTATTATATTCCCCCCCCCTCCCCTCCCACTAGCACATTTCGCCAATGCTGAAATCGCATATAAGATTTCGAGCATTTTCAGAGTGATCTAACTTTTTGGATTCTGAATCAAATTCGATAATCCAAAAAAAGTGAATAGTCAGAATTCGATGCTTTACAACGTACAGTGAACCATTTTACTGAAACAAAAACGATCACAAGTGTGACTAAAATTACACTGATATTATTTTCTAACTAATATATAGGTAACAACTTCGTCAACTAATAATGATTATTTTCTATAATTGCCAATTTTTTTTAATATTTCAATTTCAACTCGATATATGACATTTTAATATTATACGAATTTCAAAGAGTAAATTCGAAGCTTTGCTCCAAATTTATCCGAAATTCTTCTGATAATAACCGTTTATTCAATTAGGATGCAAAAGCTGAAGGAGTAAATGTAAAAGCTTTGCCTTCAATTCATCCCAACTTTTTTTTAAATAATAAATTAAGTGAATTAAGTGGAAGACAATAAAAAAAGTCTAAAAATGTTTTTTTGCTCGCTATTTAGTATACAAAAGCGAGGCTTGAATATATATAAATAAATATATATATATATATATATATATATCTTTGACTTCCGTTCATTAGAATTGTTTTTTTTTCAATAATAAAAAAAGTATAAAATTCTAAAATCCCTTTAAAATTAATCTACCCAAAAAAACATTGAAAAATATTCACCTTAATTTTAAACATTTCAATTTCAACTCGACATATGTCAATTATAATAATATTCGAATTTCAAGCAGTAAAATCAAAGCGTCGCACCAAATTTATCCGAAATTCTTTTATCAATAACCAATTGTTTAATGATTAGAAAAGCGAGAATTAAACGACTTCCATTCATCCCAAATTTTAACAGACTTACCACTGAAAGAAAAAAACAATTCATGATTAGAGAACAGTTACAATCGACTATTTGGTCGTTGTAATCTGAATTCCCTCGCCATTGTTTTGTTTTTTTTTTTGAATTTCGATAATAAATAGGATTAAATGTTCGAAATTCATTGTTCGAATGGGGCATTTCAAAAAAACAAAACAAAATTTAGAAGACACGTGATTAGAATAATTGCTGGTATTTATTATAAAGCCTGGAAAATTTAGAAATCATCCCAAAATGCAAAATATGATCGTTTTCCCAACTATTTCGAAAAATATGAACTTTCTTACTCGGCAAGGAGGCATAGGGAGATCAGCTGGGGCAGTCTACGACGCTATGCCATGCTCAGCCTATAACCGAGGTCCGTCTCACATTGGTCGAAGTAGTGAAAAAAGTTCACACATTTACATTTTCGGAGAAGCTAACTATCTAGAGAGAGAAAGAAAAACTGCTTTAATGATGATGGGGATTAAATATAAAAAAAAAAACTAGAGGGCAACGGGGAAATAGGAAGCATTACTCGTCTTGATTTTCTAGAGAGTGGACGACAATCTCAGCAAGATCTTCCATGAATTCTTCCTCAACAATATAATTGGGATAGTTTAAATAAAGAAGGTAAACCGAAAAATAAACAACTGATTCTCCCACCAGATGAATTTCTTCAACCCAAACGTCGTTAATGGCATTAATCATAAATGGTCTAGTGAGTTCGACGTTACGAGCACGAATGTCGAGAAGCATCGAGACACCATCGAAATCAAAAGTGGTACCGGCTGGAAAAATTATGGCATCGAGGTCGATAATGAGAGAAAAGAAGAAGTAGGGTTTGGAAAGTAACGGATCGATGAGAACAGATTCTTCTTCTCCATTAAAAACGGAGTTTAAGAATTGTCGGACCTCATCAACATCAGCATTGACTCGCAAGCGGACGAAGTGCAAGTGAACCCTGCGCTTCTCTGCTAGAGTCATTTCACGGTGGTTGACCGGTGGAGATGGAGATCTATCGGACATGTTCACAAAAGGATTGGATGGAGTGCTGCAGATGGTAGCTAAAAATGCAACTGAATGAGATGTGGCAGCTCGGTGAGATATAAAAGTGGGCGGAGCTCAAGTGACAAAAGTAGAAGGAGTCTGTGCCACGCCCACAATTAGTTGCGATGACTACAGTAGCCCAAATTTGTCTGCACCCTCCTTCCGAGACACATTTTTTTACACGTTGCAAAATATTTCTGTTATTTAAATTTGTGGATTACTTGTTTTCACATTTTCTATTTTGTCCATTGCAGAAAACTGTTTCAACACAAACATTTCATGTCCCGACACCAATTACGGAAACTGCAGAAGCCGATGAGAACCAAGAGAGAATACAGTCGGCTACAGTTTCAAATGAGTTGAAGTAAGATTTTAAAAAAACTTTTTTTTTTAAACACGTTTTTAATTCCAGCTTTGAGCCTCTCGTGGTGAAGTTTGAGATCTTTGCACCAAACGTAAGCAACTAGTCCGTTTCTAAATTCAGTCAAATTAAAAGCTTTAGAAGCACGAAAATATTGATTATGTGATGCCCAACCTCGATGGGGTTTCAATGGACGACATCGACCTTATGCGTGAGGCAATGGCCAACGAACTCATCTCAATAATTGCATCTGCTCCTGAGAATTCGACGTCTTCAGCTACTGCTTCTTCGGTAATTTGTCTTTTCTTGTCTTTCATACATATGTTATAATATGTGCTATTCGATATTTAGAATTCCGTCGCTGTTTTGAGCTCGCCCAGTGACCACCATCAGTCATTTTCCAGTCCAGAAAATACCAAAAAAATCATGGAAACGGCAGAAATCGCTGTGAGTTTCTTTTTCCTGTCGAAATTATTTTTATCTGTTATGGTGTTAATTTTTTTTTGTGATGAAATAACCCAAACGTTTCAGTTGAATAGTACGATGGAAGTTAAAACATCAGACGTTCAAGGAGTCACTATAAACAATACGGAGGCAGTTTTCCAACACGTGGATACTTCCAATCATTCTTCTGATTCGGACTCCCAATCCACTTCATTTTCATAAATAAGATTCATAAATATTTTTTTTTTAAATATTGGGAAAGCAGAAACACTGCCGACGATTTCAAGGCTCCTCACAATACGATAGATGCCTGCATAACGGGTGTCAGCTTCATTCATTTTCGAAATAAGCAATATGAAGCTCTCCGTCACTATAAGGGAAATTTGAGTGGTTTTAGGGTTTTCAGACCCGCTGAAAACTTATAGCCAAGTTTCAGCTCGATCGGAGAACATACAGCTGAAATTTACTTGACGTGGTCACAAAAAATCAATAATTTTAGGTATAAAAATGGTCTAGTCAAGGACACACGCAAGGATCTTTCATCATTTTTCTTGCTCCTTGCAACATCCCCCCCGACAAAAGAAATTGGGGCATATTACAGATTTCTTGCTTTTTTGTGACCACGCATATCGGGTAGCCGAAAATTATCCTCAAGAAAATATTTAAAAAATTTCGACTAAATTTTATTAAAATTTGCATAATTATTAAATAGAAATTCTTAATTCTGAATAAATACTGGAAAAAAACGATCAGATTTCCTTCAAACAAAATTTATTAGTTGAAATAACAGGAGACAAAAATCAAAATCAACACACTCGGTGAAGTAAAAAACAACATGATACATTAATAGACCATTTTAAAAACGATTCAGAAGTCGATTGGTGGCTCGCGGCAAATTGTTCGAGTCGGCGATGGTGGCGGCATGAGCGTTTTGTAGTACTCGTATAACGGAGTCGGGATCTTCTGAAATATTGAGAATTGTCTTAAAAACGACTCGTGCTGTACTAACCTCCTCATCGAATCCATTCGCCACCGCTCTCAGAAATTCAAACGGATATTTCGAGCAAAGTTTCTTTTCGAAAAGGCATTGCTCGCAGAATGCATGCACTTCAAACGCGTTTTCTTTTTCGAATTCTTCGATATCCATTCGTGGCTTTCGATTTAGCAAAACTCCAAAATTCGCGATTTTATGATGCATCGCACATTCGGCGTTTTCATCGATAATGTTCATTGTCATGATATAATACTTGGCAAAAAATTCTTCATTCTGAAATATATGGTCTTAAAATGTCGATTGAATGATATCGTGTATTTTGGCTAAAAAAGTGAAAATTGTTTTGCAGAAATTCCAAACAGAGGTTTTCAGAATTTCCACAGATCATCTGATTCGAACTATTGAATATAATTCGAACTAATTTGAAAACGATTTTTAAAATATGCAAAAACGTACGGTAATTAGCAATTTTGGCGGCTCGCGAGGCTTTATTTCGGGGGGGGGGATAGGTGTAAAGGAAAACCCATCATGTTCTATCACAAAAACTTAATCTAATACATCAGCTCCACCGGAAGCCGTGGGCGACCGGTAGCTGATGTAATCCTTATCAATCCATTATTAAATTCTTTGATTGTAATAGCACCATATATAAACCCCCATAACCATCAATAGGCTCTTTTTCCTTCTTTCATGAGTCGTTTTCTGCAATGGACAAAGTAGAAAACAAGCAATCCACAAATTTAAATAACAGAAATATTTAGCAACGTGTAAAAAAATGTGTCCCGGAAGGAGCAACTACTTGTGGGCGTGGACACAGACTCCTCCTACTTTTGTCACTTGAGCTCCGCCTACTTTCATATCTCATCGAGCTGCCACATCTCATTCAGTTGCATTTTTAGCTACCATCTGCAGCAATCCATTCAATCCTTTTGTGAACATGTCCGATAGATCTCCATCTCCACCGGTCAACCACCGTGAAATGACTCTAGCAGAGAAGCGCAGGGTCCACTTGCACTTCCTCCGCTTGCGAGTCAATGCTGAAGTCGATGAGGTCCAACAATTCTTACACTCCGTTTTTAATGGCGAGGAAGAATCTGTTCTCATCGATCCGTTACTTTCCAAACCCTACTTCTTCTTTTCTCTCATTACCGACGTCGATGCCACCATTATTCCAGCCGGTACCACTTTTAATTTCGATGGTGTCTCGAGGCTTCTCGAGATTCGTGCTCGTAACGTCGAACTCACTAGACCATATTTAATTGTTGCTGAAAACGACGTTTGGGTTAATGCTATTCATTTGGTGTCGGGCTCAGTTATTTATTTTTCTGTTTACCTTCTTTATTTAAACTATCCCAACTATGTTGTTGAAGAGGAATTCATGGAAAACCTTGTTGAGAGTGTCGTCCATTCTCTGGACAGACGAAATCAGTAATGCTTCCTATTTTATGTTCTCCTAAATTTTTCTGATTCTCTCCCCATTATCATTAATCCCGTTTCAAAGCCTTTTCAATTAATTTTCTTCCTCGAGCTTGCAAAGCTGTAGTTCGAGCTCGAGCTGTAGTTTTTTATTTAGTCACATCATCATTAAGTTTTTCTTTCAATCTTTCTAGATAGTTAGCTGCCCCCGAATATGTAAATGCGTGAACTTCTATTTGACTACTTCGACCAATGTGAAATGGACCTCGGTTATAGGCTAAGCATGGCATAGCGTCGTAGACGGTCCCATCTGATCTCCCTGTGCCTCCTCGCCGAGTGAGAAATTTCAATTTTTCGAAATAGTTGAAAGAAGCTATCATATTTTGCATTTTCGGGATGGTTTCTAAAATTTCAAAAGGCTTTATAATCAACATTAGCAATTATTCTAATCACGTGTTTTCTAAATTTTGTTTTGTTTATTTAAAATGTCCCATTCGGACAATGAATTTCGAACATTTAATTCTCTTTATATTCGAAATTCAAAAAAAAAACAAAACAATGGCGAGAGAATTCAGCTTACAACGGCCAGATAGTCGATTGTAACTGTTCTCTAATCATGAATTGTTTTTTGTTCTTTCAATGGTAAGTTCATTTTTGTGGTTTTTTCTCTTCACTTTTTTCTTTCAGTGGTGAGTTCGTTTATCAAACGAATTTCGGATAAATTTGGGGCAAAGCTTCGAATTTACTCTTTGAAATTCGTATATAAAAACAATTGGCAAAAGTCGATCTAAAATTTTTTAAGATAATCATGAATGGAAAAAGTTCAGTCCTCACTTTTATACATTAGTTATAAAATCGTTGATTATTATTAGAAGAATTTTGGATAAATTTGAGGCAAAGCTTTGAATTTACTCCTTGAAATTCGTATATTTTTGGAATAAAGCTAGTTTAAATAAGATTCCTTTTTTACGGTAAGAAAGTTGAAATTTTTAGTAAATTACTCATAAGAAAACATTTTAGAATTTAATTTTTTTTAAATTTTTTTTGAAAAAGCCTTGAATGGAAGTAAAAGACTTCTTATTCAATTCTTACTTTTATATATTAATTTTATATATAACATTATTTGATTATAAAATAATTGGTAATTATTAAAAGAATTTTAGATAAATTTGAAGCAAAGCTTTGAATTTACTCTTTGAAATTCGGATTTTATTATAACTGGTATAAATCGAGTTGAATTTAGAATCGTTATGAAATATATTTATTGAAAATATTTTTAATTCTATTTTTTGGTATATTAGGGCTAGGTGGTAATTTAGAAAATTATTGTTATCTATTAGCTAGAAAATCATATCAGTAAAAACTTCTCACAAGTCTATTCTTTTTTCAGACAAAATCGTTTTCGCCACGTTGTAAAACATCAAATTCTGACTATTTTCTTTTTTTGGATCATCAGATTTTATTCAGAAACCAAAAAGTTACTTTTTACTTTTATTTATTTATTTTTTTTTCCTACTTTTTGAACACTGAGAGTCAGGTTCGAGTCCCCTTTTCGCAAAATTTTTTTCGATTGTGAAAATTTAAGAAACGGTTCACATATTGGGTAGCCAATAAATATCAGAAAATTAATATTATTAGAAAATTTTTAAAAAATTTCGACTAAAATTGGCTAAAATTTGCTTAATAATTAAATAGACATTCTTAATTCTCTCTCTCTGAATAAATACTGGAAAAAAACGATCAGAGTTCCTTCAAACAAAATTTATTAGTTGAAATAACAGGAGACAAAAATCAAAATCAACACACTCGATGAAGTAAAAAACAACATGATACAGTAATAGACCATTTAAAAAACGATTCAGAAGTCGATTGGTGGCTCGCGGCAAATTGTTCGAGTCGGCGATGGTGGCGGCATGAGCGTTTTGTAGTACTCGTATAACGGAGTTGGGATCTTCTGAAATATTGAGAATTGTCTTAAAAACGACTCGTGCTGTACTCACCTCCTCATCGAATCCATTCTCCACTGCTCTCAGGAATTCAAACGGATATTTCGAGCAAAGCTTCTTTTCGAAAAGGCATTGCTCGCAGAATGCATGCACTTCAAACGCGTTTTCTTTTTCGAATTCTTCGATATCCATTCGTGGCTTTCGATTTACGCGGGTCGTTTTCCTCGGTGCATCGGCGGCAAACGAATCGCATTCTCATCACTTTGGCGCGTTTGTGATTGATAACGAGGGCTCCAAGAATAGGAAGATGATGTTTTCCACATGATAGTTGTGTTTCAACCGATGCCGCAGCATACAAATTCCAAGTGAAATACACAAAATCCTGAAAGTCGTCAATTATTAACTGCTAAAAACAATATGTTTACCTTTTCGGCTTCTTCCTCGCCAACTTTGGCAAAAAAGCGCTGAAATTAACAAATTTATGACAAAAACAGCTATTAAATAATCTCACACATGCGAGATGACGCTTGATTTGAGAGCGAGTGGGTGATGTAGAAAATACGCGATGAGAAGACATTGGCTCTGAAAATAAAATAAAAATAACAATGAGAACAGTGGAAACAAAATCAATCAATTGATGGAGACGATTCGATAGAAATATAATTGCAAAATCAAGATGAAAAAATTTTTTACGAAAAAAAATGACAAAAACCGGAAAATTTTGTGAATCAAGGAGAAAATCGATTTTTAGCTGTTCAATTTTTTAGCTATGCTTCTCGGCATAACAAATATAATTAACGCTTCAAATTCTCTATCCAATGGCGAAAAAATTGTAAAGAAATGTGGAAATTTCGTTGATTTACGAATTTTTGAAATATTCTTGGAAAAATTAAGAGTAAAAATGAATTTTTGTTGCAATCGCTCGTGGCTACAATGTTTTAGTGACAATAAATTGATAGAACTCATTGATTTAAAAATTTTGATGCAAAAAAAATTAAAATTTGTTGAAAATTGACCTAATGGCGAATTTTTTTAGCTTTTGGCCTAAAGCGGATTTTTAAAACTGATTTTTCGCAATGAAATTGACATCAGACAAGTTTGCCGTTAATTTATAAAGAAAGATCACAAAATTTTGAGTGGAATAGAAAAAAAAAAAACTATGAAAAACGATGAAGATTTCGAGGAGAAACGACGAAATTAAAAAAAATAGGTAAAAATCAAAGAAACCAAGTGATAGAGGCTTGAGCTCACTCTTAAAGGACGCTCTGGGTTCTTGTAGCGAAAATGCGGCAGAGCGGGAATTCAAAATTCAAAATCTGAAATATCAAAAATGGCCAAAATTTCAAAATGCTCCGATTTGCATGAAAATTGGAGGGATTATAGGGGGGCATGAGTGGAGACGATTTTTCGTGTTTTTGTGACTCACCGATCGTTGCAGGACCTGCTATGCGCCTTTAAATTTCCTAACTTAAAATGGTCTAAAATCGGTCAAAATGAAGCAATTTTGAAGCGGTTTTTTGCATTCTGGCTCAAATTTTGTCGAGAATTTGAAATTTAACACACCGATCAAAATTGCTATGTGGTATGGTAGAAAAAACTACAGTAATCCTACCGTATACCCAGATATATACAAAATTTGTGCTAAATCAATTAAAAATTCAGTTTTTTTGCCATGTTATTTATTATTTTTTTAATATGAAAAATTCAGGCATTATATAGAAGCATTCTTTGTGTTTAACAAGAAAATTGAAATTTTGATGGTCCGTCTCCAATTTTTCGATCAAAATAAAAGTAAAGTAGCATGTTGCGGTACTTAAACTGTTCGTAACAGTCTACTCCATCCAAAAAAATTTAGTGCAAGTACTTAAAAACAAGCTTATTTATTAAGCTCAATAGATTAAATACAATGTTTGATGGTCCCATCTAAATATTTCGATCGAACTTGGGTATAAGATAATATATCATATCAGAGCCAATGTCTTCTCATCGCGTATTTTCTACATCACCCACTCGCTAACAAATCAAGCGTCATCTCGCATGTGTAAGATTATTTAATAGCTGTTTTTGTCATAAATTTGTTAATTTCAGCGTTTTTTTGCCAAAGTTGGCGAGGAAGAAGCCGAAAAGGTAAATACATTGTTTTTTGCAGTTAATAATTGACGACTTTCAGGATTTTGTGTATTTCACCCATGACCATGAGCGTATTACTGTAAGTTTTATCATAAACGATTTTCTGATTCAACAACAATTCACATCAACAATATTATAGGCTCTTGTCAACCACGCCCGGGACTTGATCGAACAAATCCGACGCAGACACCGTGACCGCCGAGCCTAAATAAATTCCTTGTTGTTTAATTGGCGGGGCTCACCTGCCACCCACCATTTCAACTTCTCACCCTGTGTTAAACTTTTTTTGTAATTTAACGAATGTAATAAACTGTTATTAATTTAGAAGAGTTTTTATTCCGAGGAATCTGATATGCTATGTTTCTATTTTTCTGGCATATTTGCACTACTTAAGTATCCTACCTTTCTCTGGTCCAGACAAAATCATGACTACTATTGTTAAGCATGGCTTAGCGCCGTAGACGGTTCCATGTGATCTCTCTATGCCTCTTTATGTCTTTCAATGCCAGAAAGGGAAAGGGGTGTTGCCAAGGGGGCGTGTCTGACCAATGAGAAGAGGAGGCTCCTCCCACAAGCCGACCTGTGGGGAGTCGGTTCATTCATTCATTATTAATCAATGCCAGTCGATTTTTTATTTCTTAATTATATTATGCAAAAAAATTTTTAGGCTTCACTTTATTGTCTTCCACTTAATTCACTTAATTTATTATTTTTAAAAAGTTGGGATAAATTGAAGGCACAGCTTTTACATTTACTCCTTCAACTTTAGCATCCGAATTGAATAAACGGTTATTATCAGAAGAATTTCGGATATATTTGGGGCAAAGCTTCGAATTTACTCTTTGAAATTCGTATATAAAAATAATTGGCAAAAGTTGAACTGAAATATTCATAGTCATGAATTTTTCAGTCTTAACTAAAAAAAAGTTACTTTCTTTCAATGCTCGCATTATATAGTAATTATGAATAAGTTTGGTTACTATCTGGAGAATTTCGGATAAATTTGAGGCAAAGCTTCGAATTTACTCTTTGAAATTCGTATATAAAAATAATTGGCAAAAGTTGAACTGAAATATTCATAGTCATGAATTTTTCAGTCTTAACTAAAAAAAAAGTTACTTTCTTTCAATGCTCGCATTATATAGTAATTATGAATAAGTTTGGTTACTATCTGGAGAATTTCGGATAAATTTGAGGCAAAGCTTCGAATTTACTCTTTGAAATTCGGATTTTATTGTAATTGGCAGATACTGCCTGAAATTCCATTATACAATTAAAATTGTAGTGAATCGGATTGGGGTTGCAAATTTTTATTATACAAATAGTCGAGTATAACTGAGCTCTAATTATAAACTGTTTTCCTTTCAGTGGTAAATTTTTTAGGGTTTTTTTTTAATTATAATTTGATATTAATTTAAACATTTGAAATGCGCGCGCAACTGTTCGCGTCGGGAGCAATCACAGCTGGAACGAGTTTTACCGTAAGCAAGAGAGTGCGGAACACCATTTGGCAATGGTTTTTTTTTGCAATCTCTTATCCAAATCCTTATTATCACAAACATCTGAAATTTTCACTTCTTCTTTATTGTGAAATTTTTTTTCTTTTCAAATTGTCTTCGTAACAACTACTGTGTAGTCAACTGTTCTCTGTACACTTGAAACACTTGGAAGTACGCTATAGTGTACTCCGGCAACCCAGCATACTCTAGCAACACGCGTGCCGCGTCGCGTTCTTTTCGAATATCGTCATCCTCGTTTGTCTTCATTTTCTTCTCTCTCAAGGAGAGAAAACTGAAATAATAGAAATGACCTTTTTGAATATTATATAAAATGTTCCAAATTTCAGTACTCAAAATGAATACCGACCATACCAATACTTCGGTAGATTCTTCTATCCAATGCGACATCCAACCACAAGCAGCCAACCCCAATCAAGAGAGGTAAAATTAATTTTAAAAAATTTTGATGCTTTGTCAAACTTGGAGATTAATTACAATATTCAGACCAACAAATCGGCTGATCGTCGAGAGAACACAAGGAGCTGAGCAGGTACGATTAAAATATCCGTTTTCGATATGACGTTTTTTTATTAATTCAGGCTGTTGCAAGAGTCACTGTAGACTTTCCATCCAGTTCTCCAACAATGGGCGAGGAAGCAATCAAGAGACTACAGGATCAGATCGATAACCTTTTGAAAAACTTTCTGGCTGATCCAGCAAACACTTTAGAATCGGCAAGAGATAAAGTCGATGCTTCTACACAAACTATTCGAGAGCCTAGTCCAGTGCGAGAAGCTGCCGACTTCGAACAAAATGCTCTAGTGGAAAACGAGGCCGGAGGGCAACCAGAAGAAGCCGACAACGGTGCGAGGTTAGATTTTAAAATTATTTAAATGTTCGTTAAATACATTGTTCTATTTCAGGGATGAGCCGGTCGAAATACAATTCGAAATTATCCGCAATGGGGTGAGAAACCAATTCTATGTTACTTAATTCCAGATTACTCATTCAGGTGTACAAGGATTTCCGCGTTGTGATGGAAAGTTCGAGGGGTATCTCAATGGAAGAAATCCACCAAATGAGTGAAAATATGTCCGAATACCTGGAGTCATTGTTCCTCACTGGCTCGGAGTTTCTGACACCTCCAGCCACTAATACCACAGTAATTTATTTTAATGGTTTTTATAATAAGACTGTATTACTTTATAGGCTAGTGATCGTGCCTCAGCTAGTACTGAGGAACGCTCTGCTCCAACCACCGAAAGCACTAGTGAAGAAAGTGACCGCGATGGATCTCGTCCACCTTCGTTCATCGCTGAGTCAGGTTCGTCCGATGGGGCTCATCCATCGTCGTCAACTGAATCGGCTTCATCGTCCAGAATTCGCCGTAGGTCAGAATCGGTTTCTGATGAAACTGACAAAAACGATGCCAAGAGAAGCAAGAAAAGCCAAGTAATTGTGATTTAATGTCTAAATATAACTAAATGAAATTTTCAGGAAAGCCCTTAAATCTCTCTGAGCATTTTTGCCACTGTTATCCAAGTTCTGCGCGCCATTTTTGTTTTTTTTTTTTGTAGAAATGTTTTCTTTTTTGTTACTTTGTTTTTCGTGTATATTTTGTTAGACATTTTGTAACCAAATCCAATATCCAATTTTTACATACCATTTAACCAATTGTTACAAATCATTTAACCAATCCCAGTTAATCACTTATCCAAATCTCACATATTCTCTTGCAAATGTTTCGATCACCTCTGTAATTGTTGTTTATTTTTGTTTCATTTTGTTTCCTGACATTCATTGAATGTTATCATCTTCTGAATTAGTTTTTCACATTGAAACGCAATAAATTATTCGGAAACAAAATTGATTTCATAATAATTTTGAATTAATTTTGACAAATAAATTGTCAATATTTTTATTCTTCAGACATTTCTCGCATTCTCGGAGTATTCAGCCACAAATTTTTCGAGCTATAGGAAAGATTTTTTCTGAGCATTAGACAATATGGTTTGCTAAAAACAAAACACAATACTGCATTAGGATACTCTCTCACGTTTTTTTTCTGAGCAGTTAATCGAGAGAAAGAGTGCTTTAAGTGCAAATATTGATCCAGAAAGCTAATTTAATCCTGTTTCGAATGCAACAAGATCACGAAGAAAGAAAACGAGCCGTTGTTCCTCTCAATAATGAGTATCGAAAACTGCTTGAAAGAGCTTTTGCAATGGCGCAAGATGTTAATCGACATTATTTCTGCACACAACAAAATAATGCGGATAACAAAAATGAAGCTCGAAGTGTTCGGCAGGAAAATTTGACAACTAATGAGTCTTCTAGTCGTAATTTTAACAATCTCAATGCTGTATTTGATCTAATCGTCTGGAGGTGTTTCAGAATTACAGATTTTCAGATTTATTTTGCGCCTTCCGCTGAATAGAAAAAATCGATATTTTTGTGTTTTATGATATGCTGATTTCAGGAAAAATGTTCAATTTAGCATAATTTCACGTTTCATCGACAAAAATTTCAAAAAATCTATTCATCAACCACAACTACACGACACCGGCACATTTCGCCAAGGCTGAAATCGCATATAAGAATTTAAGCATTTTCAGAGTGGTGGTGAGCTGCTGTATGGTGGTCTCTAACTGTTTTGTTTGTGAATGAAATCCGACAATCCAAACAAAGAAAATAGTCAGAATGTCATGCTTTACAACATGGAGAAAACGTTTTAGCTTAAAAAATAAAAAAAAAATGCTAACAAAAATTTTTTTTCGAATTTTCCAACAATTTTTTATTTCACCAGTATATCGCAATAACCATATTGCGACGAATTTCACCTATTTTCTTTCAAAAGAATGCCGAATTCCAAGTGGTATTGTAAATCACCTCAATCGGCCCTATGCCTCCGTTTATTCGCACCTCTTTTAAGGTAGAGATACCGTATTCTCATTGCAGTGGGAGAGAGAGATAGAGAGAGACAGAGTAAGGGTGATGCAAAGAGGCGTGACTGTTCAAAGAGAGAGGAAGACTCCGCCCACAAGCCAACCTTTGGGCAAACCGGTCATTCATTCACTACGAATGTCAAACTGCCTCAACATGTCCTCCGAGCAAGAAGATTCGATCGCAAGAAGCATGAGGTGAGTTTTTTTCTAACATTTCAATTTTAAATTGTATTAATCGAAACAAAAAATAAATCCATTTATAATTTCAGTACTGTCGAAGAATTTTCGAAGCGTGGAGCGGCTAAAAATGTAAGAATAAGACAGTATCAACTCATCAAGGTAGATGTTCTTCAGGTAACAGTCCGTAGAACGCGACAATTAAGGGTATTTACCGAGAAGAAGCCGGTCGAGAAGAACGAAACGATCAATGCGAAGTTGGAGTCAAAGAAGAACGAAGTAGGAAAAGTCGAATTGAAGAAGAAAGAGATCAAGAAGGAGGATGTGAAGGAAAAGAAGGAAGTGAAGATTGTGGCCCCGGTTTCGCGGGTCGTTTCCCCAGTTCCTTCTCGACCGATTTCGCCGGTTGTTCAGCAACCAGTCCCGGTTTCTACCCCGGTAAGTCGCGCTCATTTAAAAATATCCCAAGCCCATGAAAAATTAAAAGTTTATTTATTTTCTAGATTGCTTCCGCTCAGGGAATCTTGAGGCAGCCAAATGGACCCGGACTTTTATCGGTCATCAAGAAGAAGGTAGTCACGGACTTAATATTATCAAATAACAGACATTTTTCAGTTCACCGATGCTAAACGGAAGCTGTCAAGCGCGATTGGACGCTTGAGTGGACGCCACCCACCAGTGAGTGAAAATTTTGGAAGTTTTTTCTTAGAGCCCATATTTGCTCAATTTGAGATGTTTTTCGAATATCAGATAGCATGCATATTCTAGTAAGAGTAGCTTTCTTTATAAAAACGACGTAAAATTTAGAATTTGACTGAATGAAATCTTGAGTAATGTCAGAATTCTTTTAAATTTTTTTTTATTTCAGGATGGCCCAGCTCACCAATAAGTCCGCCAAATTAAATGTGTTTTAGTTTGGTAATAAAGTTTTAAAAAGTATACGTTTTTATAAAAACCAGCAACACTTGTGCTTCCGTTGAAAAAATCAAAGTTGTCATCGAAAACGAATTGCAATAGAAGATGTATTAACAGAAAAAAACTCATGCATCAACTGGCCATAACTGAAATGCTTCTTTGTCGATTTAACCGCCTCGATCCTCGAATTTATATTTTATGGATATTATTAAAAGAATTTCGGATAAAATTGGGGCAAAGCTTCAAATTTACTCCTTGAAATTCATTCAAACATTTATATTTTCAATTTTAATAACAGATGACGACATTTTTTAAGAATTTGTATTATGGTCTAATTTATTTATTTTATAATTGAAGATGATTGGGATAAACTATTTCAACTTTTTAAATTAATTTTGGAATATTCGGATATTATCAGAGGAATTTCGGATAAATTTGGGGCAAAGCTTCGAATTTATTCCTTGAAATTTAAATATTTATTATAAATTTTGAATCAATCGAGATTGAATATTATTCTTATGATTTAGAAGAATAATTTTTGAATTCTTAGGTGGATATTGCAAATATTTATGCTTTGGCTATTAAGCTATTGATGAAGCGCGAAAATCAGCTAAAATTCCTGAAATCATCATATTAGAAAACCCAAAAATGTCGATTTTCTTCTGACATGAGGAAAAGAACAAAAAAATCTGTAATTCTGAAATAATTTGTTTTCCTTAAATGCCTTTATTTCCATGTTCATAAATGAATGTAAATTAGTTAATGATTTAAAATAATCGCCATTACTAACAGTTGGAACATTAAAAAAATACGATTCTTTAGGATTTTAAAGAAATTTGAACAAATTCAGCTTCGAAATTGTTTCAACATTTTGCCAGGATGTTGTCCGCAGCATGATTTGCTGATATAGAACTGAACCAAAAAAATGTAGTTGACTGCATATTCTAGTTTTTGCAATAATTGTATTGAATATTTGTGGTGTTTAAAGGTATTTCGAAGGATTTTCCAAAAACAGTTTGAAGTTGATTGCGTTTGCTTTAATTTTCACGACAAATATATTGAATTTGATATTGCTTGGCCCCCACTGAAGACGTTTTGCAATATTTTGTTTCAAAACAAAAAAAAATCATTTACACTAAACTCTCAGACGTATGTCCAGTTCTATTTCAAAATGTTTCTCTATAGTGATCAGGCTCTTTGAATATTTCTGCTTCAGTTTCGTAGTTAATCCACCAGAACGAAAATCTGAATTTTTTTGGATCCAATAGTCATTATTGAATTTTATTTTGCTTTGTCCCCAATGAGGATTATTGATTGATTTTTTGTAGTATAATAAGAATAGAATAAAGACGAACCTCGACAAAATGAGTTTTTTCTCTTCAACTTGACCAGTCATTCCTTGGTGTCACTGAATAGTTCCATCAATATCCGTCAATGGAATTTTGGTCTTTTAGTTACTTGTCTCATTTTCGATTATATGAAGTTAACAATGGTAATGTCAACAAAGATCTGGAAAAAAATATATAGACAAAAATATTGCTCACCTATTTTCACCATGCTTCGAATATTTTTCAAAAAAGTATAAAAATTGGGTGGTGAGACCATTTTCCTGAAAACTATTAAAAATTGTGCAACTACGGCACATTTTGCATTAAAAAATGAAGCGGATGAACAAAAATTCTATTCACCCTACATAACCGCACGGACTTTAACAGGCGCCTTTCATATTATTATTGTTGAACTGAAGCAAAATATACTTTTTACAATAATTTAATTGAACCTTGTGGTGGATGAAAGGATTTTTTGAAATTTTTGGCGATGAAACGTTTTCCCTACAACTGACAACATTTACGCTCCCTTGTAGGGTTTGCCCCAAATTTATCTGAATTTATACAAATAACAGCAAGGACTGAACGAAAAACTTTGATTTCCATTGATCGATATACATATAGGAATAATTATGAAACTTTGAAACACCAAAAAACGGAACCCAGCTTTGAAAGAAACAAGCATTGAATACTAAATCTTTGACTTTCATTCATCTCAAATTTCAACAAACTTACCGCTGAAAGAAAAAAAAAACAATTCATGACCAGAGAACAGTTACAATCGACCCTTTTTGTCATTGTAATCTGAATTCCCTTGTCATTGTTTTGTTTTTTTTTATTATTATTCATATATACATGACATTATTAATATTATATATGTACATGACTTATATGAAATAATATACAGATATATGAATTTCCAGGAGTAAATTCAAAGCCCACTTAATTATGCTAGATGGCTACGTAAAATATCATTCATACACTGTCTACTCTGGCAACATGAAGCTCCCCGCCATTCTTCTTTTCCTTGTCGTCTCCAGCCTCTGCTCCAACAGTAAGCCATTCGAATCATTTCAAAATATCCACTTTATTTTTTTAGCGGAGGATCCAGAATTTGACTTTGATATCGACGCCTTCTTTGGATATGATGCCTCTCAGAACACGACGACTACTGAACCGACGACTCCTAAACAGATCATAACAACGACAGAGGGGTCGACTTTTGAAATTGACGCCACAATTGTATTTTATGCAATTACCCTTATATCGGCTGTGTTTCTCTTTCTCGTGTTGCTTTTTAATATGTGCCAGCTCTTTTTAGAATAAATTGATTCTTATGCTTTTGGTTTCACATTGCAATTTTTCAGAAATATACCGAGTCGCGACTGTTTTCCTACAAAATTTTAAAGGGAAGGGTATTTGGAATTTGAACGAACAAGATAAAATCATGGACACCTAAATATTCAAAGTACCTTTATTTTCCCTATAGGATTTTCTCTGCATGATCGATCGTGTAGTGTGAAAACCGATAGTGCTAGATTTCCATTATCGCACTTCTAATTTTGAAATGTGACAAAGCATGTTAACAAGTGAAGGTAAAGCTGATATGTGTGAAGACTTCGTGCTTCTTCACCTGAAATGTGCTAAGCGTGTAGGTAGACGTGCAAAAAATGGGCAGATGGGAAAACGTTGAATGGGTGCAAAAAATTGGGTATAAATAGCACGGTTAAATGATCATTTCCGACATCATTCTGTTTTCTTTTTTTCGGTCTGCTATGCCAAACCTATTACCCAGTAAATATGGCTTGGGTCTCTTTTTCTGCTATCTTAACATTTCATTTACAGGCAAAATATGAATTCTATTGAGCGCCTTGAGCAATTCGGCGAAAACTTCTCTTATGAAGAGTGGGCTTGGTTCTCCATCAATTGCATCCTGCTCGAATATGCTGGCATTCAATCTCGTTCGAACGAATCCGAGTTGGATGAAGTGGAAGAAGCATGTAGGACGGCACTGTACCGAACGGTAGTGGCAATGGAGCCAGCAGTTTTATTCGACCCGAACGAAGTCGAATGGAACCTGAATACATTCTTCATGCTGGAGACTGAAATTCGAGACATGAACGAAGACGAGCAGAATCACAAAAGGGCGGAGATCCTTATAGAAACTATGAAGAAGTTCCGCGAATCGAGAGAAGACGATGAAGGATTCGAATCAGAAGAGGAAATGGACGAAGATGAATTTCAAGATGGGGAAATGGTCCGCTGGGAAAGCGACGACGAGGAGGATGAATAGGTATGACTTGATACTCTCCCATATTGATTCTCATTCAAAACATTTTAGATTCATCAAACCCAATGTCTTCGTGCACACCTATTCTATTAGCTACGGTCATAAGGTAATAAAGACACTACAACTGCAAAATCTTCAACAACAACTACCACAACGGTGTCAAAAGTTTTAATTATATCAATTTTAAATTGCTATTGCTTCATCATTCTTCAATAATCTTATTTATTTTTATCATTGTATTTTTTATTCACTATTTTTTGATTTTTAATAAACGAATAAATTATTAATAATTTGAAGTCGTGCATTAAAAAAAATAAATTGTCCAGACATAATTACCTTTCCAAAATAAAGAGAAAAAGAAAGCAAAATTATTCTAGAAAGTGATCAGCTTCCCTGTGGAAAAGAGAAAAAAATGTATAACAAGAAAACACAACGAAAACGCTCAATTAGGCGGTTATTCGCAAAAAAAAAATCATTAATCCCGCTGATTATTAAATTAAACCTTCACTTTTCAAGTGTGAAATTCAGCTGTTTTTTACGCAAAAGCTAGCAATACCACGGTTTGAAATTTCTTTGAAAATCGCGATTACTTATTATTACGGCGTTTCTTTGATGCAAATGTGCTTCATCGTAACCAGGTGCAAATTGCTCGCCAGTTTTAATAACAAAATCCAAGCTCCGCCCCTCTACATGGTGATCTGAAATCAGAGAGTGTGCTAACCTAAGAGAATCCATGGTGATTTGGCGTAGATTTGCAGTTCGTTACGACAAATGCGCTCTATTGCAAGTTTTGCACCGACAGTAGTAGCACTATAAAAGACCGGCGGATACGCAATTTCGTCAGTTCTCGCAGCTCCTCGAGTTGCGGGAAGCCTGCATTTCTTGCGGGCTCGTCGTGCCCCGCATAACCTGCGGGCGCGGCGTGGTCATTTCTCATTCGAGCTTCTCGGATGTGCTATGTTGAAAGTGTCGGGGATTCTCGACTGGTGCGATTCCGTTAGCCAGTACTAACCCTACTGCAGTGTCGCGTCCAGGCCGACGTTAAACCCATATTCATGAGTAGACATATCACCTGAAGATTAGCGAGAAAGAGGAATGGCAAAAGATCGATGCTGTCCGGCCGTCGAGAGGAGCGACAAAGCGGTTTCGGAAGGTAAAGTAGTAGTCACAATCTACTAGAATAACTCGAATAATTACAGGTATTTTGGATCGAATGGATCTAATTGGAGGCGACGTCTCGAACAAGAAACCTGGAAAGGAAAAGCGTCAAGTAGTTGGTAATTTTTTGGCCCAGGCTTTTTTTATTTTTATTATTATTAATATTATTATTGTTATTATTAATATTATTATTAATATTATTATTATTATTATTATTATTATTATTATTATTATTATTATTATTATTATTATTATTATTATTATTATTATTATTATTATTATTATTATTATTATTATTATTATTATTATTATTATTATTATTATTATTATTATTATTATTATTATTATTATTATTATTATTATTATTATTATTATTATTATTATTATTATTATTATTATTATTATTATTATTATTATTATTATTATTATTATTATTATTATTATTATTATTATTATTATTATTATTATTATTATTATTATTATTATTATTATTATTATTATTATTATTATTATTATTATTATTATTATTATTATTATTATTATTATTATTATTATTATTATTATTATTATTATTATTATTATTATTATTATTATTATTATTATTATTATTATTATTATTATTATTATTATTATTATTATTATTATTATTATTATGTACTTGCACCAGTCGTACCACTTGCGGCTGTCCCTTCTCTCTATCAGTCGACTGATTCCCCCCTGCCGTACCACTTGCGGCTTCTCCCTCTATATCCCACCACTTCTCTCTCTCTCTCGGTCCTACCGTTTGGGACCAACCATCTCTTCTTTTTTTTTTTGGGAAAGTCGTACCACTTACGGCCATGCCAGTCATTCCACTAATGACTAGCATCCCATTCCGTTTTATTTTTTTTTTTTTTAATCTTAAGTCATGTGTATAATATTAATAATGTCTTAAAGAATTTCGGATAAATTTGGAGCAAAGCTTTGAATTTACTCCTGGAAATTCATATATCTGTATATTATTTCATATAAGTCATGTACATATATAATATTAATAATGTCATGTATATATGAATAATAATAAAAAAACAAAACAATGACAAGGGAATTCAGATTACAATGACAAAAAGGGTCGATTGTAACTGTTCTCTGGTCATGAATTGTTTTTTTTTTTCTTTCAGCGGTAAGTTTGTTGAAATTTGAGATGAATGAAAGTCAATGATTTAGTATTCAATGCTTGTTTCTTTCAAAGCTGGGTTCCGTTTTTTGGTGTTTCAAAGTTTCATAATTATTCCTATATGTATATCGATCAATGGAAATCAAAGTTTTTCGTTCAGTCCTTGCTGTTATTTGTATAAATTCAGATAAATTTGGGGCAAACCCTACAAGGGAGCGTAAATGTTGTCAGTTGTAGGGAAAACGTTTCATCGCCAAAAATTTCAAAAAATCCTTTCATCCACCACAAGGTTCAATTAAATTATTGTAAAAAGTATATTTTGCTTCAGTTCAACAATAATAATATGAAAGGCGCCTGTTAAAGTCCGTGCGGTTATGTAGGGTGAATAGAATTTTTGTTCATCCGCTTCATTTTTTAATGCAAAATGTGCCGTAGTTGCACAATTTTTAATAGTTTTCAGGAAAATAGTCTCACCACCCAATTTTTATACTTTTTTGAAAAATATTCGAAGCATGGTGAAAATAGGTGAGCAATATTTTTGTCTATATATTTTTTTCCAGATCTTTGTTGACATTACCATTGTTAACTTCATATAATCGAAAATGAGACAAGTAACTAAAAGAACAAAATTCCATTGACGGATATTGATGGAACTATTCAGTGACACCAAGGAATGACTGGTCAAGTTGAAGAGAAAAAACTCATTTTGTCGAGGTTCGTCTTTATTCTATTCTTATTATACTACAAAAAATCAATCAATAATCCTCATTGGGGACAAAGCAAAATAAAATTCAATAATGACTATTGGATCCAAAAAAATTCAGATTTTCGTTCTGGTGGATTAACTACGAAACTGAAGCAGAAATATTCAAAGAGCCTGATCACTATAATTTGGAGCGTGTGAGAACATTGCTTTAAGTGTCATGTTTTCCTGATTCTAAGGCTTTGAGACTCTTTATTTATAGCGTAGGCAGCTTAATCGGAACAAATGCAATAGAAATATGCTAAAGAAAAGTTAAGCTTATCAAATAGGGGATGACTGAGGAACGTTTTGCCTTTTTGGCCCTCATTTTGCTCTATATTGAGAATTGCGTTATTAAATGGCAAAATTCTTAGCTGATGTTGGAAAAACCGTTAACATGGGGGCTATAAATGGAAATAACCATTCTCAAAATGGTAAAGAATTTTCCGCATCTGTCATATAATTAAAAGTCTTTAATAAGAATACTTTGGTTGTTCCAGTAGTTAACATCTCAAACTTGGGTAATTAAACTTTTATTGAGAAAAGAATAGGTATAACAAAAAATAAATGGTAAAATATAAAAAAAACGTGAGTGTGGGTCATTGATGCACCCTTTTTTTTATAAGGACGGGCTACGTGGCAATATTGTATTTTTTCTTAATTAAGTTAACGCCGATGTCTGGTGCTAAGTGTGTGGGTGACGTTTATTAATGAAAGGATAATGGTGGTTATTAGCGACAAATAACTCAAAACGATTTTGTTAACTGATTATTAACAAAATAATCGCAACATCAAAATTCTTGTCGAAATTCGCTTTTCAGTGAATTTCAATCAAATTAGTTTTATTCAAAAAGCATCAAATTCTGACTATTTTTTTTCTTTTATTCAATAATTTTTTATCTTATACCCAACTTCGATCGAAATATTAGATGGGACCATCAAAAATTTTACTTTATATATTTGTTGTTAGAAATAAGCTTGTTTTAAGTATTTAATCGACTTGCACGAATTTTTTTGGATGGAGTAGACTGTTACGAACAGTTTAAGTACCGCAACATGCTACTTTACTTTTATTTTGATCGAAAAATTGGAGACGGACCATCAAAATTTCAATTTTCTTGTTAAACACAAAGAATGCTTCTATATAATGCCTGAATTTTTCATATTAAAAAAATAATAAATAACATGGCAAAAAAACTGAATTTTTAATTGATTTAGCACAAATTTTGTATATATCTGGGTATACGGTAGGATTACTGTAGTTTTTTCTACCATACCACATAACAATTTTGATCGGTGTGTTAAATTTCAAATTCTCGACAAAATTTGAGCCAGAATGCAAAAAACCGCTTCAAAATTGCTTCATTTTGACCGATTTTAGACCATTTTAAGATAGGAAATTTAAAGGCGCATAGCAGGTCCTGCAACGATCGGTGAGTCACAAAAACACGAAAAATCGTCTCCACTCATGCCCCCCTATAATCCCTCCAATTTTCATGCAAATCGGAGCATTTTGAAATTTTGGCCATTTTTGATATTTCAGATTTTGAATTTTGAATTCCCGCTCTGCCGCATTTTCGCTACAAGAACCCAGAGCGTCCTTTAAGAGTGAGCTCAAGCCTCTATCACTTGGTTTCTTTGATTTTTACCTATTTTTTTTAATTTCGTCGTTTCTCCTCGAAATCTTCATCGTTTTTCATAGTTTTTTTTCTATTCCACTCAAAATTTTGTGATCTTTTTATAAATTAACGGCAAACTTGTCTGATGTCAATTTCATTGCGAAAAATCAGTTTTAAAAATCCGCTTTAGGCCAAAAGCTAAAAAAATTCGCCATTAGGTCAATTTTCAACAATTTTTAATTTTTTTTTTCATCAAAATTTTTAAATCAATGAGTTCTATCAATTTATTGTCCCTAAATCATTGTAGCCATGAGCGATTGCAACAAAAATTCATTTTTACTCTTAATTTTTCCAAGAATATTTCAAAAATTCGTAAATCAACGAAATTTCCACATTTTTTTTACAATTTTTTTGCCATTCGATAGAGAATGTGAAGCGTTAATTATATTTGTTATGCCGAGAAGCATAGCTAAAGAATTGAACAGCTAAAAATCGATTTTCTCCTTGATTCACAAAATTTTCCGGTTTTTGTCATTTTTTTCGTAAAAAATTTTTTCATCTTGATTTTGCAATTATATTTCTATCGAATCGTTTCCATCAATTGATTGATTTTGTTTACACTGTTCTCATTGTTATTTTTATTTTATTTTCAGAGCCAATGTCTTCTCATCGCGTATTTTCTACATCACCCACTCGCTCTCAAATCAAGCGTCATCTCGCATGTGTAAGATTATTTAATAGCTGTTTTTGTCATAAATTTGTTAATTTCAGCGCTTTTTTGCCAAAGTTGGCGAGGAAGAAGCCGAAAAGGTAAATACATTGTTTTTTGCAGTTAATAATTGACGACTTTCAGGATTTTGTGTATTTCACCTGGAATTTGTATGCCGCGGCATCGGTTGAAACACAACTATCATGTGGAAAACATCATCTTCCTATTCTTGGAGCTATCGTTATCAATCACAAACGCGCCAAAGTGATGAGAATGCGATTCGTTTGCCGCCGATGCACCGAGGAAAACGACCCGCGTCCAGAAGACTGGCTTCCGCCGGATTTTCGAGAGTTTTTGTTCGTCCTAACACCAATAAAAACGGTATGTTTTTGACAATTTTCGAATTTTCATGATTTTTATGCGTTTCAGAAGCGCGATGAAAGAATTCTACAGAAAGTATGGACGGATTTGTCCGGAAAGAAATTGAATGGTTAGTCATCGCAACTGGGAAACTCGGCATTAACTCGACATTGCAGGCTGGAGCGATCTTCAACTGACGTCGCTGCGACGTGAAGCGTATTCACTGCGTAAAACAAGAATCAGTGAGGACACTACTATTTATTCTCCTTCTGGAGACGAAATAAAGCCTCGCGAGCCGCCAAAATTGCCCATTACCGTATGTTTTTGCATATTTTAAAAATCTTTATCAAATTAGTTCAAATAATGTTGAATATTTCGAAACAGATGATCTGTGGAAATTCTGAAAACCTTCGTTTGGAATTTCTGTAAAACAATTATCCTTTTTTGGCCAAAATACACGATATCATTCAATCGACATTTTAAGATCATAAATTTCAGAACGAAGAATTTTTTGCCAAGTATTATATCATGACAATGATTGACATTATCGATGAAAACGCCGAATGTGCGATGCATCATAAAATCGCGAATTTTGGAGTTTTGCTAAATCGAAAGCCACGAATGGATATCGAAGAATTCGAAAAAGAAAACGCGTTTGAAGTGCATGCATTCTGCGAGCAATGCCTTTTCGAAAAAAAGCTCTGCTCGACATATCCGTTTGAATTCCTGAGAGCAGTGGCGAATGGATTTGATGAGGAGGTTAGTACAGCACGAGTCGTTTTTAAGACAATTCTCAATATTTCAGAAGATCCCGACTCCGTTATACGAGTACTACAAAACGCTCATGCCGCCACCATCGCCGACTCGAACAATTTGCCGCGAGCCACCAATCGACTTCTGAATAGTTTTTAAAATGGTTTATTACTGTATCATGTTGCTTTGTACGTCTTAGAGCGTATTAATTTTGATTTTTGTCTCCTGTTGTTGCAACTAATAAATTTTGTTTTGAAGGAAATGTGATCGTTTTTTCTTCTAGTATTCAGTCAGAATTAAGAATTTCTATTTAATTATTAAGCAAATTTTATTTAATTTTAGTCAAAATTTTTTAAATATTTTCTTAAGGATAATTTTCGGCTACCCGATTTGCGTGGTCACAAAAAAAACAAGAAATCTGTAATATGCACCAATTTCTTTTGTCGGGGGAGATGTTGCGAGGAGCAAGAAAAATGATGAAAGATCCTTGTGTGTGTCCTTAACTAGACCATTTTTAAACCTAAAATTATTGATTGTTTGTGACGACGCCATATGAATTTCAGCTAATAGTGGTCCAATCGAGATGAAACATAGCTAGAAATTTTTGGCGGTTCTGAAAACCCTAAAACCACTCAAACTTCCCTAATAGCGACGGAGAGCTTCATATTGCTTATTTCGAAAATGAATGAAGCTGACACCTGTTATGCAGGCATCTATCGTATTGGGAGGAGCCTTGAAATCGTCGGCAGTGTTTCTGCTTTTCCAATAATAAAAAAAAACAAAAATATTTATGAATCTTTGGAATAACAAGAAATCGTTATTTGGCTTTCTGCCAATTTGAAATGGTAACACTGAATGAAAAACGAAAGGATTTTCCGTTTAAATAGAAAAACTAATTTGTTTCCATTGTGTTTATAAAGTATATGAGTGAAAAATAGATCAAAGTAGTATATCCTGTATGGAAATTTATCAAGTAGACGTAAAATGGATTTCTGGGATAAACATATAATGAAAAATTTCGAGGGAGCCTCGAATGATAGATACAGTGAAACACTAAATTGATGACTGGAGAAAAGCTGAATTAATGGATATTTGATAGAATTTGCTAGATAAAAAACTATAACAAAATTTGAAAGAAACAAAAAAACAAACAAGAACATTTGTTTGCTAGTGGCTACAACAGAATTATTATAAAATTAGAAAAAAAGAAACAGTGAAGTAATGAAATTATGTATCTGTTAGAGTTTAGTCACCTCGTTCTTCTTGTATTTCTTGGCATCATTTCCTTCAATTTTGTCGTCAATTAAGTCCGACTTACGACGAATTCGGCGGTTTTCCGTAATCCCACTAGATGTAGATGGGACAGTCGGGTCAAACGAAGTGGATTGGGAGTCCGTGACTCCTTGAACGTCTGATGTTTTAACTTCCATCGTACTATTCAACTGAAACGTTTGGGTTATTTCATCACAAAAAAAAATTAACACCATAACAGATAAAAATAATTTCGACAGGAAAAAGAAACTCACAGCGATTTCTGCCGTTTCCATGATTTTTTTGGTATTTTCTGGACTGGAAAATGACTGATGGTGGTCACTGGGCGAGCTCAAAACAGCGACGGAATTCTAAATATCGAATAGCACATATTATAACATATGTATGAAAGACAAGAAAAGACAAATTACCGAAGAAGCAGTAGCTGAAGACGTCGAATTCTCAGGAGCAGATGCAATTATTGAGATGAGTTCGTTGGCCATTGCCTCACGCATAAGGTCGATGTCGTCCATTGAAACCCCATCGAGGTTGGGCATCACATAATCAATATTTTCGTGCTTCTAAATATTTTAATTTGACTGAATTTAGAATCGGACAAGTTGCTTACGTTTGGTGCAAAGATCTCAAACTTCACCACGAGAGGCTCAAAGCTGGAATTAAAAACTTGTCTAAAAAAAGGTTTTTTTTTCATCTTACTTCAACTCATTTGAAACTGTAGCCGACTGTATTCTCTCTTGGTTCTCATCGGCTTCTGCAGTTTCCGTAATTGGTGTCGGGACATGAAATGTTTGTGTTGAAACATCCTTTTTATCTTTCTAAAGTCAAATTAAAATTATCACAAAAATTAGAATAAAAATAACCGGTTCAATAAAATTTGTAGGATCCACAATGAATTTCTTCACAACGTCATTGATCTGATTACGCAACACATCGGCTCCAGTCCTCGAAATCACCGATTTGTTGGATGGGAAATTGATAGTTAGATTCGCAACTATCTGAAAATTTTTGGTTATGTAATTATGGGAAAATTGACTATTTTACCTGCTCTTCTCCTTCAATTACTTGTGACAGCTGAACAACCAAAAGATTTGCTGATCTAGAGGAGCCCTTGGATGATGATTGATTGTTGGCAGACTCGGTCGTTGAAGATCCTGTGTTAGACGAGGACATTTTACGGAGTTTTCTGCAATGGACAAAATAGAAAATGCGAAAATCCACAAATTTAAATAACAGAAACATTTTGCAACGTGTAAAAAAAATGGGTCCCGGAAGGAGGGGGCAGACAAGTTTGGGCTACTGTAGTCATCGCAACTAATTGTGGGCGTGACACTGACTCCTCCTACTTTTGTCACTTGAGCTCCGCCCACTTTTATATCTCACCAAGCTGCCACATCTCATTCAGTTGCATTTTTAGCTACCATCTGCAGCAATCCATTCAATTCTTTTGTGAACATGTCCGATAGATCTCCATCTCCACCGGTCAACCACCGTGAAATGACTCTAGCAGAGAAGCGTAGGGTTCACTTGCACTTCGTCCGCTTGCGAGTCAATGCTGATGTTGATGAGGTCCGGCAATTCTTAAACTCTGTTTTTAATGGAGAAGAAGAATCTGTTCTCATCGATCCGTTACTTTCCAAACCCTACTTCTTCTTTTCTCTCATTATCGACCTCGATGTCATAATTTTTCCAGCCGGTACCACTTTTGATTTCGATGGTGTCTCGATGCTTCTCGACATTCGTGCTCGTAACGTCGAACTCACTAGACCATTTATGATTAATGCCATTAACGACGTTTGGGTTGAAGAAATTCATCTGGTGGGAGAATCAGTTGTTTATTTTTCGGTTTACCTTCTTTATTTAAACTATCCCAATTATATTGTTGAGGAAGAATTCATGGAAGATCTTGCTGAGATTGTCGTCCACTCTCTAGAAAATCAAGACGAGTAATGCTTCCTCTTTCCCCGTTGCCCTCTAGTTTTTTTTATATTTAGTCCAGATCATTATTAAAGCAGTTTTTCTTTCTCTCTCTAGATAGTTAGCTTCTCCGAAAATGTAAATGTGTGAACTTTTTTCACTACTTCGACCAATGTGAGACGGACCTCGGTTATAGGCTGAGCATGGCATAGCGTCGTAGACAGCCCCAGCTGATCTCCCTATGCCTCCTTGCCGAGTGAGAAAGTTCAATTATTCGAAATAGTTGGGAAAACGATCATATTTTGCATTTTGGGATTTCTAAATTTTCCAGGCTTTATAATAAATACCAGCAACTATTCTAATCACGTGTTTTCTAAATTTTGTTTTGTTTATTTAAAATGTCCCATGCGGACAATGAATTTCGAACATTTAATCCTCTTTATATTCGAAATTCAAAAAAAAAAACAAAACAATGGCGAGGGAATTCAGATTACAATGACAAAAAGGGTCGATTGTAACTGTTCTCTGGTCATGAATTGTTTTTTTTCTTTCAGTGGTAAGTTTGTTGAAATTTGGGATGAATGGAAGTCGTTTAATTCTCGCTTTTCTGATCATTAAACAATTGGTTATTGATAAAAGAATTTCGGATAAATTTGGGGCGACGCTTTGAATTTACTCCTTGAAATTCGAATATTATTATAATTGACATATGTCGAATTGAAATGTTTAAAACTAAGGTGAATATTTTTCAATATTTTTTTTTTGCGTAGATTAATTTTAAAGGGATTTTAGAATTTTATACTTTTTTTTATTATTGGAAAAAAAAAAACAATTCTAATGAACGGAAGTCAAAGATTGTTTTATTCAAGCCTCGCTTTTGTATACTAAATAGCGTGCAAAAAACATTTTTAGGGTTTTTTTTATTGTCTAATCCATTAATTTATTATTTAAAAAAAAGTTGGGATGAATTGAAGGCAAAGCTTTTACATTTACTCCTTCAGCTTTTGCATCCTAATTGAATAAACGGTTATTATCAGAAGAATTTCGGATATATTTGGGGCAAACTGAAATATTCATAGTAGTGAACTGAAATATTCATAGTAATGAATTTTTCAGTCTTAACTAAAAAAAGTTACTTTCTTTCAATGCTCGCATTATATAGTAATTATAAATTAGTTTGGTTATTATCCGGAGAATTTCGGATAAATTTGAGGCAAAGCTTCGAATTTAATCTTTAAAATTCGGATTTTATTGTATTTGGCAGATACTGCCTATAATTCCATAATACAATTATAATTGTAGTGAATCGGATTGGGAAATTTTTATAGTACAAATAGTTGAGTATAACTGATCTCTAATTATAAACTGTTTGCCTTTCAGTGGTAAATTTTTTAAGGGTTTTTTTTTTATTATGATTTGATATTAATTTAAACATTTGAAATGCGCGCTGTTCGCGTCGGGAGCAATCACAGCTGGAACGAGTTTTACCGTATTATATATCTTTTATCCCAATCCGTATTAACTAATTTTAGTGTCATTTATCCGATCTAAGTAAATGAAATTTCCCTATTTAACACAAAAACAAACATCTGAAAATTTCATTTCTTCTTTATTGTGAAATTTTTTTTCAAATTGTCTTCGTAACAACTACTGTGTAGTCAACTGTTCTCTGTACACTTGAAACACTTGGAAGTACGCTATAGTGTACTCCGGCAACCCAGCATACTCTAGCAACACGCGTGCCGCGTCGCGTTCTTTTCGAATATCGTCGTCCTCGTTTGTCTTCATTTTCTTCTCTCTCAAGGAGAGAAAATTGAAATAATAGAAATGACCTTTTTGAATATTATATAAAAAGTTCAAAATTTCAGAACACAAAATGAATACCGACCATATCAATACTTCGGTAGATTCTTCTATCCAATGCGACATCCAACCACAATCAGCCAACCCTAATCAAGAGAGGTAAAATTAATTGAAAAAATTTTGGTGCTTTGTCAAACTTGGAGATTAATTACAACATTCAGACCAACAAATCGGCTGATCGTCGAGAGAACACAAGGAGCTGAGCAGGTACGATCAAAATATCCGTTTTCGATATGACGTTTTATTTATTAATTCAGGCTGTTGCAAGAGTCACTGTAGACTTTCCATCCAGTTCTCCAACAATGGGCGAGGAAGCAATCAAGAGACTACAGGATCAGATCGATAACCTTTTGAAAAACTTTCTGGCTGATCCAGCAAACACTGTAGAATCGGCAAGAGATAAAGCCGATGCTTCTACACAAACTATTCGAGAGCCAAGTCCAGTGCGAGAAGCTGTCGACTTCGAACAAAATGCTCTAGTGGAAAACGAGGCCGGTGGGCAACCAGAAGAAGCCGACAACGGTGCGAGGTTAGATTTTAAAATTATTTAAATGTTCGTTAAATACATTGTTCTATTTCAGGGATGAGCCGGTCGAAATACAATTCGAAATTATCCGCAATGGGGTGAGAAACCAATTCTATGTTACTTAATTCCAGATTACTGATTCAGGTGTACAAGGATTTCCGCGTTGTGATGGAAAATGCGAGGGGAATCTCGATGGAGGAAATCCACGAAATGAGTGAAAATATGGCCGAATACCTGGAGTCATTGTTCCTCACTGGCTCGGAGTTTCTGACACCTCCAGCCACTAATACCACAGTAATTTATTTTAATAGTTTTTATATTAAGACTGCTTTATAGGCTAGTGATCGTGCCACGACCAGTACTGAGGAACGCTCTGCTCCAACCACCGAAAGCACTAGTCAAGAAAGTCAGCGTGATGGAGCTCGTCCACCTTCGTTCATCGCTGAGTCGGGTTTGTCCGATGGGGCTCATCCATCGTCGTCAACTGAATCGGCTTCATCGTCCAGAATTCGCCGTAGGTCAAAATCGGTTTCTGATGAAACTGACAAAAACGATGCCAAGAAAAGCAAGAAAAGCCAAGTAATTTTGATTTAATGTCTAAATATAACTAAATGAAATTTTCAGGAAAGCCCTTAAATCTCTCTGAGCATTTTTGCCACTGTTATCCAAGTTCTGCGCGCCATTTTTGTTTTTTTTTTGTAGAAATGTTTTCTTTTTTGTTACTTTGTTTTTCGTGTATATTTTGTTAGACATTTCGTAATCAAATCCAATAACCAATTTTTACATACCATTTAACCAATTGTTACAAATCATTTAACCAAACCCAATTAATCATTTATCCAAATCTCACATATTCTCTTGCAAATGTTTCGATCACCTCTGTACTTGTTGTTTATTTTTGTTTCATTTTGTTTCCTGACATTCATTGAATGTTATCATCTTCTGAATTAGTTTTTCACATTGAAACGCAATAAATTATTCGGAAACAAAATTTATTTCATAATAATTTTGACAAATAAATTGTCAATATTTTTATTCTTCAGACATTTCTCGCATTCTCGGGTATTCAGCCACAAATTTTTCGAGCTACAGGATATATTTTTTTGAGCAGTTAATCGAGAGAAAGATCCACATTTAGAGACAATCCCATCGTTATCACAATAATCCCTCGGATTGAGCTATTCTTTTTATTCCATAAGCAATAGCTTCAGTTCAAAAAATTACTGTCATAGTTTGACAGTTATTGTTTTTAAGATAGATAGTACAAAGTCCATAGATCATTGTTCGCATGATGACCAAAGGGATCTGCTGACGTGTTCACATGAGTTTTGATTGGAGCAGGTTTGCTCAATTGCTGTCAGCGTTCCACATTATTTTTGCGACGAATCAGCCGAATTTAGTCACTTTTTCCGTGATGTTGCTGAAACATTGCATTAGTCTATTCCATTTCAGGTTTTCCCTCGATTATGTTAGCAAATCTGCCAAAGGATTGTATAATAGATCCAAAATTAATCCTTTTATTGAATCCAGCTCTTGTTGTCTACCCAAGAAATGTGATCATGAAAGAACTCTTGAAAGTTTTTTTTTTAATTTCAGATATGCTGAAAAATGTAATTTAACATATAAATTTGAGTGCAGATATTGATCCAGAAAGCTAATTTAATCCTGTTTCGAATTGTAAGAGTGGGTGATGTACAAGTTGCTTATTACGACGGTTTATTGATTATATATAATAACAAAAAGTAAAATAATAATATAAAAGATGAATACGGTTGGGGGCCACAGGGGGAGACGTCCGTGGGGAAATTAGACTGCTCCTAATTGATAACGGCGCCCTTTTATACGGGGCGCCGCGGCTCCATTCGGTTACAGAATGCAACAAGATCACGAAGAAAGAAAACGAGCCGTTGTTCCTCTCAATGATGAGTATCAAAAACTGCTTGAAAGAGCTTTTGCAATGGCGCAAGATGTTAATCGACATTATTTCTGCAAGCAACAAAATAATGCGGATAATAAAAATGAAGCTCAGCATCGCGGAGCAAAAAATTTCATGAAATTGTCGTGAAGGTTAAAACAAACGCAATCAACTTTAAAACTTTGTGGTCAGCAATATCAGCAAATCATGCTGCGGACAACATCCTGGCAAAATGCTGAAACAAGTTCGAAGTGTTTGACTTGGCAATTAGACAACTAATGAGTCTCTAGTAAAACTTTCAACTATCTCAATGCTGCATTTGATCTAATCGTCTGAAGGTGTTTCAGAATTACAGATTTTCAGATTTATTTTGCGCCTTCCGCTGAATAGAAAAAATCGATATTTTTGTGTTTTATGATATGCTGATTTCAGGAAGAATGTTCAATTTAGCATAATTTCACGTTTCATCGCCAAAAATTTCAATTCAAAAAATCATTTCATTTACCACAAGGTTCAATTAAATTGTTGTTCAGGGCAAATTTCTGACTTAAATTCGTGTTTTTGACAATTATTGAGGCTTCTAGTAAACAGCCAATAGACCGTGGTCATTTTAAGAACCGCTTGATGCTCCGAGAGCACTGATTAGATTACGTGTCGGTACCGGAAAAGCATTCAATTTATTCTATCAATCGTCTAAAATCTGCGTTAAAATTAGCAATTTTCACCAAAAAATGTGGATATATTCTGTATACTTATCATTTCAACAAAAATGTATTTTAAAATGATTTATTTAGAAAAAAAACGAAATCAAGATATTTCATCATTAGACAAAACAGTCTGGGTTGAATTCGCGGGGACCTGCAAAGTGTAAAAAAATCGCAAAATTTCGTGTCGTTCGGATCATACAAATCCCAATTTTGCTGTAAATAAATCCACTTACAGGCGTTGGAGCCTTTGTCCCCACCTCTGGAACCTTCATTTCGCCACCAGATGTTGAAGTAGTCGGTTTGGGTGGCTCGTCATCGGAAACCACCACGTAAACTGGTGGCGTAAGGCGAGACTCGTCCATTGAAGCATTACTTTCTTGCGGTTGATCCAATTGAATATCATCTTGGCTTTCTTCAATATGAGATAGAACTTCCGCAATTCCTGTTCTGCCTCCAACTCACGCGCAAGTCTCATCTTTGCGCGAACCGCATCGACTTTTTCACGAAGGCGTTGCTCATCAGCATCTTCTGTAACAATATGTTCACCTCCATCAGGCCCTAAAAGTATGAAAAATTTGATTTGAAGCAAATTTAATAAAAAATGGTTGGCGTTTCAAAAATTTTGGCGCCAAAAATCATACAATAATTTCAACCTTTGTTTTTCATAAAATTGTCGTGAAAGTTAAAACAAACGCAATCAACTTTGAAATTTTGTGGTCATCAATATCAGTAATTCATGCTGCGGACAACATCTTGGCAAAATGTTGAGACAAGATCAAAGTGTTTGATATGGCGATTAGGCAACTAATGAGTCTCTAGAACTTTCACCAATTTCGATTCTGCATTTTGGACGGTTTTTCAGAATTACAGATTTTCATATTCATTTTGTGGTTGTCGGCTGAATCGAAGAAAATCAACATTTTTGGCTTTCCCGATATACTGATTTCAGGAGAAATGTTTAATTTAGTTAAGTTTCAGGTTTCCGTGTTAACGTCTTCAAGTTTTTTTCTCAAACGGAATTTTATGGCGTACGAAAGTTGAGTATATATGTTTTTAAGAGTGTTTAAAAGCATTGGAATCATTTTTTTCAGTAGTATTTATTATCAACATTATTGTAAAAAAAACAAGAGATTTTCATTAATAATTCATGTGAAGAGCTTAAATAAAATTGAGAATCACTAGATAATAATTAATGCCAAGGATATAAACAATTAGATTTGCATTGCGTTAATGTTGGTTACAATATAATTATGGATTAAATTTAAACGAAACTCTGATAAACTTGTTCGATGGCGGTAGTGGGAGTCAATTAAGTTCAGCATTTCAATATCATCCTCGGCCCCTGGATCCGGATGTTCGGCATTACGCAACAGCACGTCCGCATTGTTATCTCGCACCTCCAACAGCTGGTTGATGTCGTGGGAGTTGAACTTTTTTCCTATGAAAACGGTGAAATGTCCATTGAGGTTTGTCAGAAAGAAGTATGGATTGTACAAATAGGGATGAATCCGAACGGCGGTTTGCTTTCCATCGAAGAGACTGTGTAGAAAGTATTGGAGCATCCGCGGATGATCTCGCTTCTTGAACAATACGAGAAATTTCGCCACCGAAATTAGCTCGCTCTTTGTCATGCTCCTCACTTGGTGCGGTCGATACTCGACGGCAGAGGCATCATTCGAAAGAATTGGGAGATTAACGATTTCCCGGGGATCCATTTCTGAAATATCAAAAATATTGGTATGTCGAATTGAGAAAGAATACGATAACGAGAAAATTCAGTTGAGCAGTGAATGAGCAGTAAAGAAGCGAAACAGAAAATTTTAAAAAAAATTGTTAATATACGCATTTCAAAAAGTAAACTCGAAGCGTTGCCTCAAATGTATTCGAAATTCTCTTAATAAAAGTCAATTATTTTAGAATTAATATGAAAATATTAAATTATTCCCCCAGTTAGCCCTTTATCTGGCTAAAATTTGATATATTTACCTAATTCTTGAAAATTCCAATATCAACTCGAATTCTTCCACTTATATGAATATTTGAATTTCAAAGAATAAATTCAAAGCTTTGCCCCGAATTTATCCGAAATTCATCTATTAATTATCAATTATTCATTAATTAATATGTAAAAGTTGAAGGAGTAAATGTAAAAGCTTAGCCTTCAATTTATCCCAACTTTTTTTCAACAATATCATGAAATTGAAGGGAAAAACAAGAAATGTTAAAGAAGAAAAAAGTCGACGGACGCGGTGATTGATAGTAAATGAATGACCGGATTTCCCAATGGTTGGCTTGTGGGCGGAGTCTTCCTCTCTCATTGAACAGTCACGCCCCTTTGCAAAACCCTTTTCTCTCTCTCTATCTCTCTCTCTCACTGCAATGAGAATACGGTATCTCTGCCCTGAAGGAGGTGCGAATAAACGGAGGCACGATTGAGGTGATTTACAATATCACTTGGAATTCGGCATTCTTTTGAAAGAAAATAGGTGAAATTCGTCGCAATATCAGCAACTTGATTTAATTGATGATACGACGAGAAAAGTATTGCATTGCTTCAAAAATTCCATTGTTCTTGCACATTTCCAAAAACAAGCAACGATCATTGGATGGTCTTCAATACTCGAAATCGAGTGTCTTTATTTCTCATTTTGACCGTCTTGCGCGTCGTAGCAACCGGAAAATAATCAAAAAAAATTGGAATTAAAAACGAGTATGTTTATCATTAAGGAATGCAATAGAATTTGACGAGGGGGAACGAGGGCGAGTGAATTATTTTGAGCGTTTTTTCCGAAGGTTAGTCTTGGCTTTTTTCTCCAGGTCCATCAGAATTTCCTTGCACATGTTGACAATAAACTGAATAGAATATATGCATTTCGATAGATAATTACTTTCTACTCTACCAAATGTTTACAATTTTTGGATTCTATGTCAGATAATGAAGAGAAATTCCGTTATTTTAATTTATAAATGAAAAAAAACTTTATTCCTTATTCTGAAATTTTTAACTAACTTAAAAAGTATTTTTCCAATTAACAAGTTTTTAAAAACAAAAACCATCGTTAAGAGCTAGCAAAAAGTAAATTTATTTTGAGACTGTTTCTTATGTTTATCGGCAGGTATCGGCACAAATCTAATACATTTGCCTTTTTAAATTTAATTGAAATCGACTCTTTTGATATGAAATTGCAGTTAAGGTTTTTTGAAGAGCTTTTATGAACTTTTCAATCAAATACATACCATGAGCTTCGAATGATCGCAACGATTGCGGTGGCAGTTGTTGATTATCTCGAAAACATTCTGTTGAAAAGTGCGGTAGAGTTGAACGTTGTCCGAGATCTTGGCAAATTTCCTTTTTGAAGCTGTCAGGCGACGCTATTATTTTTTTTTCACTTTCTCATGATTTCACGAAATTTACCAGCCGAACTTCGTACTCCCCAAGCGTGAACAATGCGAGATTGCCGAAGCTTTCGCAGTGAGACTCGGACATTTCTAAAATGTGTGAAAATCAGAGAATGAAACCATAGAAAGCAATCGAACGCGAAAGGGGGAAATGTCGGAAAACGAGCAATATGTAAATCCATTTATCTGTTCTTTGATCGCCAAATCGTGACCTCAGGACGTTGCAACCAATCAATGCGCGCTAATGATTTGATCTTGCCCGCTAATGGTCAAATGTTTAAAAGGTAAGCAAACTACAAATTTTGTAAATTTAGTAGATAACGAAGTTTTTTCAGCGTTTTTGCTGTTTTTATCTATCTAAATTACCCAAATTGATCATAATAGTGGGTGGAGTATAGTGGCAAAAGCAGGCGGAGCCTATTGGACTCCCTGTTCTTTCTGCACAAGGGGGTACCTTTCATCCGGTACACATTTTGCACACAATTAGTCAACAGTGTGTTGCAGGCCACGTGACACGTGTTACTATTACTTTGTCGGTTGTCTTAAACCATTTTCACTATATCTTTTCCTTCGGCATCTTCTTCATTTTTTTTATTTTCAGTTATCTACCAAGTTTTACACATGTTCCATTTACAACCGAATAGAACAAAAGAAGAAATGGATATCAAGGCTATTGCCTTTGAATTGAAAATCTCGGCCATACGGTTTTCTTTTTTAGAAACTCATCTGTCGGGTATATAGATGACTAGAATTCACTTGAAAAATCGAAACACAATTTCCAGACTCATTGGCAGAACAACGCTATCTAGAAAGCATGGATGCAATCCGCGGGGAAATGCGCCTTTTGCGTGAGTTTATTATATGATTTTTGGCGCCAAAATCTTTAAGACGCCAACCATTTTTTATTAAATTTGCTTCAAATCAAATTTTTCATTCTTTTAGGGCCTGATGGAGGTGAAAATATTATCACAGAAGATGCTGATGAGCAACGCCTTCGTGAAAAAGTCGATGCGGTTCGCGCAAAGATGAGACTTGCGCGTGAGTTGGAGGCAGAACAGGAATTGCGGAAGTTCTATCTCATATTGAAGAAAGCCAAGATGATATTCAATTGGATCAACCGCAAGAAAGTAATGCTTCAATGGACGAGTCTCGCCTTACGCCACCAGTTTACGTGGTGGTTTCCGATGACGAGTCACCCAAACCGACTACTTCAACATCTGGTGGTGTCAATACAACTACCATTCCAACTAATGAAGAGTGTAGTGAGCCAAAGAAGAAATTGAAGAGGCGTGGACGCCCTAATCAAAATAAACATTCCAACGACAATTCTAAAGGTACGTTCAATGTATAATTAGAGAAAGCGCAATTTATAACACTGAAATAAACGGCTTATTTTTGATTGAAAGAAGAAAAATATGATTTTCAGCGCCGGTGCAAAAAAAATGCAGAAATACTCCTAACTCATCGAAACCCAGTGTTGATTCTGTGACTGAAGGTACTAGAAATGAAATATGATAATTCAAATCCGTTCTTTCCTAGACACAGAGCCCAAAGAGCTGAGACGCTCATCTAGACTGAAGCGCAATCAATATAATTTGACCAATTATTTCTTTTGCGAAGAATTTGATGAATCTTAATTTATTTTTGTTAGCATAATACCCAAAAATTGTTTTTATTTGTTCATTTTGTTGCAGACTTCTTGTTCTCAGTTCCTATAATCACTCCCATTCTTTTAATAATTTATCTCGGTGTATGATAAACGTGAAGAATCATTTTTTTCTTGGAAACTCATCAAAACGGGCGATATATCAGAACTACCGCTTGCGAAAAGAAAAATAAATAAATAAATTGTATAAATATAGCATTATCTCGACGACGTGACATAATTTTCCAATTTAACGTGAATGCATCTTTTTTATCATCAAGTTAATTGAGAGAGGAATTGCTAACAATTATTGTTTTTTCTACCTCTCCTACCTGTAGTCATTTTTACTACAGCATTGAGAGTGTAGGAAACTGTATGTACAATCACCTCAATCGGCCCATGTGTGTCTCAATACGTTTAAGCACACCTCATTAAGCCTAGAGATACCGTATTCTCATTGGAATAGGAGAGAGGGACAAAGGATGATGGGGCGTGTAAATTTTATAACATTATTGAAAAAGTTGGGATAAATTGAAGGCAAAGCTTTTAGATTTACTCCTTCAACTTTTGCATATTAATTAATGAATAATTGATAATTAATAGATGAATTTTGGATAAATTTGGGGAAAAGCTTTGAATTTATTCTTTAAAGTTCAAATATTATTATAATTGGAATGAATCGAGTTGAAATTTAAATTTTCAAGAATTAAGTAAATATTTTTCAAATTTTGAATAGTTTAGGGCTAACGGGGGGGGGTTAGAATTCAATATTTTCTTTGATATTATGGGAAAAACTTGGATGAAAGGAAGTCAAAGATCCTTATTCAATCCTAGTTTTTAGATTTAATAAAATAATTGGACAAATTTGAGGCGAAGAATTTATTCCTTAAAAATCAAATATTCACTGTTTCTTTTGAATAAATCATATTGTATGAGCATTGACATATTAATGCTTAAGATTTAGGAGAATATTTTTTGAATTTGTAGGTAAATTAGAGCAAACCATTTTTGGCTTTTAACACTGGAATTATTGGGAAAAAAGTCCTTAGAGTTAAAGAGCAGAAAGATGAGTCGCGAGGCGTCATTATATGAGAGTATGACGTAAGTATTATCTGAATTTTCTAATGAGCGTTTGATAACTCGCGGAATTATTATAGGAGTTTTCGGCGGTTTTAAGAAATGTAAGAGCAAATATTAGCTGAAAATTTTTAAGACAAACTCCTTTTATATAATTTAGGTCACAGTTCGAAAGCCTCGAAAAAAAACGGTATACTACTCAGAAACAATTTCACAAAAAAAAACCAAGACATATTTTTCAGTTCGCAAGGGCTGAACGCAAGTTTAAAAACGCGATTCGACATTTGACCGGAGGCCAGCTTGAGCCGATGAGTTTTTTTATAGAGCAATTTCCTCAATTTTAATTTATTAAAATAGCTGACGTTCATAGATAATTTTTATTATTTCAGGACTGTGCCGTTCACGTAGAAAATCTTGAATTCGTTTTTTTCTAAATAAACCATTTTAAAATATCTTTTTTGATAGAATAATATATTTTTGATAGAATAAATTGAATGGTTCCGGTACTGACACGTAATCTAAAAAGAATCTCTAGTTGTTTCCAAAATGACCACGGTCTATTGGCTGTTTACTAAATATCCTCATTAATTGTCAAAAAAACGAATTTGTTTCAACAGTTGGCCTAGGATGTTGTCCGCAGCATGATTTGTTGCGTAAATAGAGTGATGTAAAAAAAAGAAGAAAATATACTTAATTTCTCAACACTTCCACTGCAAAAGTTAATGATTTCAGGATCACTGTATTTTTTTAATAGAAATTGTTTGCCTGCGTGTTCAAAGAATTAAAAAGTCTAAAATATATCCTACTCTACGCTTGTTTAGTTGGAGGTTGTGTGGGGGATTGAAGTCCAAGAAGCTGTTTGATTTTACGACTGTAAGTTCTGGTCGACTCAATTGTTTCTTCCTTGTTACGATAATCTGTCCATGTATCGACGAATTCTTTGAAGTTCGCATCTTTTTGTGGGTCTTCGGAGTTAACTGGGCATTTCAATTTTTCGCAACATTTGACCATTAGCGGGCAAGATCAAATCATTAGCGCGCATTGATTGGTTGCAACGTCCTGAGGTCACGATTTGGCGATCAAAGAACAGATAAATGGATTTACATATTGCTCGTTTTTCAACAATTCCCCCTTTCGCGTTCGATTGCTTTCTTTGGTTTCATTCTCTGATTTTCACACATTTTAGAAATGTCCGAGTCTCACTGCGAAAGCTTCGGCAATCTCGCATTGTTCACGCTTGGGGAGTACGAAATTCGGCTGGTAAATTTCGTGAAATCATGAGAAAGTGAAAAAAAAAATAATTTAGCGTCGCCTGACAGCTTCAAAAAGGAAATTTGCCAAGATCTCGGACAACGTTCAACTCTACCGCACTTTTCAACAGAATGTTTTCGAGATAATCAACAACTGCCACCGCAATCGTTGCGATCATTCGAAGCTCATGGTATGTATTTGATTGAAAAGTTTACGAAAGCTCTTCAAAAAACCTAAACTGCAATTTCATATCAAAAGAGTCGATTTCAATTAAATTTAAAAAGGCAAATGTATTAGATTTGTGCCGATACCTGCCGATAAACATAAGAAACAGTCTCAAAATAAATTCACTTTTTGCTAGCTCAATGGTTTTTGTTTCTAAAAACTTGTTAATTGGAAAATTAGTTTTTAAATTGGTTAAAAATTTCAGAATAAGGAACAAAGTTTTTTTCATTTATAAATTAAAATAACAGAATTTCTCTTCATTATCTGACATAGAATCCAAAAATTGTAAACATTTGGTAGAGTAGAAAGTAATTATCTATCGAAATGCATATATTCTTTTCAGTTTATTGTCAACATGTGCAAGGAAATTCTGATGGACCTGGAGAAAAAAGCCAAGACTAACCTTCGGAAAAAACGCTCAAAATAATTCACTCGCCCTCGTTCCCCCTCGTCAAATTCTATTGCATTCCTTATTGATAAATATACTCGTTTTTAATTCCAATTTTTTTATTATTTTCCGGTTGCTACGACGCTCAAGACGGTCAAAGTAAGAAATAAAGACACTCGATTTCGAGTATTGAAGACCATCCAATGATCGCTGCTTGTTTTTGGAAATGAGCAAGAGAAATGGAATTTTTAAAGCAATGAAATACTTTTCTCGTCGTATCATCAATTAAATCAAGTTGCTGATGTCTCAGAGCCGAAGAAATAAACTCACAATTTGAGTGGTTTCGCCAGTAATTTTAATTAGTTTCCGAAATTCCTAATCGAGCACAGATAAAGCGAGAAATTTGTGGAATTGAAGCTTTACGCTCTCTTATTATAACAAGATTGAAAAAATGTGGGACGAAAATGCCTACAGATGCCTACGGATTCAAGACAACAGTCATACAGTGTGTTAGGTTTTGTCGAACATAGAAATATATAGTTCATTGCATTTTCCAGCCTAACTACAATTTTATCAAATTCTATAGTGTATAGAGATTTTTAGTTTCGAAACACATAATTCATCATCAACAGAAACTCAACAAAAAATTGTTTTTTTTAATGTTTATTTTTAAATTTCTGATGCGTAATTTATCTTAATATTGTTAATTAATCGTATTTCACACATTTTCCTTCAAAGGGATGCCGATTTCCAAGTGGTATTGTAAATCACCTCAATCGTGCCTCCGTTTATTCGCACCTCCTTCAGGGCAGAGATACCGTATTCTCATTGCAGTGAGAGAGAGAGAGAGAAAGGGTGATGCAAAGGGGCGTGACTGTTCAAAGAGAGAAGAAGACTCCGCCCACAAGCGAACCATTGGGCAATCCGGTCATTCATTCACTACGAATGTCAAACTGCCGCAACATGTCCTCCGAGCAAGAAGATTCGATGGCAAGAAGCATGAGGTGAGTTTTTTTCTAACATTTCAATTTTAAATTGTATTAATCGAAACAAAAAATAAATCCATTTATAATTTCGGTACTGTCGAAGAATTTTCGAAGCGTGGAGCGGCTAAAAATGTAAGAATAAGACAGTATCAACTCATCAAGGTAGATGTTCTTCAGGTAACAGTCCGTAGAACGCGACAATTGAGGGTATTTACCGAGAAGAAGCCGGTCGAGAAGAACGAAACGATCAATGCGAAGTTGGAGTCAAAGAAGAACGAAGAAGGGAAAGTCGAATTCAAGAAGGAAGAGATCAAGAAGGAAGATGTGAAGGAAAAGAAGGAAGTGAAGATTGTGGCCCCGGTTTCGCGGGTCGTTTCCCCAGTTCCTTCTCGACCGATTTCGCCGGTTGTTCAGCAACCAGTCCCGGTTTCTGCCCCGGTAAGTCGCGCTTTTTATCTTTTAAAAATATCCCAAGCCTATGAAAAATTAAAAGTTTATTTAATTTCTAGATTGCTTCCGCTCAGGGAATCTTGAGGCAGCCAAATGGAGCCGGACTTATGTCGGTCATCAAGAAAAAAGTAGTCCCCGACTTAATATTATCAAATACCAGACATTTTTCAGTTCGCCGATGCTAAACGGAAGCTGTCAAGCGCGATTGGACGCTTGAGTGGACGCCACCCACCGGTGAGTAAAAATTTTGGAAGTTTTTTCTTAGAGCCCATATTTGCTCAATTTGAGATGTTTTTCGAATATCAGATATATTCTAGTAAGAGTAGCTTTCTTTATAAAAGACGCGTAACACATTTAGAATTTGACTGAATGAAATCTTGAGTAATGTCAGAATTCATTTAAATTTTGTTTATTTCAGGATGGCCCAGCTCACCAATAAGTCCGCCAAATTAATTGTGTTTTAGTTTGGTAATAAAATTTTAAAAAGTATACGCTTTTATAAAAAACCAGAAACACTTGTGCTTCCGTTGAAAAAAATCAAAGTTGTCATCGAAAACGAATTGCAATAGAAGATGTATTAACAGAAAAAAACTCATGCATCAACTGGCCATAACTGAAATGCTTCTTTGTCGATTTAACCGCCTCGATCCTCGAATTTATATTTTATGGATATTATTAAAAGAATTTCGGATAAAATTGGGGCAAAGCTTCAAATTTACTCCTTGAAATTCGTTCAAACATTTATATTTTCGATTAAAAAAAATTTTAATAACTGATTTTTTTAAACTTATTTTATAATTGAAAATAATTGGAATAAACTATTTCAACTTTTTAAATTAATTTTTGAATATTCGGATATTATCAGCGGAATTTCGAATAAATTTGGGGCAAAGCTTCGAATTTACTCCTTGAATTTCAAATATTTATTATATATTTTGAATCAATCGAGATTAAATATTAAATGCTTATGATTTAGAAGAATAGTTTATGAATTCTTAGGTGGATAGGGCAAATACTTAGGCTTCGGCTATTAATATTTATTATTATATTACCATTGGGAAGCGCGAAAACATGCTAAAATTCCTGAAATCATCGTAAAAAAAACCCAAAAATGTCCATTTTCTACTAACATGAAGAAAAAGAACGAAAAAAAAATCTGTAATTCTGAAATAATTTGTTTTCCTAAAATACCTTTAATGTCATGTTTAAAATAAATGAATGTAGAGTAGTTAATGATTTAAAATAATCGCTATTACGAACAGTTGGAACATTAAAAAAATACGATTTTTTAGGATTTTAAAGAAATTTGAACAAATTAAGCTTCAAAATTGTTTCAACATTTTGCCAGGATGTTGTCCGCAGCTTGATTTGCTGATATAGAATTGAACCAAAAATATGTAGTTGACTGCATATACTAGTTTTTACAACAATTTTATTGAATCTTTTTGGTGGATGAAGGGATTTTGAAAAATTTTCCGAATTTATTTTTTGGGTGATGCGTGATTAGAATGACGTTCTGTTAAGCTAAAAATTTTTTGGACTAAAAGCGGAAGTATGTGGGATCAACCGTGAAACCAAAACGATGACACCAATATTGAAAAAAAAAATCGTCGATTTCGAATCGCTGAGTGAATATTTTTTTGCCCGGTTCTTTCGTCATTTTTTTTCTGTTTTCGGATCAAAATGCCTTAAAGAAGGCGGTGTGTTATTGCATAACTATTGAGTATCATATATGTCAAGCTCTTTTTCTTCATCAACTGATTCCTGCATTTTTTCCAGGCGGATATATCGCTGACCGAAGTTTCCACTTCATGTGCGGATGTTAGCTGATTATATATATCAATAAATATAAATAAACACTCTATTAAACAAAATTGTTTGCTTTGTTGTGAAATTTTCCGAATTAAACTATTTTCGATATGTTAACAATAAATCCCACGCATGGAATCATCATCACGACACCTTTTTTAGTAAAAATTAATCATTTTATAGCAGATTTTTGACGATATTTGATAGAAAAATAAATCTAATGCTTTTCCGGTACCGACACGTAATCTAATCAGTGCTCTCGGAGCATCGAGTGGTTCTTAAAATGACCACGGTCTATTGGCTGTTTACTAGAAGCCTCATTAATTGTCAGAAACACTCCAAATTTGTCTCAGAAATTTGCCCAGGATGTTGTCCGCAGCATGATTTGCTGATATGGAAATGAACCAAAAATATGTAGTTGACTGCATATTCTAGTTTTTACAACAATTTAATTGAACCTTCTGGTGGATGAAAGGATTTTTTGAAATTTCTGGCAATGAAACGTGAAATTATGCTAAATTGAACATTCTTCCTGAAATCAGCATATCATAAAACACAAAAATATCGATTTTTTCTATTCAGCGGAAAGCGCAAAATAAATCTGAAAATCTGTAATTCTGAAACACTTTCAGACGATTAGATCAAATGCAGCATTGAGATTGTTGAAAATACGACTAGGAGTCTCATTAGTTGTCAAATTGTCCTGCAGAACACTGCGAACTTGTTTCAACATTTTGCCAGGATGTTTTCCGCAGCATGATTTGCTGATATTGCTGACCAGAAAATTTTAAAGTTGATTGCGTTTGTTTTAACTTTCACGACAATTTCATGAAATTTTTTGCTCGGCGATGCTGCAAAGCGAAATCAAATAATTTTCACTAAGTAATGTGCTCAAAATTCTGTTTCTTCCCGAGCTCCTGGAAGCAAAACAATAATACCATAATTTTGCAAACTCGATTCCGTAATAACTTGGAGGAATAGCAATCAATTGTCGATCAAGTGAAAAATTAAACCAAAGAGAAGAGGAAGAAGAGAAATTAATTTTTTATTGGATGAAACGCGAAACTCGAATAAATGAAACACTTCCTCAAATCAGTGTATCGGAATGCTCAAAAATGTATATTTTTCTATTAATACGAAAAAGAAGAAACAAATCTAAAACTCTGTAATTCTAATCGAGTGTCAGACGATTTGCTCCAAGTTCTGCATTAGCTCTTGAACTGATAAAAATGCAAAATTAATAAAAACCCCTTTTTTTTCTTATCACTACGCCCGATACTGTGAAGTAATGTAAGTAGTTGCAATACTTCTTTTCATGCTAACAAATTTTTTTTTTCAAATTTTCCAACATTTTTTTATTTCACCAGTATATCACAATAACCATATTGCGACGAATTTCACCTATTTTCCTTCAAAACGATGCCGAATTCCAAGTGGTATTGTAAATCACCTCAACCGTGCCTCCGTTCATTCGCACCTCCTTTTGGGCCGAGATACCGTATTCTCATTGCAGTGAGAGAGAGAGAGAGAGAGAGAAAGGGTGATGCAAAGGGGCGTGACTGTTCAAAGAGAGAAGAAGACTCCGCCCACAAGCCAACCTTTGGGCAAACCGGTCATTCATTCACTACGAATGTCAAACTGCCTCAACATGTCCTCCGAGCAAGAAGATTCGATGGCAAGAAGCATGAGGTGAGTTTTTTTCTAACATTTCAATTTTAAATTGTATTAATTGAAACAAAAAATAAACCCATTTATAATTTCAGTACTGTCGAAGAATTTTCGAAGCGTGGAGCGGCTAAAAATGTAAGAATAAGACAGTTTCAACTCATCAAGGTAGATGTTCTTCAGGTAACAGTCCGTAGAACGCGACAATTGAGGGTATTTACCGAGAAGAAGCCGGTCGAGAAGAACGAAACGATCAATGCGAAGTTGGAGTCAAAGAAGAACGAAGAAGGGAAAGTCGAATTCAAGAAGGAAGAGATCAAGAAGGAAGATGTGAAGGAAAAGAAGGAAGTGAAGATTGTGGCCCCGGTTTCGCGGGTCGTTTCCCCAGTTCCTTCTCGACCGATTTCGCCGGTTGTTCAGCAACCAGTCCCGGTTTCTACCCCGGTAAGTCGCGCTCATTTAAAAATATCCCAAGCCCATGAAAAATTAAAAGTTTATTTATTTTCTAGATTGCTTCCGCTCAGGGAATCTTGAGGCAGCCAAATGGAGCCGGACTTATGTCGGTCATCAAGAAAAAGGTAGTCACGATATCTTAATATTATCAAATAACAGACATTTTTCAGTTCACCGATGCTAAACGGAAGCTGTCAAGCGCGATTGGACGCTTGAGTGGACGCCACCCACCAGTGAGTGAAAATTTTAGAAGTTTTTTCTTAGAGCCCATATTTGCTCAATTTGAGATTTTTTTCGAATATCAGATAGCATGCATATTCTAGTAAGAGTAGCTTTCTTTATAAAAGACGCGTAACACATTTAGAATTTGACTGAATGAAATCTTGAGTAATGTCAGAATTCATTTAAATTTTGTTTATTTCAGGATGGCCCAGCTCACCAATAAGTCCGCCAAATTAATTGTGTTTTAGTTTGGTAATAAAATTTTAAAAAGTATACGCTTTTATAAAAAACCAGAAACACTTGTGCTTCCGTTGAAAAAAATCAAAGTTGTCATCGAAAACGAATTGCAATAGAAGATGTATGAACAAAAAAAACTCATGCATCAACTGGCCATAACTGAAATGCTTCTTTGTCGTTTTACCGCCTCGATCCTCGAATTTATATATTATGAATATTATTAAAAGAATTTCGGATAAAATTGGGGCAAAGCTTCAAATTTACTCCTTGAAATTCATTCAAATATTTATATTTTCAATTTTAATAACATTTTTTTACTTATTTTATAATTGAAGATGATTGGAATAAACTATTTCAACTTTTTAAATTAATTTTTGAATATTTGGATATTATCAGGGAATTTCGGATAAATTTGGGGCAAAGCTTCGAATTTACTCCTTGAAATTCAAATATTTATTATATATTTTGAATCAATCAAGATTGAATATTAAATGCTTATGATTTAGAAGAATAGTTTATGAATTATTAGGTGGATAGGGCAAATACTTAGGCTTTGGCTATTAATATTTATTTGTTGCTATTGGGAAAAGTTTGGAGGACATGTTTGCTGATGAAGCGCAAAAATCAGCTAAAATTCCTGAAATCATCATATCAGGAAAACCTAAAAATGTCGATTTTCTACTGACATAAGGAAAAGAACGAAAAAAAAATCTGTAATTCTGAAATAATTTGTTTTCCTAAAATACCTTTAATGTCATGTTTAAAATAAATGAATGTAGAGTAGTTAATGATTTAAAATAATCGCTATTACGAACAGTTGGAACATTAAAAAAATACGATTTTTTAGGATTTTAAAGAAATTTGAACAAATTAAGCTTCAAAATTGTTTCAACATTTTGCCAGGATGTTGTCCGCAGCATGATTTGCTGATATAGAACTGAACAAAAAATATGAAGTTGACTGCATATACTAGTTTTTACAACAATTTTGTTGAATATTTGAAAAAAGGGATTTAGAAGGATTTTCCAAGAAAAGTTTGAAGTTGATTGCGTAAAACATTTATATTTTCTATTTTATTTACATTTTTCTAAGGATTCTTACTATGGTCTAATTTACATAATTTTTGAAGATAATTGGGATAAATTATTAGATCTGAAATTTTCGTTTTTTTCGCATATTAGACTTTAAAAACTGGAGAAACTTAAACAAAACTTTTATTCAAAATAATTTTCGTCATTAATAACAAAATTTTCTCAGAGTTTGGGCAACTTATTGATTCCATCATAATAGAATTTTTCTCGTTTGGACGCACTCCATTCATCTAGCCGTTTTTTGACATCTTGATGATCTCGAAAGCGCTGCTCCCATTGACCGGAAAGGATAATAATCCGACGGGGCAATGTGCGGAGAGTACAGCAGGTGCTGTAAAACTTTCCATTTAAACTCTTTCAGCTTCACCGCTTGAGCACCATGCGGCCTTGCGTTGTCATCAAGCAATATGACTTTTTTATGTCGACCCGCCTATTCTGGTCTTTTTACTGCGATTTCATGCCGCAACTGCACTAGTTGATGTTGATAGCAATTCGCAGTGATTGTTTCGCTTGGTTGAAGCAGTTCAGGGTACAGAATTACTTGTTGCTTCCACCATATGCACAGTAGGACCTTCTTCCGGTGGATGTTGGGTTTCGAAGTTATCGGTTCACCGGGACTAACCCACGATTTTCTTCGCTTCTGATTGTCGTAGTACACTCGTAGTGCAAAAAAGACTTTCTTTGAAATCTGTCCAGCAAGATTTGTGAAATTGTTTTTCTCTGCTCTTTGTTGCGTTCGAGGGGATCAAAGGGCCTCCATTTTCATTTCTTTTGAATCTTCAACATTGCTTTCAATCGATGAGAAATTGCTTTTTGCGTGACGCCGATGGTTCAGCATCGCCGTAAGCTTCGGCAAGCATCGTCAGTGGTTTTCTTCTTGAGTTCGAAGAGGAAAACAAGAGCTTCCCGCAAATTAAGTTTTTCTGGCACAAAGGTGGACATATTCTGAACCCAAAATAATGATTTTTTATTAAGTACGTGAAGAATGTTATATATTAGTAGAAAGCTGATAATACAGAGAAAATGAAAACATAAAATTCGTTTTATAAAAATAATATCATTTTGACAAAATATCAACAACAAAAAAAACGCGGAAATTAATTTCTAGACCTAATATTATAACTTTGTATATATTAATTATGGATATTCTGATATTATTAAAGGAACTCCGAATAAAATTGGGGCAATGTCAATTATTCACAAGGAAAAATGCATACGAAATTAATAGACATTTCGAGTTTATATAAAAGAGAATTCGAACAAATTATTAGTTTTAGACATTCATTAACAATCATAATGTGATAAAAATCAAAATAACAAAAAATTCTTAATTGTCTGTCTTTGACGGAATTTATAAATAATTATCGACAAGACTTTCACAAAAGGAGGATGAAGAAACACATTTTGGGGAAATTTAATATGATTCGGCCTTAAACCTCTGTGAATAGCAAGTTTCTAAGCTGTAGACGACACTCCTTCAACCATGTGAATAGTAGAAATTCATAGTTGAATAAAAATGAGCGAATTATTTGACGAGACGATGTATCTTTGCCATGCAAGATTGTTAAAAGGATGAACTGTCGACAACATATCGAACAACTGAATGCCATAAAAAAAGTGTGATGAAAATGGAAACAAACTATACTAGATTACCTGCTTTACTAATTGAAAAAATACTGTGCTTTTCTCAAAAACGAATTCAATAAAATTGTTGTGAAAGTTAAAACAAACGCAATCAACTTTAAACTTTGTAGCCAGAAATATCAGCAAATCATGCTGCGGACAACATCCTGGCAAAATGTTGGAACAAGTTCGAAGTGTTCGGCCGGACAATTTGACAACTAATGAGTCTCTAGCAGAACTTTCAACAATTTCGATTCTGCATTTTGGAAGGTCTTCAGAATAACAGATTTTCAGATTTATTCTGCGGTCCTGAATCAAAGAAAATCGCCATTTTTTGGCTTCCCGATAGGATGATTTCAGGAAAAATGTTCGATTTAGTCGAGACTTTTGTTTTATCACTCAAAATTTCGGAAAATCCTTCCAAATCCTTTTAAACATGACAAATATATAATAAAATTGTCGTAAAAACTAGAATATGCAGTCAACTACATATTTTTGGTTCAGTTCTATATCAACAAACCATGCTGCGGACAACATCCTGGAAAAATTTCTAAGATATATTCGAAGTGTTCGGCAGGGCTATGAGACAACTAATGATGCTTCTAGTCAAATTTTCAATAATTCCGATGCTAAATTTTTTTACAATTTTTAGAGAATCGCATTTTTTTTTTAATTTTCCAACTACTTATAGTGATTATTTCAAAACATTTACTTTTTAAACATTCATTTATTAACATGGCAACAAAGGGAATATATAATATTATATATGCAAACATTCGATAAACTGTGGTCATTTTGGGAACAACTTGATGCTCCGAGAGCACAATTTCGCATGGGACGACTGATTAGACGACGTGTCGATAGCGGAAAAGCATTCGGTTCATTCTCTCTCGAATATCGTCAAGAATCTCCTATAAAATGTTGATTAAACTTTATAAAATATACTATTTTTTTACCAAAACTTGGTCGTGATGGTGATTGCCATTCGAACATTCGCTTTTTCTACGAAATATTGCGCCGAATTGGTTGTGAACGTGCTGCAAATAGTTCATTGCTTCGTCATCGTTTGGAATTGTCGTGAACATCTGGAATAAATTTGAAACAACTGAAAATCAACGAAAATTTTATAATTACCGTGTCTAGGGTTAATTGTCCAATTCGAACCAGCGCGGCGTTCCAAAATCTCTCACATTCAGGCTCCATGATGGTTAAATTAAGTCTGCAAACTAGAATTTGACAATTTTTATAAAAAAATGAGTAGAGACAAAAAATGAGAAGAAAAAACTTCTCGTTAATCGAAACATAGAACGCTAAAAGGTTTAAATTTTGAAGAAAAAATTTAAAAAATCATTTCTACTAAATCTAGTGAATAAAAATGAAATTTTCAAATAGAATTGAAATTGGTGCAACTTATAGAGTTGAAATTGGTGCACTTACACCATCTGTGTGTTACGGTCATTCCAACATGTAGTGCGCTGCTAGGCCACGCCCCCAAAGCTGGCTATTGCGGTTACAAAGAAAATACCTAAAATGCATGCCCTCACATGATATGCATTTAGTACTCAGCCAAATCCCAAATCGCCGCGAGACCTATTTTCGATTGATGGAATTTTTTCTCGTCCGTATTTTTTTACAGCGATTGTTAATTTTTTTTGCAGACACATCATGTATTGGTTTTGCGAAATGATATCCGTCGAAGAACGCCGAACCGTTAACCGATATAGCAGAGAAATGATTGGATTTTCAGGGTTTTCTGAATTTTCAATTTGAAATCCTTCGGGGATACCTCATCCTTGCCAGAACAGCAGTTCGATTCCCTATGCAAATCCTTGACTATGAAGGGAGAATCAGAGCGCTCCAATTCGAGCATTTCATTAATTGTCACCACTTTTGGGCGTCAATATTCGATATTCTGCATCTCATCATCTATCAGAGAGTACATTTATTTTTGATGAAACGCTTACTATATAAAGTGGTTTTCAGTTTCGACTCATTTTTCCAGAAAATCAAGTTATTCTATCGTTTTGGAGAGAATTCAATAATCACACCCAACAACTTTTCTATAGAAGAGTGGAATGTTTCGTTGGACAACGCCACAACCATAATGGAGCTATAGTAGGGGTGACAATTCGAAAAGAATATTATTCTGCTATATTTTAGTTTGCAATTTTCTTACTCAACAAGACGTTCAATAATTGGAGGCTTTATGCGGATAATCTCGAGGGGGTTATAACTCCTCAAACCCGTTCATCTTCATTAGATATCATTCGTCCTCCCATCCAATGTCATTGTAATCATGTGACACCTCTAAAAGTCACCCGAGTTTGAGTTAATGAGCATGATTGTAGGCAGCCATCAAAGGGCTTCCCACCACCTGTGCTTTAATCTTCTTTCACGGCAACTGCGTGATATTAATGAACAAAATGGATGATATGCCGATCATTTGATTCTGGCATTTCTCATAGAAACGAGAGCATTTCTCATAGAAACGAGAGTATTTCGTCGTCCAATTATATCTCATTCGATGAATAATCATTTTCAAGACGGTTGTTTGCGAGTTTCTCGATATGGCGCACGTGTTATCCGGCACAAAAGGAATCCACTCAAAAAATATAATTTATTGATGAAATGCTCTTTATTTATCAAAAACGTGCTTAATCAATTAGTCATAAATAGTAATTAATGGTACTATTCAGCTTTTGCAAATAAAAATTTATTAACTGGTAAAAAAAAGAAATGTAAAATCGTTACTTTTATTGGAATTTTTTCAATTTGTTTAGCGATTTTTAGTATTTTTACTGGCTTTTCTAGTTTTGTTTTGCAAAACCTGCTCAGTACCATAAGAAAAAAAGCACATAATTTTACACAAATAAAAATTTAAACAGCATCATATCTGTTTTCGTCGTGGTCATTGTTAAGACGATCGATGACCTGGTTGGCATGGCGAATGAAAACAGACTGCAATTTGAACGAGTGTGTACAATTAATGCTAAATGGATTAATTACCATGATACCGTCAAGATCGCTGTTTGAATTGAAAGTCTCGTTGATTATATCCCGGATGTGTCCATCAACGTGACGAATTATCTCATCCTTTGTCGCTTCTGGCATTCCATTGAGATGACCGTACTTCTGCAATTCAATCATTAAAATCCGTCTAGCTTTCAATTTGCTCACAAAAAGCATAAAGGCCTGACAAACGTTCAAGACGTGTATGCGGCGTTGTTCTCTTTGGTTTTGATCCATTTTGCTGAAAATATGGAACTTGTTCAATGAAAGAAGATCAGACTAGGAATGGTAATCAGAAGACGATTGATGGGGTGGCGACGTGTATGCACCGTATGGAGAATGCAGATGAAATGGATCGCGTTGCTTGGAGACGAGCTCACCTAATAGACCATGGCATTCATGCGTAAGTATGATTTAGCAGAGCTGGATAGCATGGGATTTTGATAGGATTCAGATGCAATTAAATGTTGTCAATTTTTGTTTCATTTTTCTCTTATTCAGGCGCCATTAAAATTCCGTATAGCAAAATGGTAAAATAAGTGAAAAATATTTGAATTTTCTAACAGGCGTGAGAACAGTGAAGAATGAGAAAGCCACAAAATGCTCAAAAAAATCTTCTCTTGCATTTGATGCGATAAATCAGCAAACGAGAACACAATATGCGGACTGCTTACATTGTCTTTGCGCACGTTGTGCGATTCGTATCGAAACAAATTGTTTGAATTTCTTGCCGCTTTTGATATGAATTCGCGTCGGCCCTTTTATTGGTTCATTTTTTAAAAGATGCATTTCAGATGAAAAATGTGGAATTGTTCTCGACGCCGTTCAAATTGGAATTACAATCCGTTTGCTAAAGATTCGTCATTCAATTGTTATTCATTTTTTCAAAAATGTGGAATGAGAATAAGAATGTGAATAAGAATTTATATGACATCCCTTTCTTATATACAAGATCAAGATATTGGGTAATAACCATTACAAATGCTGTTTCCTACGATCAGACGGATGAAGGAAAAATTAATAAGACTCGGGAACGTAAGATTGGAAAATAAAACTGTATGGGATCGGCTATTTTAGAAATATCCGACAAGGTGTGTTCTAATAAGAACAATTTGGTTGAAGTGAGCGAAAATCGACAGCTACGGCGAGTAAATGGAGCGGATAATTAATTTTTATGATTTAATTTAATTTAATTCATTAACGTGGCGGCAACAAACGTGAGAATGAGAAACAGTATGAGGTAAACAGTAAACAATGAAAACTATAAGATGAACAAAGAAGGTGAACGAAATAGTAGACTAAGTTGGGCGAATCTGCTACATAATATGTAGATACATGGTGGCGGAAAATAAGATGATTTTTGTGAATGAGGCTTCACCCCCATAAGGGACCCGAGTCCCATGTGTTTGTATTATTTCTTCGATTAGATCTCAGTTGTTATGCGATTTGAGGTATTTGACATCGCTTTCATTCCTGCTCTCATCTTTATTCAATTCCGATGTCAACTTGTCAAATACAATTCAAGAAACAGGATTTTTGTTTTTGATTTATGGGAATTTTACAGCAATGAAATGGTTGGAGAACGATTATTATACATACTGAAATAATTACTATTTGATATAGAGATTCTCCAAAGATTAATGAAAAATAAATAGATTGTATGAAAAATGGCGAGGGAAATTATACTTGATTAAAAAGATTAATATAAATACGACTGATATATAATTAAAGTTTTTTCCTCTAGAACTTACCTCACCAGGGGATATCCACTCACTGGTTACATACTTAAGGGAATAGCCCATATTTGGGACATAATTACAACTATAGCGAAAAAAATTCAGATAATTCTACATAGGTGTAATATTAAAATTGGTAAAAAATGGTTCCATAGTTTTTTGTTTAATTGTGCAAATTCAACTTTCAATAAATGCTTAAAAATTTCAAATTATGAAATTATTTTTTCGTCAAAGCTTTGCTTTTGGATATTATTATAAGCAAAATAAATAACAAAGAGAAGTTTTAAATGTCGAGTTTTTTCGCTGAATTTTCTAGTTTCTTCTAGAAAATTTAGCTTGTAGAAATTTGTTTTCAAATAGGAATATGAACGACAGATTTTGGTTTAAAACGATTGTTTTCAAAAAATGAGGATTGTTGATTATTCGGTCTGCTTGAAGACCTTCTCGTACGTCTCCTTGTAGGCTAGCGGCCATTTGCAATAGTAAGCGATATGAAGATAATTCTGCAATGAAAATAGTGATAGCTGGTTGCTCTTGCAAAATAAAAAACATACAAGTTTCTTCATGGCCACCTCCACTGCGTAGAGAAGGTCCTCCGTGTAATCCGGGCGTTTGTTCTTCTCCTTCTTGACGCAGTCCTCGCAAAATGGCACCAGCACCCATGAATCATAGGTGCGGTCGAGTGTGATGATCGCGCATTCAACGGACGCCTCATGCCACGCGCAGAACGGCTTCCCACACATCGAATCGGACATTCGGTCAAAGTAAAACTTGCGAAGGAGAGCATTTGGGTGATACTCCTAAGAAAAAACCCTTTAAGAATTCTTGCTAGAATATCTAACCATTTTCTCTTTAGGTTTCAAGTTTTTACGCTCTTCTTCGACTTTCTTTTCAGCTTGCGCCCAATCGAATTTTGACACAGTTTCTAAACACAATTTTTTATCAAAATGCAAAATTCCACAATCTCACTTTTTGGGTAGTAATTTAGAATTTTTCTTTTCCAAAACGTCCAAACATCGTTCAGAAGAGTATCCTGTCGCACTTTTACCTGAAAATCAATTTGTCTCAGAAAATTTCCGTCAATTACTCTTCGCAAAACTTATGATTTTTTGGGATTCCATGATTACCAATTAATTTTGTGGTCTTTCACTAATGTCGGCTATATTGTTGATTTAAAACATATAAGAGTCACATTCAAAAAGGGTGTTAATAATCAAATTAGAAAATGCAAATTGATATTCGAAACCCTCTCATTATAGTGTCTAGATTTCATAATATGCCCTACCCGCATGAATGAAAAATAATTGCAATTTCGAATTACTCACGGTGTCGAACGGATAGAGAATCTTGACAGCATGATGAAAATCGGAGTAGAGCGGATCGCTGATGTCGTACATGAACGGGTCTTTGATGCAGTCGTCGCAATACGATATGAAAGATTGACTTCCGCAGTAAACGTTCTTTAAGAAGACGACTCCCTTGACCGGCAAAGATTTGTGAAATGGGCACATCATTTCGCCGGAAACTTTGCCAGCTCCAACCAAGGAGTGCGTTTTTGGAAGAGGGGCTGCCTAAAAGAAACGATGAGGATTCAGTGATTCTGCTGTGGATTCTAACCTTTTGTCCCCCGGTCAGCGCATCGAAAAGAGCATCGACATCGTTGCAGGTCATTGAAATTAGATTTTGGTCTTGTGTGGCCATACCTAGAACATCAAATTTGTTTAAAGCATAGAAATTAAAATGAGAAAGAAGCAAGCGGAGGAGACGAAGCTGCCTGCTCCTTCAATAGAGAGACTGAGAAGTAACTAGACATTCATACAAAATGCGCATATCTCTGCCAGACCATAAGCGTATAAGAAGCAGAATGTGCAATACGCCACACATTGTTCATATAACCATGGTGATAATAATTTTGAGAATGATTAGAATGATTAATACGCATGATTAACGTTTTATTATAATGAAAAATGCGATGGGCTTGAGAAAAGCATTGAAGTAGACGGAAGAGTGTCGACAACCAAGTACAAAATGCGTATTTGTGAAAAATATATTCAATCTATTGAAAAGAAGCAGAATCGCAGAATCGCTGCGTAAGAGCCGATTCGAAGTTTTGCGATCTCCTTCGTCAAATTTAGTTGCAAATTTGAATTTTGACACTAATCCTTTTCGGTTCTAAAATTTGGCAATTTGGGAAATTAATAAAAACGGTTTTAGTCGCCATTTTTCATTTGAAAAAAAAAATTTTTAATAGTTTTTTTTTTGAAATTTTTTCTAAGAATATTTTTTTGCTCAAATCCGGTGATTATTTATGTTTCAATTAGATTTCAGTTATTCCTGAAGTGTGAAATAATCCCCTCTTCCTTTCTCTGGACCGAGAAAGGAAATCTGATCGACTACAAGAAATACTGCAGATTGATTACGGTAACACTTGTTCACATTGTGCAAACACCGAGTTCACCTTTATCATATAGGCTAGTCATTTGCTTGATTGTGGTCTCTCGTGTTTTACGTGCAGTATTGGACTCATACGGCATTAGAGATGGACTTGAGCTGCGAGGATTTTCGTCGATCCGTTCAAGAAGAAATCGATTACCACATCGAAGAATTCGTAAGTGATTTTATTCGCAAGTTAAAAATCCCCGAATAATTTTAAGAGAGAAGTCCTTCGACAGGGAGATGAGCACATTCTCACTGAGGAACTTCGCCCTTTTATTGACGAATTTGTGAGTGTCAAGGAAAGATTGGATACTTTGAAGGCGGAATGCCTCAGAGGAAACTGTCGTCATCTGCGTGCATCGGTTCGATTGTTTCTATTTTTTGAAATGTTAATATGTTGGGCAATGAAGTTCATTCAATTTCAGTTCCTCATCGAGAAGCTTGACAGAATCCATGTGCGTGCTTGCAACGTCATCTGTATTTTCCTCATTGAACGGGCCAGGGCCATGGGATTGATTGAGCAGGGATTCTATCCCTCACGAGAATAACTAACTATAAATTCTGATATTTAATTGTCGTTTATGATTTAATTCACCTTTTTACTGTAACGGGAAGTGGCCCACCTACCACCCGTTTTCTAATATTATTTAACATGATATACATATTTTCATGGAATTTATTGACAATAAATAAATGTACCATCAATTTCTTTTCATTCTAATTGTAATAATGCTTAATTTTTCATAATTTTAATTGATAAATGTGCTAAAGTTCATTTAGTTCAATAATGCAAAACACATACTTTCATGTTATTGGCACATATGAAAATATCTATCTATTGGCATATTGCCAAGAAGATATAATATGATTTTCTCTATAGTTTAGTGATATTATGTATTTTTTATTTTCGCTAAATCTTATATACTCACTTTTTGCTATCCCATTCAAATAATCTCCCTTTGGCGAGTAAGAGTTTCTAGTGGTTACGGTAGGAGGAGGAGGTGTCGTACGGTAGGTGGAGGAATGTGACCTAGAGTGGGCGGAGTTAGTGACTATCGTATTTAGTTACCCTAGTTACTTGTGCGCCTCATTTCTATCAACATGGTCCGTGTTAAGACACATTTGCGTGTTAAATCGCAAAAATTTTGTGATTCTCTCACCCGATCCCTTTCTTCCCTTATGAACGGTCATGTGCTGTAAGTTTTTTGTAATATTTCAATTATTTAAAAAATCTTTTTAAGGCCGAATTCGACTTGGAAATATTCCCTGAATTGACCACCCTTCACAGAAAATTCAAGCAGCAGATGCGGTGGATCAAGTGGAAGCTGTTGAGCTGCAGACACAACTTCAAGACCCAAGGTTTTCATACCCACTCATGGATGAATGTAGGCGATTTCACGTTACAGTAGCAAAAAATTAATTTTTTAAGGACAAAGTTCGTACGCTGCGAAATATTCTTCGCCAACTGAGACGTCAATCAGAACATCTTGAAATGCGCGATCAGCAAAGATACGTTGCCTTGCAAAATATCCCCTGCGAGAATTATTGGATCGACATGTTCCGCAGAGTTGGACTCTTCGCATCTGAATATGTAGGCAGATTAATATAAATCTGTTAATGAAAAATTGAATTTTCAGGACCAGTTGCATTTTGTCGCCGATATGAGAACCAAGTTCCTCTTTGATCAATTCAATTTGCAAGTGCGCGAGATTTGGTACGCAAGGACTCGTTGTGGATTCGGAAATGACTCGCACTATTTAGCTGAAGTGAGCTATTTGAACAATTTTTATTTTTTGGCACAAATTTTGCGAGTATGAGTATTTTCTTTTACAGATGGCCTATGAGATGGGGCAGGCTTACTTTGAATCCTTGAAGGAATACATTCGCAATAATGAATCATAAAACCCTTGGCCCACGTGTTATTGTTCCTTTAATGTTCATTATTGTTTGGCAAAAATTCTCTCCCCAAGAATTCCCTGTTCTTTGCCTTTTTGAGCCGGTTCGGGAAGTGGACACCTACCACCCGACCGCTACAATACTATAATCCTAGAACAAATGCACTTTGTATTTTTTATATCCACATGTCTAACCATCGATACTTTTATGATATTTTATTAAGATTTTCGGTTTTTTTTGTTGCGTTTTCCTATTCTTGCCACAGATTTGTTTCCGCGTTCTCATAATGCCCTCATTTTTTTGCAAATTTTTAGTAATTTGATATTATTTTAAAGACAACTTAATAGATTGAACGTAATGAAACATTTATATAAATTTAAAGCAGATGTTTATTTGGCTAGAGGTTACAGTATATGTGCCAATTTTATCAGACCATGGGCGATAGATTTTTAAGGGCGTTTATTCAACATTCACGGTAAGAAGAAGTGTAATTACATCATGAGGCATCAATAATAGTATTCCAAAAAATTTTGAAGAAGTGAAAATTATCCCAACTTTTGTTGCAAATGATTTCGTTTTGCTTACATACCCTGATATCTAATGAATAACCTTAACAATTCGGCATTTTGGAAGTTTTTTTTTTCAATTCATTTAATAGTTATGTTTTTATATATAATTTACAGTCAAAAACACCAACAAGAACAAATAGTTAAGATAAACATTATGGAATTCCCCCTTACACCTCTATTTAAACATGTAATCTTCTGATTTGCTCAAACAGCTGTTTATTGTAAGCTTTTTCCTGCTTTCAAAAGAAACATCTGGCATCGTAAATCATAAATTGAATGCTTGCAACTATTTACTACTACGTCACTTTGCGCGCGAATTTGAGATTTTGTGCGGATTTTTGAAATTCGCTTCTGTCTTCGATTCTCCAATACACCTCTGAACTGAAACCAATCTGCTGAAAGTGTGGCGAAGCCAATTTCAACACCCACCCAAGCCAAGGACCGAAAAGCTTGGAAAGCTGTGGTTCGCGCCTCAACAGGCGAAGGACGAACCGACTAAGTGACTAAGTAAGTAAGTGATTTATTCTAATTGCAATAAGGCTTCAGCAACAGTCTGATGTCCAGAGGTGATTCACCTTATATGGAAGTAACGGTGAAATCGCCCTTGACATCAGACGGATGACTGAAGATCATTTTTGCTAGAAGCTCCAAGAAAATCATGTTAGATTTCAACATGATGGGTGTGGTTGCGATTAACGATTTCAAATATTCAAACACTGTGTATAGACAGAGCATCCTAATTCTAAATAAATCTACAAAAATAATACCCCGGCAACTTCAAGGTTTAAGTAAAATAAATAATTTCCACTTTTTTACATTATTGGCCACCAAAGAAAATATAATTGTTTACGCATCTTTTTTTTTAACGATGAATCAGAGGCATGTGCCGTGTGTTTACGATATCGCCAGCACGTTCAAGACCAAATCGGCACATTCGAGGAATTTTTCCAATTTCTTGCTTAACAATGAATTGCGAAATATGAGAAATTGTTGAAATTTGCCTCGCTCGGGAAAAATGCAAGGATCGAAAAAATAACTCACCTAATTGGGTATCAAGTCAATTTTTTTTTTAAATTGTCTATTCAAATATTGACAATAAAGAAAAAGAGACCAATTATTCCTTTTTTGCTGTCCATCACATATAATTTTAATGTCATATATTGGTATTTGTTTTTACGAGGTTTGCAAAACGCGGAAGACGACATGAATACATCAAAGACGGAGAAACACATGTAAATGAGCAATTGAATCCGACAATTGTTCGCTGAAATAATCTGAAAATAAATAATTTTTATAAAACAAAAACTAACAACTTCCGATCCAAATTTTTCAATTATTATCAAACACAAATCTGATTCGATCAATAACAAAATTTTTTTAACAAAAAAATTTTTTAATCGAAATTTTCATTACTTTTTTTTTTAGTTTTTTTATTTTACATAACTCCTTGAAGACCTTGGCCACAAATTTTGAGATCGATCATTCCGAAAAGTACCAATTTTCAGCTATTTTCGAATTAAATATCAGAGGAATTAGAAACGGTACATTTTTGTCGCGCTGTCAAGCCCCTCTTTCTCTTTTTCTGGGCGGAGACATGACGCGACGCGGGCGCGGGCGCGGCTCTGACCCTATCAGTATAAAAGAAGAGCGCACAGCAGTGGAACATCAGTCGTCATCATTTCTCGACTAGTTCTGCTCTCTTCTTTGACCATCGCATCTTATTGATTTATATCATTTCAGGTAGTTATTTTTGCTCTGAAACCCACGAAGATGGAGTCGACCACCCCAATGATGGAAAAAGCGATGGACATCAACCTCGTCGAGGTAGTTTCAGAACTGGTTCCAAGTTGAATTAATATATTTGCAGGTTGACGAGAAGGCGGACAAGCGCAATGAGTCTGCTGCTGAGATCGCGAAGACCACTGAGACCGAAATGGCGGCTGAGAAGCCTTCCGGCGACAAGGACTCGGCTGAGGCGAACGAGTCCAAGAAAACTGACGAGGAGCCGGTCGAGGTTGAGAACCCAAGCAGTAATTAACTGCTCTCTTCGGTTCACTACCGCCGATTTCTTAATGTTATGTTGGTTATTGTTGTTATTGAATAAAATTTCCAACGAAAAACACTGTATTTGAATTTTTAAAGAGAAAAACAATATGAATCAAGATAAATAAAAAGAACAGTATCAATAAAAATGCATAATCCTTCTCTTGATCTCTGAGAAGTCGTGATAACTGATTACCAGCTGGTGTGCATGCTTCATTAATGGGAACCGAATCGGTTCCGCTCTTTTCGGAATGACAAGACTGGTGTAATTAATAGTGTTTAATTGTCGTCTTCCGTATATTACGAACGTCATAAAAGCTAATGTTAATATTTATATCGCATTAAAATTATGTATGATGTAAAAAAACGAAAAGGGATGCAGCAAATATGAAAAACCTACGGCTGACTAAAAACAGTAATAAGGTCATGTTTTGCAAGGGAATCGTTGAAAATAGTTTTTTGAAGGATGTTGGGGGAGAATAAAAAATCAGAAATTGGCACTGAAATGTTTTTAAAAAAAATGACTCATAATTAATATAGTTAAATAATTCGAAGTATAAAATTTTTCTATTATTACTAATTACCAATTCATATTAGTCACTACATAGTTAACATAATTGTTTAATTTTTTTACTGGCCATCCATAGTTTTGCCAGAGTTTATTAACTTTTCCATTTTAATATTTCGGCTATAATTTCTAAACCTTTTATTTTTTATTTTTCCATTAATTACTCAATTTTGAAAGTTATAGCTTCTCATATTTTTCCATTGACAATAATTTCTTTATCGATTGATGTTTTTGCTAGTAGCACGCTTGAATTTGTCCGCAGCACGTTTCGAAAATATAGTTAGCCATATAGAATTGATCGTACGTGCTTCTACTTTCACGACAAATTTTATGAATTCGATGATGCTTGGCAAGCGCAATTTCGGTATTAATAAAAAAACAATTTTAAAGTAGACATGTGCCAGATTTTTGGAATTTTCAGATAAATATTGTAAAAATATATAATCTTTATAATAATTTATATTCTTTTCAGTTGACTGTGTGGAAGAAAACATTCATTTTGTTTTCCATAAATTTGATCCTTTATTGTGAGGCTCATGGGAAATCGGTGATGTGAAGAACAGTGTAAGAGCATATTTATCTTATTCTATCAAATTTGGTTTAATCATACTTACTCATGAAAGCTATGGAGCATTAAGTGAGCTCGTCTCCAAGCAACGCGATAACTGCTCACTCCGCAACCACGCATCAACCGCGATTTCATTACGATTTCAATTTCTCCATTCTTCATTCGTTGAACAGGTTTAATTTTTCCAGCAAAATGGAAAATCAAGACATTCTCCGACGCATAATAATCGCTATTCGTGGATATTTTATCCTTGTAAGCAAATTGAAAACACATCAGATTTCAAGAATTTGTATTCAGGAACGCGCCCATCAAAATGGGATGCCCGAGAACAGACGTGCCGAGGAAATTCGCCGCATGCACGCACACTTGCAGCAAATAATCGCCGAGAGCTCCAATTACAATTACAATCCCAATAGTAGGCTGGTACGGTCTCCAATTTGACATTAACTGTAGTTATTCACTCGAATTTCAGAGTGCCTATCTTCAGTATGCAATGCAGATTGTCGAACGTCTGAGCAATGAGCTAGCCACCTATGACGAAAACAACAGAACTGGAATTTAAATCTATTCATTTTTTTTAATAATTTGATTTCATGAATAACTAATTTCGAATAATTGAGCACACAAATTTGTGATTTAAAAATTTATTGTGGTTTCCTTTTGCGCTAAATGACTGGTGTTGTCACGTGCGCCAAATCGAAAATGTGTGTTTGAAAATGATTATTCATCGAATTAGATATAACTGGACGGCGAAATACTCTCGTTTCTATGAGAAATGCCAGAATCAAATGAGCGGCATATCTTCTCATTTTGTTCATTAATTGCGCGCAGTTGCCGTGAAGGCAGATTAAAACACAGGTGTTAGGAAGCCCTTTGATGGCTGCCGTCAATCATGCTCATTAACTCAAACCAGGGTGACTTTTTCGGGATCTCATTTCCCTCTTCTTTCGAGCCAACCTTATATATATATATGTTAATTCCTTAACAATTTTCATTAAACGAGTCGATCCATATTTCAATTCTAATAAAAATTCTCGAAAAAATGATTGCACACGTATTACTGTATCACTAGTTCAAATGGTGTAAACACCGATTTCTATTACAGACCAAATATATCAATATCATTGGCTTTACAGATAGATTACGGTAACACTCGTTCACATTGTGCAAACACCGAGTTCCCCTTTATCCTATAGGCTAGTCATTCGCTTTTTTGTGGTCTCTCGTGTTTTACGTGCAGTATTGGACTCATACGGCGTTCGAGATGGACTTGAGCTGCGAGGATTTTCGTCGATCCGTTCAAGAAGAAATCGATTACCACATCGAAGAATTCGTAAGTGATTTAATTCGCAAGTTAAAAATCCCCGAATAATTTTAAGAGAGAAATCCTTCGACAGGGAGATGAGTACGTTCTCACTGAGGAACTTCGCCCTTTTATTGACGAATTTGTGAGTGTCAAGGAAAGATTGGATACTTTGAAGGCGGAATGCCTCAGAGGAAACTGTCGTCATCTGCGTGCATCGGTTCGATTGTTTCTATTTTTTGAAATGTTAATATGTTGGGCAATGAAGTTCATTCAATTTCAGTTCCTCATCGAGAAGCTTGACAGAATCCATGTGCGTGCTTGCAACGTCATCTGTATTTTCCTCATTGAACGGGCCAGGGCCATGGGATTGATTGAGCAGGGATTCTATCCCTCACGAGAATAACTAACTATAAATTCTGATATTTAATTGTCGTTTATGATTTAATTACCCTTTTTACTGTAACGGGAAGTGGCCCACCTACCACCCGTTTTCTAATATTATTTAACTTGATATACATATTTTCATGGAATTTATTGACAATAAATGCCGTCGAATGTCGTCACCTGTCCATTTGTTGTCTTTTCTAGTTTTTCTAATAAATAGTTTACCCGTCTCCTACATATATTTAATAAATTCTTATAAGTCAAAATTAGTTTCAAAAAGAATAATGAAAATTTACTAGGTTTTGACAATTTTCTACTAAGCGGGACCGTTTTACACGAACAGTGCGGTCAATTAATATCCAGGAACTGAAGGCAATTTAAAAATAAGTTATTTGGTCTAATTTTTTTTCGAACTTTGCAGAAAACTTGACGGAATGAGACACAAAGTATTTTCAATTGTTCTTTTCGAAAAACTAGAAACTCACAGCTTTGATGAGCACCAGAGCTCTTGGATGACTAGATATATTCTGCAGGGTTGCGCATTCTTGAAAACATGGATCATTTAATATTTTGGATGCCAACTAAAAAATTTCAAATGTGTGAAAAATATTAAACACTTTATTCGTATATACTACACATTGAATCAATTTCTAGAAGGAAAAAAATTTTACTAGCATTTTTCACGAATATGCTTTAACATTTTTAAAATAACAGAGAATTGGGGGGGGGAATTCGCAGACTCTCTAAAACAAATGCCTTGGATAATATTATATATTACTTATGCAGAAAAAATTATAACTGGTGGGGGATGATAAATAACCGGTAGGCATGGACATTTGCACCGTTAAAAGAAGCTCAGGGGGATAGGCTTATAGGCGCGGGAGAGAAACGTATAACAAACAACAAGATTATTAAAACAAAAAACTACAAATCTACGGGAGATGAACAAACGAAAAAAAAACAATTTTAAAAATAACAGGAGGTGTGGCAAACCGAACGAATTGCATGTAGCCAGGCAAAGAATTGCCTGAAGGGAAAGTCGGCAGCTTCAGTGTGACGTTGATTAAAAAATAATGGGAGAAAGAACCTGAAAATGATTTTAAATTTTATTCAGCATTTTGAGAAGCATTTACCAATTTAAAGAACGTCGTTGAGAAACTTATTTCTGCTCTCTTCTCCACATCTTCCAAGGTTCCGTCACAATCTCATATTGGCTTAGTTTGCGCGGCACTGCCGGACCATTATTTTCCTTGAAATTAACAGTATGCGATGCAACGTGAATTATAGCTACCTGGGGTGGTGGTGGTAGTGGGCGAACATTCGGCGCAATGGCGCGATGGCGTCGATCACTTCCTCCAGGGGTTCTCCTGTCAACTGCACCCAATGAGCTCATCTCATTGTCCGCCTCATCGAGGTTTTCTATTGGAATTGCAGGGCGATTCTAAAATTTCAACAAATTTTCTACTGCTTTAATTTACTCGGTACATTTTGTCTTCTTCTGATGACAATGGGAGGAGCCACAGGGTTCACAACTGGAGGGGCCGCTGGGTTCACTTCTTCAATCGGGCTACCATTTCTGGGTTCATCAGCAGCAAGAAACGATGAATGTCTAGACGATTCGCTTAAATATCGATAAGTTTGTTAGTTTAAAAAAAGTTGATGTCATACACAATATGGGAGTAGGCTGACTCGAAGCTCTCATACAAAACCCTTCTCGGTGATGGCTCATAGTCCGGAGCATTATGGGATGATTCCATTGAGGCATGCAAAGAGATTCTGTAAATTTTCTCAATTATAAAGAAAAAAAAACGAAAAATTGAAATTTGTTCATGATTTGCAATCCTACTTACACAGAGGGGGATCTAGAAATGGGTCTGCCGGCAGATACCGAAGAGACTGTCGACATGGTTGAAAGACGACAGCGGATTCTTCTTGCCATCATTGGAGCTCTGAATATATGATGATTGGACATTTTGAAAACATTTCTTATTTATAAATTAGAAGTAGAACTAACCTTGGGATTTCGGCTCTTTGTGCATTCTGGTCATTGGTTTCACTGAGATGTTGTGGGGTTTGGGTTTCGCGGGGGTTATTCGACTTCATTGTGTCTAAAATATCTGAAAATACTGTCGGTTTCAAACGAATGAACTTTTAAAATTATTATAATTTCGAAAAGTGTTCGCCATATATCATCCCTCTACTTTTAGTGTGCACCTTCAATGTAGTTTAAATCGATAAAATTTATGTCTAAAACTATATTTAAATGATTATAGCGTGTTAATGAATTTTTGTACAAAAAATTAGTGTTGTAATTCTAAAAATTCTAAGAAAAGAATCAAGTGAATGTGCTGATATTCGATGATAATTGTAAGGAGGAATGATGAGGCAAATGAAAATGGTGACAAAAAAAGGTATGAGAGAGAATGGTCCCAATGAGGGAAGTACAGGTGCGAATGGGAGGTGCTAAAAAGACAGTTGCTTCCTATTGGCTAGAGATTACGGTATGGGCGGAGTCTTGCTTAACACTAACTAACTCAAGACATATGGTGTAGACTCAAAAAAATCAAAGAAAAAATTTATCGAAATTGTCAAAATCCCAAATACCAATATTTTTAATTAACGAGATCCATTTTAAAAGTTTTTCAAATATTTAATTTAGTTAAAAAAAAAAGAAATTATCTCATTCACCATGATCGATCGAGCAGGTGTGCGCTGCCGAGGTCGTAAAATACGGTCAAATTTTTCTTAATTTTTGAAATTTGAAATTTGTGAAATCATAATTTTTGCTTGAAGCCGCTCTTTTAGTTCTTTTCGGTATCATCAACCGCCAATTTAAAAACGTTTTAGTTAAAACTTTCACTTCACTTACTTCTTACTTGTAAGTCTATTTCCAGCCATCAGGTGAGCTGACAAAGTCACGCCAGAGTTTTCAGGGCCCAAGATGATCAGTGGATTGGAGTCTGCAGCATTCTAAGCCTACTTCGATCATAACGAAAGCTTCCTTCAATCAATTTGACGAATCTGGTATTTAATGGACCCGCTATAGCAATAAATTAATCAAACTTGAAATGTTCACTTATTTTTCAACCTTTACATATAGATAATATATTTTATTGATAATAGTTTTTAAATGTGTAAATTTAAACATCGGTGTTTCTCGAGAGAATCAATCCATATGTGTCGTGGTAGATCTTCTCAACATCACAGACGAGACGTTCGGCATTGAGAAGCTTCATCTGTAGAATTGAATTGAGCAAATATCTAGTTAAATGCTTAACCGCTTACAAAGAATAGGTAGCGATTTGTCTCGTCAAGACATGCATCCAAGCAGTTTGAAGCAGTTCGAAGCATCGCGATTGGAGCGCGCAGTTCTTCATAGGAATACGTCGCACGAAGAAAATTCTGAAAAGAAGCAGTGATTTTCAGAAAATTTTTTTACATCATTTTCAATAAATACGGTTAGTCCGAATATTGCGTCGAGATAATCATTGACAGTGTTGAAAGCCACCATAAAATAATTTATTCGAATTAATTAGGATAATTTAACATACTGCATACTCAACGAAGTGAATCATTTGAGATGTTGATAGTGAACTAAAAAAATGCAAAATGATTGCGGAAAAATTGAAAAGAACATAAAATTCGGCTGCTTTTATTATATTTTTTTTATCAATTATAATTAACGCATTTCAACATACTCTCATTAATTACGATTAGTTAAAGACATAATTGATTTTACTGCAGTTAGCATAAGGTTAACAAGAACTCTCATTTTTGCTTTTTTTCGTGCACCATTAATGCTTAAAATGCTAATGTGGCGATCATATCATCCTCGTTATGTTTAAGTTATTTTCGAAGTAGCGCGACTACGGAAAATTGGCAAAATCCCAAAAAAGAAAAGCAATGGTCTCGGAGTTAAAGTGCAAGTGTAGAATTACGCGCGTAAACGTAAGGATGCGTTAAAGGCGCATACTGCACTCTAAAACCTCTCATTCAATATTTTTGGCTTTTAGCAATTTTTCCGCGACGTTGATAATACTATAATACATTAAAGTTGGGTGATTAAACTTGGTTAAAAAAATTTAAAATAAAGTTTTTTTATTAATTGTGTCAGAGGAATTAAAAAATTAATTAATAGACTCACAAAAAAAAAAGTTGGTTCATCTGAACTCACATTAATCAAATTCACTTCGCGAAAACGAAGTCATCTTTACAACTTTAATTATTATTTATTTAATTAGTTGCACTAAAATTTAGAAATTAAAACAACTGTGAAAAAAGTATTTTTTGTGTGGTTTCAAATGTTAATTGAGTCATACTGCGCGAAATTCACTAAGCTATTTCATCGGAGAATTGTGGAAATCACGAGTAAGCCAAATCAATTAGCACTGAAATTATAGGTTTCATATTACTTTCCCCTTGTGATTTGATAAGTGAGAGGTCGAAACATTAGCATTTGCATGCGATCTATTCTTTCTTTGTGGTTATAATAGGAAAATTAAATATGAAAATGGACGCGTGGATACAAGTGTCTTCGGATTCTCAAATATACAAAAAAATTCATTTTATTATTTTTGTTAATACTGGTTTGTTTTGTGATTATTCGCGAAAAATTATATAATTAGAAGTAATCAACTGTGTAACAATGAGTCAGCATTGGGAAAACATTAAAAAGTCATTTTTTTGTTCTTATTGCCTGCCAAACATCTCTCACAATTTTTGATATTGATTTTGACGAATTGCGACGAGACTGTTTGTCGCCCCGGTCGTAAATTTTTCCTTGACTTAACAGCTCCTTGAGAAATGCCTTCTCATCGTAGGCGCATCTATCACATAAAAAGTGAAATTAGTTTTTATTATATTCACAATTTACGGAAGACAACTATGAAACAACATATTTTGTCTGTTCATTCTCAAAAGACATTTTACGCGGAGCGGTTCAGATTCGATTCCCTTCAACGAAGCATGCACACCAGCTGGTAATATGTTATCACGACTTCTCAGAGATCAAGAGAAGGATTATGCATTTTTATTGATACTGTTCTTTTTATTTATCTTGATTCATATTGTTTTTCTCTTTAAAAATTCAAATACAGTGTTTTTCGTTGGAAATTTTATTCAATAACAACAATAACCAACATAACATTAAGAAATCGGCGGTAGTGAACCGAAGAGAGCAGTTAATTACTGCTTGGGTTCTCAACCTCGACCGGCTCCTCGTCAGTTTTCTTGGACTCGTTCGCCTCAGCCGAGTCCTTGTCGTCGGAAGGCTTCTCAGCCGCCATTTCGGTCTCAGTGGTCTTCGCGATCTCAGCAGCAGACTCATTGCGCTTGTCCGCCTTCTCGTCAACCTGCAAATATATTAATTCAACTTGGAACCAGTTCTGAAACTACCTCGACGAGGTTGATGTCCATCGCTTTTTCCATCATTGGGGTGGTCGACTCCATCTTCGTGGGTTTCAGAGCAAAAATAACTACCTGAAATGATATAAATCAATAAGATGCGATGGTCAAAGAAGAGAGCAGAACTAGTCGAGAAATGATGACGACTGATGTTCCACTGCTGTGCGCTCTTCTTTTATACTGATAGGGTCAGAGCCGCGCCCGCGCCCGCGTCGCGTCATGTCTCCGCCCAGAAAAAGAGAAAGAGGGGCTTGACAGCGCGACAAAAATGTACCGTTTCTAATTCCTCTGATATTTAATTCAAAAATAGCTGAAAATTGGTACTTTTCGGAATGATCGATCTCAAAATTTGTGGCCAAGGTTTTCAAGGAGTTATGTAAAATAATAAAACTAAAAAAAAGTCTTAAATGTTTAAGTAATGAGAATTTCTATTAAAAAAATTTTGTTAAAAAAAATTTGTTATTAATCGAATCAGAGATTTGTGTTTGATAATAATTGAAATATTTGGATCAGAAGTTGTTAGTTTTTGTTTTATAAAAATTATTTATTTTTAGATTATTTCAGCGAACAATTGTAGGATTCAATCGCTCATTTACATGTGTTTCTCCGCTTTTGATGTATTCATGTCGTCTTCCGCGTTTTGCAAACCTCGTAAAAACAAATACCAATATATAACATTAAAATTAAATGTGATGGACAGCAATAAGGGAATAATTGGTCTATTATTCCTTATTGTCAATATTTGAATAGATAATTATAAAACAATGGACTTTCTTGCATTTTTCCCGAGCGAGGCAAATTTCAACAATTTCTCATATTTCGCAATTCATTGTTAAGCAAGAAATTGGGAACATTCCTCGAAAGTGCCGATTTGGTCTTCAATGTGTTGGCGATATCGTAAACACACGGCACATGCCTCTGATTCATCGTTAAAAAAAAGATGCCGTAAACAAATATATTTTCTTTGGTGGCCAATAATGTAAAAAAGTGGAAAGTATTTATTTTACTTAAACCTTGAAGTTGCCGGGGTATCATTTTTGTAGATTTATTTAGAATTAGGATGCTCTTTCTATATACAGTGTTTGAATATTTGAAATCGTTAATCGCAACCCCACCCGTCATGTTGAAATCTAACATGATTTTCTTGGAGCTTCTAGCAAAAATGATCTTCAGTCATCCGTCTGATGTCAAGGGCGATTTCACCGTTACTTCCATATAAGGTGAATAACTTCTGGACATCAGACTGTTGCTGAAGCCTTATTGCAATTAGAATAAATCACTTACTTACTTAGTCACTTAGTCGGTTCGTCCTTCGCCTGTTGAGGCGCGAACCACAGCTTTCCAAGCTTTTCGGTCCTTGGCTTGGGTGGGTGTTGAAATTGGCTTCGGCACACTTTCAGCAGATTGGTTTCAGTTCAGATGTGTATGGGAGAATCGAAGACAGAAGCGAATTTCAAAAATCCGCACAAAATCTCAAATTCGCGCGCAAAGTGACGTAGTGGTAAATAGTTGCAAGCTTTCAATTTATGATTTACGATGCCAGATGTTTCTTTTGAAAGCACGAAAAAGCTTACAATAAACAGCTGTTTGAGCAAATCAAAAGGTTACATGACTACATTAAGTTTCCGAAATCGAAAAAATAATCAGATCATTACAAATAAATGGGTATTTATGGAGATTGACCATAATAGTTCCTTTGAAGGTGATACATTAAAAACAAAACTCCATAATTCAATAATCAGCATCATTGAATTAGAGCTACCCAAATCCAGAAATCGTTTAACAATTATAAAGTAAAAAACGATTTCTAGGCGATTATTAGAAAAACCTATCCTATTAATACTCAATGAACTTTCGATGCGTTGCAATACCTAAATCCAACAAAAATTATGCCCCCCCCCCAAAAACTTTTATCCATTTTTACAACAACCATTTTCTACTTTTATCTCAACTTGTTTTGCTTTTTTTCCCAGATAATTGTTACTGACATCTCATTAACTATTTCTAGGACATGTACGCTCTATTGATAATCTACCACCCTTTTATTACTACCGCACTCTTCATAGTTGACCCTCATTATTTTGCAACTCAATTACATTGGTGTGAGTTCTCTTTTCTTCTCATTCCTTTGAATTTATCTTGCTTTTTCTTTTTTTCAGTTTATTGAGTTTTCTGTTCTGTAACTGTTCCATTGATCAAGAGTTTTTGAATTTAAAGAAATACAGATGACGAGAGTTTCAAGGCGCACATATTTCAAACGTTTAAATCCTATCGTAGCGCTTATTACGAATGATATCACAATTCTCTACTAATACCATCACTCGATCGCCGAAAAATTATTATCTAATAAATAAATAGTTTCAGATAAGCTTACGTGATGGATTCATCCGACTCGCAGATGGCTGCTAATAAAGGGAAAAATGAAAACAAAGAAGGCGATCAGAAGTTGACAAATGGCACAAATCCTGACCAACAAGCAAGGTTACCTTATTAGCTTAATTTTCTCTTGCATTAACTGATTCTAAATTTCAGAGCGAACGAGACGAGTTCTTCTTCTAGTCTGTCGACAGCCACCACACATTGGAGATCTGAGCCAAACAGCACTGATTCATCGCTCTCAACTGCCAATCTTGTTTCAACTGTCGGAACTGAAGCATGCTCATCGACGAGCTCTCTGAGCACTGGAAATCGTGACGAGAAAAATTCTCCCAGGTAGTTCATGAATATTTAAGATGGAATGGATGTCGATATACCGAAACTGACAATTTTAGCTCTGGCGGCAAAATGGCAAAGACAAAATGGGATGGAAAAACTGTTCCCTTTTGGCGCAGCGGCAAAGAGAGCCACTTGGATCGTACCAAGCGATTCGTACGTTTTCAATTTCAAGATGCAATGCTTCTCTTCTAATTCAGAAGTTGAAGAGCAAGCAGCCGGATGCGCTGGCCAAGTTGATGCAACAAACTTCTGAAGAAACTAAGGGGGCTAGCTATCAAGGAACTAAGGCAGAAGGCTCATCAGCTTCTTCAGTTTCTTCGACCAACGTAGTTTACAATTCCAATATTCGCGTGTATTCATGTCAAATTGATTTTCAGATGCTTCCCCAACAAGAAACGCCGTCAGCTAAGAAGAAGATCGTCGAGATCAAGTCCTCATGCGAGCTGCCAACGCATAAATTATCGGATGCCGCAGTTCAGCCTGGAGCCAGCTCTTCGGCTGCGCGTTTTCGTGCACCTTCGCATTCGGTAGGATTTTATTAAACTTCCATAAAATAACGATTTTGTGATATTCAGATAGATTACTCGCAGGCCAGTAATAGAGATCAACAAGCTAAGGATGAGAAGAAAGAAGATAATGAGAATGCTTCGAGCAAGTAAAACGACATGACTTCCTTCATCAGATTTATATTGAATTCTTCATTTTTCATCAACTTTAGATGTTACTCTTACTACGCTTAATTATTGTTCCATTCGGTGTAAAATCACGGGGAGTGGCCTCCTACCACTCGTTTGATTCTTAAAATTCTTTTTTACCTCATATTTTAATAAATATTTATTATAAATTCATATTTTACTCTTTAAAAATCACAGAAATGATGTCAGGAATGTAGGAACAATCTTGATAAAAAAGTGAATGCATGTCCAAATAGATTTTTTTAATATAAAAGATAACTGAATTTTAAAAAAACATATCAAGAATGACGTCAAATTGTATACAGATTGACGCTTTATACGTCGACGCATTTTCGGTGCAATAGATTATATAGATATAGGTTGGGAAATTCTCCGCATGTGGTGCTTATTTGATGCTATCGATAAGCTTTAAGAATTCGTGAATGTCTCAACTTTCACATATATGGAATTGGGGTCTCTACAATTTTATTCCAGTTTTATGCAGAACGAAGAAATTTCTTAAAATAATTGATGCAAATCTTTTAAATAGTTTTGAATTTCAATAATAACATGTAAATTTTCATAACATATGAATTTTTATTTGCTTCAAATCACCACCAAAAATTATTGATATTCTACTTTTGTTTTCATTTTACGAAACCCATAGATTAGCTCGAGAATTTTTGCACTGATTTTTTATTTTAAATAATGTCGACGTCAAGCGAGTGAAGGAAGGCAGAGGCTTCAATTTCGCAAAATCAGTGTAAATTTCAATTCAACTTTGACTAAAAATTAAACTCACGAACGTTATAACTATACGTTAAGTGTTATTACGCTCACGCGTTTAAGCTTACAAATTTACGCCATTTTCAGGCTCACACTTATAAACAAACGTACGCTTACGCGTAACAAAAATTCGATTTACGCTGGTTGTAATGCAATGTGCGCATTCTTGATTTCTTGAGACGCATTGGCACATTGGCAATAATAATTTTTTTTATTTCGCTTAGTCATTTGACGTCGATAGTGTATTCTAATAAACTAAGGATAGGTACAACTCACTTTTCGCACATTCGAATGTGCGATATCAAAAGATACCGATTATGCCAAGAATCTTGACAGTTATTTATTGACTTGAAGGCATAGACCGATTTATCGAAGAGTCATAAAAATGTGCGAGCCTTCACATGGCTGACGAGGTGATGACAGGTTGCTCAACGAAGACATCGTATACAATTACTAATCGATTTATTGAATAATTTATAATCGCAAGTATTCAAAATGGGTTATAATGAGCAAAACGAAATAATGAAAAAAGAAACTCGTGATATGAAAAGTGAACAAAACCGTAACAAAATATTAAGATTGACAATTCGAGAAATCATTCGGTGATCAAACGATGAGCAACGCCATTACCAAGACGATAGAAATTGACTGGAATTTGATCGACTAGAACGATAAGATTGTCACCTGAAAATAAAAAAATTTGGAGTTTGAAATTTTTTTTTTCTGAAAACCAACCTTTCTTTTTGTTTAGAATAAATTATTGGAGTTAATGAAAATAAAGTAGTTGAGAAAGATTGGAGGAATTTTCTGAAAATGAAATAAATAAATTAGGAATTGGAAAGAAAATCAACAAACCTCAGTTAACAACATCAATCTCTTCGTCATCGTCGTCTTCTGAAGAATCGACTTCGACGGCATCGCTCTCAGTATCGTCGTCTGAAGTGTCATCGTCGCCTGAGGTAGCCTCGACACCGGAATCATCGTCGGATTCCTCTGATTCCACACCGCTTTCATCCGAAGACTCCTCGTACTCTATGAATTCGTTATCTTCGTGTTCCATTCCGCGTCTTTGAACAACTTGACCAAATACAAGGCCGAGATTCTTCTTGACAAGTTCGATTAGCAACTTCTTGCGTCTAATCTCGGCAAGAATATGGTCATCGATTGAAGCGAGCTCGACTTCAAGCGCGTAGAATGTCTCAACTTCTGGCCAGAAAAAGTCGACGAAAACTTGGAACCCGCACTTGTACTCGTTGCAGATTTGATCGAGCGATGTGTAGATCTCCTCGGTCAGAAATGGAAGGCATTGATCACTGACGGTGGCGATACATTGAGCAAAGACTTGTAACAACGCAATGACGTTGAAATGCAGTCTATCGATGCCGCGAAGCTGCGCAGCGAATCGATCACATTCGTAGTTGGCAAAAGCGAGCTCCTGCTCGGAAGGTCGAACGGCAGCAACAGAAAACACCGCAGAAGGCATGGTACAATGTTGACTGATTGAATGGTACTGTTGCTATGCGTATGGTGCTATGGGCGGAGCTTCGTGCGAAACGCAGAGTGACATAGACGGGCAAGAAACGTGATGTACGGGAGGAGTATACGTGCAGCCAAAAAAAAGCGAGAGCAAATGTGCTAAGTTCAACATATCGCACATTTATTCCAATAGTCACCTTATGGGGCAATAAAAACACAACAGGCAAACTTGAAAGATTTCCAATAACCAAGCATTTTGTACAAGGATATCAGGAATGACGGAAAAAAGTAGTTCCGAGTTTTCGGAACATTCTAAGTAGGTAAAAATTCGAACAATATGTTGACTTCGAGATTTATGAATTAAATTTTTTTTCATTTCTGGGCAGTCTTTATGTGATCGTCCAAAAATTCTAAAAAAAAAATCCAACCAAAAAATATTTGTTACAAATTTTTTGAATAAATTTGAATTTTCGTTTTTTTTTTTGCTTCTTGATCAGATTGTTATTATTTTTAGAGTGGATGGTGTTCTTTAAATTAAACTATTAAATAAAGGGGTATATGTTTATTGTCAATTTTAACAACGAAATTGATCAGTAGGATATTATTAAATAATGTTCTGCGCTTCATGGAAAAAATGCTTTAATATATTCCTGGTTTTGTTTGAAAAAAAAATAAGAGAGATGGAAAATATGCACTAAACGAAAAAAAAAGAATAAAATTATTAATAAATTGTTAGTTCTGATCAACGCGATGGTTGCAGAATTTCAACAAATTGTACAGTAACTTCAACGATATCATACAGAAGACCTCACATGTTATTTTTATTCCTTTTATGGTTTGGAAATTTCCTAAATTGATAAAAAAACGATATGTGTGACAATTTTTGAAAAACTGTATAAATTAAAATTCTGAATTGCTAAAAAAAACTGGAAAGTTATTATCTCACCACTAAGTCAATTTCATTTGAAAAACCAAAAAAATTCCTGCATTTTTCATTCTAGTGAATTTTAAGCACAATTTCTGGCAAATCTTTTCACATTTCTTCAATATATTATAATTATTTTCAAATTATTTCATAAATTTCAAATGTTTCATGAATTAGCTTACCTATGATATTAATAATGATATATTAATTGTGCTCAGCAGACTTTAATTATAATTTCTGCCGCCTATATTTTATCTTATATGAATCATTTTCAAATTTGCTTTTATTGTTCATAATGGATATGCGAATAATCCAGCAGTGCCATATGATGGGTAAGTATAAAGTAGGAAAAAGGTCAAACTAATCATAATGTTGATTGCAGCGTTGTTGTTGATCACCTTCACCAACATCAAGAATATGTTATTTAGTTCATTGGTTGTCTTCCTGGATGTTCCCACCGAGAAACAGTATACATTTGGAGTTGTTCTCTCGGCTGTCTTCTGGCTCATCACATTCTATATAATCAACAGAATGCGTCGTCTCCGTCATCATTAATTATTCAACGTTTATTTGCTTTCATCTTTACATAACTCTGCAAAGTTGGCTACCTACAATTTGCATTGAATGACTTCATTTTCCCTTTTCATTATAGACCAATAAATATGTCATTTGTTTTTGATTGTGAATATACAAAAAATAAAATTGTAAAGAGCTTGAGTCAAAATGAGCAAGACCAAACCCTTGGCATAGTGGAAAATACTCTAGAAATAGTAAAAAAAAAGTTCTGAACACATTTCTAGAATCTTGTATTTTTTTAGTTCATTCTTCTCACTATTTCCTTATTGTTGACCACTTAATTTTTGAAATAAAAAGAAATATTTATTACAGCCACAAAGAAAGATGAAATTGCATACAAATGTTAATGTTTACCTCTCAATTACCAACCCACAAGGGGAATGTAATATGAAACCTATAATTTCAGTTCTAAGTGATTTGGCTTACTGATTACCGCGGAACTTGGATGAAGTAGCTTAATAAATTATGCAAAAATTCACACAAATGCTGACAAATTAAAAAAAAAACTGGTGGAAAATTGCAAGATACTGTGCTCTTTTTGTATTACAATCGACATTTTTTACTTTCTTTTAATTGGCAAAAATATGAAAAATTTGATTAATTTGTCTAATTAATAACCAATAAATTGTGAAAAATATTAATTACTCATTATTAGTTACCACTAAAATGTCGGTTTCAAACGGCTGCTCGATTATTATTCACACAAATTTTTAAATTTACACGTTGGCACAAATTCAACGACAAAAAAAGGCCTATTCGAATTTTGATAAATCTTTTGAAATAAACAATCTCTTTACAAAGATTATGTAATTATATTTGAAAGACTAGTTTTCCTCAATGATAATCCGATTTACCGAAAAAAAAATCAAAAAGCAAATTTATTAATTATCCAGTGCAATGAAATTTTTTTCCAATACCGGAAGCAATAGAATGTTCACTTCTTTTTACCTCTTTCCTATCATTTTGAAACATATTTCAGTTTACATCATCGTTCTCAAAATCATTTACTTTTTTGAATATTGCAGAAACACAATTAATAGATAGTCTATCATCTTTGCTTTAAAAAAAAAGATAGTAAAGTGGAGTATTGTAAAAAGTAAAGTAGGCCCGAGTGGATCTTTGTCCAATCACGAAAGTTCTAAAAACCCAAAAAATTAACGCGGGCGAAGGGGACAATACAACAGGAACAAAAAATAATTGTGTTATTTTTAATCAGTTTTTCAAAGAAAATTAAAAATATTTTTTATATAATTGGGACTCTCATCAATATTCTATATAAAGAAAAACACTTATCATCATCAATTTTCATTTAGAGGTAAAAAGACTGAAAAAAAAGAAAAAAAAACTTAGAAATAAACCTAATTTTTAAAATCCAAAAAGAATTGCAGTAAAGAATTGCATTCTTGTGCCGATTAGCCTGACTCGATCCTCCGTGATGGAAGACCGAGTCAGTTGATCTATTTCGCCACGTAGAGGCTCGACACTTGAAGGAGAGGCTCACCAGCATCAGGCCGAAACCTGATGTGGGTCATCGCCGATCCGACCATGGGGATCACCCAAGGACATCCCACAACTATCATCCAAGGATAATAGAAGTAGAAGTGGTTGGGCAAGCCACGTCTGGCTGGGCCCCGGGTCTACTGGTGATATGGTAATGTGGTTTTTTTTTGCGAAATTTTAAAGCTTAACCATCCATAACGCCCGATAGCAGTTTCCAAGAACTCGAAAGTACTCGAAACAGGGCATTTGGGTAGGGTTCGATTCCCGGCTACGGAATCAGGGCTGAAGGGCTTGCCAGGCCAATCACCCGAATTTAGGATACAGCGGATAAGCCGCCAAATAGCCGACTACGACTATGCCGACTACGGCGTACTAAACTAGAGACTAGAGGCCCTTAGGATGTTAGAGAGACTATTGCTTAAGGTAGGGTCCTTCCATCGGCAGCGGCAGAAGCAAAAGCGACGATACCTAAACATACACACGCACACACAAATTAGTATAAAAAATTAATAAAAAAACAAAATAAATAAGTAAAAAAAAAGAGGGAAGCAAGTCATTAGTGGAATGACTGGCATGGCCGTAAGTGGTACGACTTTCCCGAAAAACAAAGAAGGGATGGTTGGTCCCAAACGGTAGGACCGAGAGAGAGAGTCCCAAGTGGTGGGATATAGAGGCAGAGAAGCCGCAAGTGGTACGGCAGGGGGAATCAGTCGACTGATAGAGAGAAGGGACAGTCGCAAGTGGTACGACTGGAAGCCGAAAGGTGGAAGGGGAAACCGGCTTTTTGGTTATAAAAAATTAAAAGCAATTAAAAATGATGGTCGTGCTAAGAAAGTGGATCTTCGTTGGTGCTTTTGGAAGAGAAATCGGATGGATTTTTTATCTGTAAATGGTCGGTATTTTGAGTTTAGGCGTTGTATTGAATATTTTACTTTTTTGGCTTGGTTGATTCTGTAGAACAATCAGATTTCTTCCAATAAGGCTTCCGAAACAAAGTTTTAAGTCGCTTCAATTCCTCCACCAAATCAATAGGATCCTCCAAGCCAGGATCCTCAATTATCTGTAAATAAATATTTTAATTTATAAAATGTGAGTATCTAGTTATGATTCTCTTAACCTGAAGTGGTCCCTTGTTCTCAAAGCTCTCGATATTATTGATTGTCACCTGGGAGAAGGAAATTAAATCAAGCTCAAAAGGTTGGCCAGCTCCAGCTAATCCAGAAGCTCCAGAAGGAATCTCATGATTGAGGTTTCTGTTTAAATTTCCGATTCCGTTAGCCTGAAACGCACAAGTTTTTTTTTTAATTCAAAGTTAAGTAGAAAATATTAAATTGATCAAAAGTTGAAAAAAGCATACCAATGGAATAATTGGCCCAGCGTCATTGAGGTGATTGTTCAAGAATGGTGGTGAACCTGCCATAGACCAAGCAGAAAATTGGATGATAGGTTGCTCGTTTTCATCAGCCTTCAAGTGATTGAAGTTTTGTTGGATGTTGGCCAAAACATCAACACTCGACATCTACAATGCAATAATTTTTTGAATTTCACATATAGCATGACATACTTTGTTAGAATCCGGATTTGGAAGGTGAAGAGATAGATCCATGGTGCGAAATATTCTTGTAAAAAAACATGAAATTACTGTAATCAGACAAATTAAAGGTCATAATCACACAGAAAATGATGAGCAAATATTTCAAGGAAAAATAAAAAATGAGAACAACCTCAAAAAATGATTTCTGTGAAAACCAAAACGAATAAATTAAATTATATGATAACCATCATGATGAAAACAATCTAAAAACACGTTGATTTGTTTGTTTTGAAAGAGAGTGCGTCGAGACGAGAGAGCACAGGTGGTGAAACAATTCAGTCTATGTACCGCGAGCAAATCGCGCCAATATCATATTGATTGGCAATTTCAATACGGAGACTGTTAAAAGTCATATCAAAATGAAACAATGTGTCAAGGAATTGAAGTTCGGAAGTATTTAGAGTAAAGTTTATTGAAATTTGATACAAATTTCTATATTTTTATGTCAGATTCTTATTATAGGCGAAATACTGCAATGTCCTCAAATTAGACGCTTATTAAAAAAAAAACAAGCTGCTGGCGTATAGACTTGGACGATAAGTCGAATAATGCGTGAAAATTGAAGCCTAATAATTAAAAAAAATTGTATCAGCGAAAATCTCATCACAATTCAGTTCTCATTGATTTTCAGACAAAATCATTTCCGCCACGTTGTAAAGCATCAAATTCTGACCATTCACTTTTTTTGGATCATCGAATTTGATTCAGAAACAAAAAAGTTAGAGCTCTAACATAGCTCACACCCACTCTGAAAATTCTCGAATTCTTATATGCGATTTCAGCTTTGGCAAAATGTGCCGGTGTGGTGTAGTGGTTAAAATGTGCGATCATTGATCGTGGATCGTGGACATCTACACCGGCACGTCCCAATGATGGATGAGTCCTCGGGCCAAGAGGTGGTAACGTGGCACACCAACATGTACATATGAAGCGAGAATCAAGAATCAAATTCGAAGGGGGACGACTGAGGGACCTTTTGCCTTTTTGGTCCCTCTTTATGTATACTGGGGGTCATGGGATCGAGTCCCCCTAGCGCAAAATTTTTTTGCGACTGTGAAAATTTAGGAAATGGTTGTTAATTGTGTCAGGAAGGCCCACAGCAAAATTTTAGGCCGAAAATGCATACGGGGGTCCTAGGGGGGTCCGAATTCGAAAATTTTGAAAATTTCAGAAAATCATCCTAGTGCTCTGGTATTTCAGGAAATGTTACTAAAACGTGTCAAAAGTTATAAGGGACTCCTATCGTGATCCGAATTCGAAATTTCGTGGCACGTCCCAATGATGGATGAGTCCACGGGAAAAGAGGTGGTAACGTGGCACACCAGCATGTAAAGCGACAATCAAGAATCTGCTTCGAAGAGGGACTGAGGGACCTTTTGCTTTTTGGTACACTTTGAGTGGCGGGATCGAGTCCCCCTTGTGCAATTTTTTTTCCACACGTGAAAATATGAGAAATTGTACTTAAACAAAAAAGACCCAGAAAAAAAATTTGAAAAAACCAAAAGAATTTTTCTGAATCCGAAATAGAATTAAACAGTCCAAATCAAGTTTGGAACACTCAGGAAGCAAAAATGCGACCGAAATTGATTTTTCAAGCATTCGGAGTCTGAAGAAACGGCCTAAAAATGTTTAGGGTTCATCTTGAAGTTCAAAATACGGTGAAGAACGCAATTGTTAACTATTTATTAGCTAGAAAATCAAATCAGTAAAAAACTTCTCGAAATTTAGTTTACGCTGATTTTCAGACAAAATTGCTTTCGCCACATTCTAAAGCTTGAAAACCTCATCAATAACTTTTTTGGATCATCAGATTTGAAAACCAAAAAGTTAGAGCTCTTATATAGCTCAATCGGATGAGGATCCAATAATTTTCTTTCCACTCTGCCGCTTTTGAAAATTTTTTTTAATATTAAAAAAAATACCCAAAGACCGGCTCAACATGATTATTTCGCAATATTCAATTGGGTATTGTTTTGCCTAATGCCATTGAAATTCTCAAAATTTGATATCAGCTCACATGTCGTCGTTTAAGGACCACTAGGATGATTTTCTGAAATTTTCAAAAATTTCGAATTCGGACCCCCCTAGGACCCCCCTATAACACTTTTGACACGTTTTAGTAACATTTCCTGAAATACCAGAGCCCTAGGATGATTTTCTGAAATTTTCAAAATTTTCGAATTCGGACCCCCCTAGGACCCCCCTATAACACTTTTGACACGTTTTAGTAACATTTCCTGAAATACCAGAGCACTAGGATGATTTTCTGAAATTTTCAAAATTTTCGAATTCGGACCCCCCTAGGACCCCCGTATGCATTTTCGGCCTAAAATTTTGCTGTGGGCCTTCCTGACACAATTAACAACCATTTCCTAAATTTTCACAGTCGCAAAAAAGTTTTGCGCTAGGGGGACTCGATCCCATGACCCCCAGTATACATAAAGAGGGACCAAAAAGGCAAAAGGTCCCTCAGTCGTCCCCCTTCGAATTTGATTCTTGATTCTCGCTTCATATGTACATGTTGGTGTGCCACGTTACCACCTCTTGGCCCGAGGACTCATCCATCATTGGGACGTGCCGGTGTAGATGTCCACAATCCACGATCAATGATCGCACATTTTAACCACTACACCACACCGGCACATTTCGCCAAGGCTGAAATCGCATATAAGAATTCGAGCATTTTCAGAGTGGGGGTGAGCTATATTAGAGCTCTAACTTTTTTGTTTCTGAATCAAATTCGATGATCCAAAAAAAGTGAATGGTCAGAATTTGATGCTTTACAACGTGGCGTAAATGATTTTGTCTGAAAATCAATGAGAACTGAATTGTGATGAGATTTTCACTGATATTATTTTTTAAAATTATTAGGCTTCAATTTTCATGCATTATTCGACTTATCGTCCAAGTCTATACGCCAGCAGCTTGTTTTTTTTAAATAAGCGTCTAATTTGAGGACATTGCAGTATTTCGCCTATTATAAGAATCTGACCCAAAAAATATAGAAATTTGTATCAAATCTTATTAATTAAAGGAAGTTAAACAGTGCGACACCGCCAACGGAGGAAGGCCAGTATGGTTCAAATGGATCATCTGCCAACCAGATCACTGTCGCTAATACCGTATGGATTCTGAAAGAAATAAACAATCTTCGCTTTGTTTTTTTAGTTATCCGCAAGTAGTTACATGTTAAACAAAATAATTTGTCGAGTGGCTCGAGCTCAAGCTGAGCACCAATTCGAAATGGCGACTTGCTTTTTAATGTTTAAATGTTTTCTTAAGGAATTTGGTTCTTAAAAAAAGAAAAAGAAAGAATTAAACTGAGAAAAGAGACATTCCGGTAAGCTTTATGTTACATTCCTATAAGCGTTTTCTTATTGAATTGCTAATTGCAGGTGATCACGTTGACTGACTTGTCTTTCGAAGAGGAAAATGGGGAAATGGATGAGGAGAAGGACGACTAGTAGAAGGGTAAGGTAAAGAAAGACGATAAGAAGACATCAGAGAAAAAAGATGAACCAAAGGATGGAGAAGTATAAATCTGAAAAATTTACAAAGAATTTGTGCTTTTAAGGATATTACTGATAAAGAGCCGTGACGCAAAATCGGATGAGAAAAAGACAGATGTACAGGAAATTATTGAGCTCTCGTCTGACTCCAGCTTCTCAGACGAGGACATCGCCATCGACGAGCCATGTGATCATCTCTCTGAAGACGATGGAATAGTTTACAAGAAGTTTTCTACCTTGGAAAAAAATGATGCGGAAGAAGGTGAAAATGCTGAAGAAGGCGAGAAAGAGCCGGCCAATCATGAGGAGCATAAGAAGAACGAAAACGAGTTCTGTGAATGGAAAGGACCAATAGAATGAAAGCGAATAATGAAATGCTGTGAGAATCTGTGTTGTATATATTTTTTCTTTTTTTTTTGTAAATTTTCCGCAAGTTTGCCACTTTCCAGTCTTTATTTTTAGAATATTTTCTGAATTACAGACTTTCTAGGCAGTCTTAGTAGTTCCTCACTACCAATTGACAAATATTCTTCGCAATTCACACATACTATTCATAAATTAATTCGTTGGAAAAGCTTCGGTTAAAGATTGAGATACAGTGATGATCTGAGCAAGAATAACTAATTATCTACATTAAATTTTACTTTCTGATATCACATGATCGAATTATTCATCGTCGGTGAATTTTGGGAATGAATCGCACTTTTTTGACTTCATTGAGCCGTTTCTATTCAAAACTGAGGCATTCGACGAAACACAAGGAACAAATTGTTAATGGAGCTTGTGAAAATAGTTTTTGAAGATAAGTTTTTTCCAAAAAGAAAACTCCTTTGTAAGCATTATTACGTTTAAAGTTATGGGCTTCAAACTTCTATAAGCCACGATGCATATAATCACTTAGTCACTTACTTACTTAGTCACTTAGTCGGTTCGTCCTTCGCCTGTTGAGGCGCGAACCACAGCTTTCCAAGTTTTTCGGTCCTTGGCTTGGATGGACCAGGGGGTGATAACGGCTCCTTCAGCTGTTCTTGTAGTGATCTCCTTCCGAAGCGAGTACGACCATCTCATGGGAGGCCTTCCTCTTGGCCGGGCCCAATTCCACGGCCGCCACTCCGTTAGAAGAGTAGTCCATCTTCCATCTGTTCTTCTAGCAACGTGTCCAGCCCAGGTCATCTTCCTCTTCGTGATGTGGTGTAGGGGGTCCCGAACTTTAGACATAATGCGGATGTCCTCTCGATGAAGATCATGTTCACGTTGTTGTGATAACGTGAGGCCAACCAATCTCCGCTCAAGCGCAGCGTGACTAATTCGGACTCTCTCGGCAAGAGCTTTGGTGAAGGTCCAAGTCTCTGATCCGTAAGTCAGCGCTGTGAGAACGATGGAATCGAAGAGCTGTGGGCGGGTTTTGTTACAGGAAATCAAATCGGTGGTGTTCTTGATTCCATTAAACGCTGCCCAAGCTGCTCTTCTCCTTCGGAAGATCTCCTTGACTAGCTCGTTTTTGGGGGTGAGTAGTCTTCCAAGGTACACGTATTCGTCAACATCGTCAATGATACATTTACCATTATATGCATCGTGCAAGCCACGATGCATATAATGGTAAATATTATTATTACTGTTGTTGCTGACTACATCACACCCATGAACAATTTCTAAACACACTGTCTCCAGAAATATTTTTGTTATTCCCGGAAATTGCAGAGCTTAATAATACATTGTCATCAAATCTAATAGTGTTACGACCAACTTTGTCGTTCTGGTTGGCCCACACCAATTGCATTTACAAAAACTTCCAACAGAGCTAGTTAAAAAATTATTCCAGCGCATTTTTTAATCATAACTTTGTTTGGACATAGTTGTTGGTGATCTAAAATCTCATTTCTTTGCCAATAATTCCCAATCATGAGATCTGTTTACAGCAACTGTCTTCAGAAATATTTTTGTTATTCCCGAACTTCATAAATATTATTATTTTTTAATTACGCGATAGACAATAACACGCCTGTCGGTAGCAAAACACCGCCAATTACGGTAGACGTCTGCAACGCCTTGTTTGTAAACAAATAACAAGAAGCTCACTACATCCTAAACAACCGTTAAAACTGTCTACAGCTTCTGTCTGAAATTTTAATTTAATTAAAATTAAATTAAAGTAATTCTAAACAGATCAGTTTTTAAATTAAACAGACGCGTCGTGGCGGTTGAAAGCCCGTTCACACCCGAAGCAGGCTGTTAGATATTTGGTTGAGTAAATCGAAATTATCAATTTTCAATACATTTTTTTCGAAAAAAAACTTAATAGACTTATTTACCATAAAAAATCATATTGTTATTCTCGATCTTGATAAATATTATTGTTTTTTTCAACATGTGATAGACAATAACACGTCTAACGGTAGCAAGGCTCCGCCCATTACGGGGGTGGAGCTCCCTTTTTCAGTATAAATTACGATTTGTCAGCGTCTTTCATTGTCTCAGCAAGCAATATGAAGCTTACTGCCGTTATTTTCTTCGTCATCGTCGGCCTCTGCTCCTCTAGTAAGACATCACATTTTCTTATGAATTTCAATTTCTTTTTTTTCCAGCGCCGGTTCGAATGGATATCTACGACATCTTCAAAAACGAGCCACTAATGTACGCGACTTCCAGCTCGATGTGGGAGATGCCGACTTCCGGAGATCTGTTGATCGACATGATCATTGCTATTGCCGCTTTTGTTCTCTTCGCATTGATTGTCGCTGTCTTCGTGTTCCCCCGTCGTGGAAAGCGAATCGAATTCTAAATGGTACCATCTCTACAGGGTGCGCCATAAATACGGAGCCGCAACTTTGCGTCAACTCTGCAGCCTACCGTACCCATTTAATTGCGCACAATTATTTTTTTTTAAAGTTTATTTTATGTTTTCCTAGTTTGTTAAGTTCCAGCTCGATATAATTCGTTTTAAGGTTATAACAGCAGCTTCCCCGTTCAGGGCTACCATCGTTGAGTTATCGAAGTTTGGAATGCGTTCGGCAGAGATCGTTCAGAAGCTCGGTGTGGCTAAATCGGTGGTGAACAAAACTCTCAATCGGTTCAAAAAGCTTGGTACTTTGAAAGACAAGCAGAGATTTGGACGCCCACTGACTGTGACGACTCCGAAGGTGGTGAAAGTTATCAGGGAGCGCATTCGGAGGAATCCGGAAAGAAGCATGAGAAGGATGGCACTGGAGCTTGGAATGAGTGAAAATTCGATGAGAAGAGTGGTCAGAGACAAGCTTCGTATGATTCCTTATCGTTTTCAAAACGGAGCATTCCTTACGGAGAAAAATAAAGCTCTTCGTGTGACCAAAGCACAAGCCCTTCTTCGTGACACGCGTCAAGGCACGCACTTGAAAACTTTGTTCACTGACGAGAAGATATTCGCTGTGGAAGCCAACAAGAACGGCCAAAACCACAGAATCATTGCTAAGGACTTCTAGACAGATGTCAAGAAGGGAAAATTTTTGAATAAAACTTCCCACTCGGCTTCAGTGATGGTTTTTGGAGGTATCTGCTCTGATGGGAAGATACCACTGGTTTTCGTGGATCTGGGCGACAAAATCAATTACAATTACTACATGGAAAAGATTCTCGAATCGGCAGTACTTCATGGGCTCAATCTCACTTTGGGAATCGGGATTGGACGTTCCAGCAAGACGGGGCACCTGCCCACCGTGCCAAAGCGACTCAACAGTGGTGCGCGACTCATTTCCCCCATTTCATCACAGCCGCGGAATGGCCAGCAAGCAGCCCGGACTTGAACCCTATGGACTTCTCGGTGTGGTATTTGACCCAGAAGGTTCCCACGTAAAACTATCCTAATTTGGGAGCATTGATGATCGCACTCGAGAATGCATGGGACGATTTGGACGACAATTACCTGCGTGCCGTCATCGACAACTACCCGAAGAGACTCCGAGCTGTGATCAAGGCGAAATGCGAAAGATTCGAAAACTGTTAATGCTACTTTCTTTCTTATAATTTAATAAACATTTTGGTTGAATCTCAGAAAAAAATCTTTGAAACTAATCTTTTTACACCGTTTTGAAAGCGGCTTCGTATTTATGGCGCACCCTGTAATTTGGAATAAATTTGTTCTCACTGGTCTTTTACTCTTACTGAAAATAACCCATAGCGCTGAAGAACCACAAATCATCAATTTGCGGCAAACGGATGGAATCGATTCAGGATGACACGTGGATTGGAGCCTTCAGCATTCCTAGCCTTCTTAGCCTCTCCCAAACTTACTACTCGGTTCTCTTTTTGATCCAGCGTTGGTTGTCCATGCGAGCTTTCCTTTTCAGTTTATTTCGTTGAGAATTGAGACAGGAATGACATTTGTACGATACGTTTCGTCTGACTTAACATAAATGATATCCAACAGCTAAGAGAAATTCCGGAAAGCGGCAGCGTCAGCTCAACTTCTATAAGTTCTCGTAACTGCTTTCTTTATCGTCATTGAAAATGACCAAGTTAGATTATACAGATTCTTCTAATCTAAAAGTGTTACAATCAAGCTTGTCGTTGTTTTCGGTCAATTCTGAGTGCATCCACAAATTATTATTAACTAGCAAGTTAAACACTTTTTGCGCATTATTTCAGCATGAAACCATAATCTTGTTTGGAAATAGCTGTTGGTCGTCTCAAAACTCACTTCTTTAAAATATTTTTCCTACTGTAAACTCAAACCGTGGCACAGCATGGATAAATGAAACAAACAACTATGAGATTTGTCCACAGCAGCTGTATGCAGAAATATTTTTGTTATTCCCGAACTTCAAAAATATTATTATTTTTAAATTACGTGATAAACAATAACACGCCTGGCGGTAGCAAAGCACCACCAATTACGGTAGACGTATGACAAACATGCTACTTAAAAACTCCTCAAACTACCGCCGATCCTTTTTTGTTATTCTCGATCTTGATAAATATTATTGTTTTTTTCAATATGGGGTAGACAATAACACGTCTGGCGGTAGTAAGGCTCCGCCCATTACGGGGGTGGAGCCCCCTTTTTTCTGTATAAAATACGATTTGTAAGCTTCTTTCATTGTCTCAGCAAGCAATATGAAGTTTACTGCCGTTATTTTCTTCCTCATCGCCGGCCTCTGCTCCTCTAGTAAGACATCACATTTTCTTCTGAATTTCAATTTCTTTTTTTTTCCAGCGCCGGTTCGAATGGATATCTACGACATCTTCAAAAACGAGCCTTTAATGTACGCGACTTCCAGCTCGATGTGGGAGATGCCGAATTCCGGAGATTTGTTGGTCGGCATGGTCGTTGCCATTGCCGCATTCGTTCTCTTCGCGTTGATCGTCGCTGTCTGCGTGTTCCCCCGTCGTGGAAAGCGAGTCGAATTCTAAATGGTACCATCTTTTATTTGGAATTATATTGTTAATAATTTCACTTGTCTTTTTTTGTAATTTAAATAACTCGCAATAAAATTTACAAGGCATAATATTGCGGCACATGTTTGAAATTGATTTGAGTGGGCTTACGGTAAAAAAGTGACTTGGATCCTTTTCCGGTCCTTGTCAGCTTTTTGTCGAGAATCAAAGATATGTTGATGACACTTTCGAATGGACCCACGCATCCCAGCTGATTATATTGAGTTCGAGTTAAAGTCTGATTGAGCTCTTCTTTTAAGTTTCACAGCCTTCCGCGCGATAAGGTGTGACAGGAATAACGATTTTTAAAAACAATTTCTTCTTGGTCTTGGTATGAACGCTATAAAACAGCTCCGGAAATTGGCCCAGCTAATTCTACTTCTACGAATTTTCAAAACTCTTTTATTGCCATTATTTTTGAGTCTTATATCTTTCAAATATTTCTTCTACAGTAAATTAATGCCAAAGAATAGCATGGATGATATAATTATAATCACTGTTTTGTTGATTACATCACAAACAGCCATGAGATCTGTTTACAGCAACTGTATCCAGAAATATTTTTGTTTTTCCCGAACTTCAAAAATATTATTATTTTTCAATTACGTGATAAACAATAACACGCCTGGCGGTAGCAAAGCACCACCAATTACGGTAGACGTATGATAAACAGACTGCTTAGAAACTCCTTGCTTGTCTTAACAAACAACATGAAGCTCACCGCCATCATTTCCTTCTCCGTCTCCTCCAATATGATAATGAAAACCATTTCCAATTTATTTATTTTTTCATTTTTAGAGCCTACTCCGAAAACACGATTGGATACCCACGATATCATTACAGTAGCTTCAATGATGTTCACAAATACTTCTGAATCGGCAAAAACTTTTCGAATTAGAATGACAACAGCACTTCCAAATACCGAAGACGATTTGATGCTTGCAATGATTTATGTCATCACAATGTTTTTGGTCCTCTACTCGCTGTTTCATCAAAGAAATTGAATCAGCTTCTAAATGAAATCATTAATGTTTGCAATAAAACTTTTTCCGTTAGTTTGGTGCCATGTAAAAAAGAAAACGAACATAAACCCTTGTCATAATTGCTATAAGGACGAAAAATAAGTTTATTTATGACTCTTCTAATTAAAAGATATTTTCTAGGAGTTATCGGTCTTTTTACACCTCAATGTTCTGATGGGTGCAGTAATTATTTGTCCCATACGAGAATCGGACAATCATTTTTCATACTGGCCAAATAAACTGGAATGGGCCAAAGATGTTCATCGCGTAGACAACCAACGCCAGACCAAAAGAATCAAATGAATAACCGAGTGGTATTCTTGGAACTGAATAAAACGAAAAGCGTGCTGAAGAATGCCATGACGCAATAGTATCATCTCAGATAAAGTGATTTATTATGACCTTCAACACACACATCCGAACACATCGATCTCGTGGAGTACCAATGCTAGACTAAAAGAATAGCCAAGGTATTCTTGAAACATGATAAGAAAAGAGGTTCGAATATGACGTCCGGGATTAATTACCATCTCATAGAAGCATTTCTTTCATGACAAATATGCTCAAGAAAACATTGGCAATGTCTGAAGAAGGCTCGGAATGCTGCGGGCTCCACTTTCTACGTCCGCCGAAATCGATTTCAAACATGTGCCGCAATATTATGCCTTGTGTATTTTATTGTGAAGAGTTATTTAAATTACAAAAAAAGACAAGTGAAATTATTAACAATATAATTCCAAATAAAAGATGGTACCATTTAGAATTCGACTCGCTTTCCACGACGGGGGAACACGAAGACAGCGACGATCAACGCGAAGAGAACGAATGCGGCAATGGCAACGACCATGCCGACCAACAAATCTCCGGAATTCGGCATCTCCCACATCGGGCTGGAGGTCGCGTACATTAAAGGCTCATTTTTGAAGATGTCGTAGATATCCATTCGAACCGGCGCTGGAAAAAATTGAAATTGAAATTCAGAAGAAAATGTGATATCTTACTAGAGGAGCAGAGGCCGACGATGAGGAAGAAAATAACGGCAGTAAACTTCATATTGCTTGCTGAGACAATGAAAGACGCTTACAAATCGTATTTTATACAGAAAAAGGAAGCTCCACCCCCGTAATGGGCGGAGCCTTGCTACCGCCAGAAGTCTGTAAACAAAAAACAATAATATTAATCAAGGTCGAGAATAACAATTAGATTTTTCATGGTAAATAAGTCTTTAGTCTATGTAGATTTTTTCGAATAAATTTATTGACAAAGTAAAAAAATAATTCAAAAGTTAATATAATTTTAAGATTTTCGGTTTTCAATTAAGGCCCAAAAAATAAAGTTTGGCTGTAGATTCTTTAAAACATCAATTCATTGAATACTGAACCCATGGAAACTGTCTAGACACTGTCTCCAAAAATATTTTTGTTATTCCCGATCTTCATAAATATTATTATTTTTAATATTGTGATAGACAATAACACGTCTGTCGGTAACAAGGCACCGCCAATTACGGTAGACGTCTGCAACGTCTTGTTTGTCGAAACAAACAACATGAAGCTCACTACATCAAAAACAACTGTGAGAACTGTCTACAGCTTCTGTCTGCAATTTTTATTTAATTAAAAATCAATTGACGTAATTCTGGACAAATTGATGTACAAAATATATATTAATCCCGGATATCATTTTTGTTCTTTCGTTTTTATCATCATGTCCCAAAAAGTCGATCCAGATACCCATGTATATAAACTGTCACATTATTTTATCTTCACGTTTTTATGAAGAAGATATAGGCAGCTCAATAAAAAAACAAACCTTAAACATTAATTTTTGAAGTTTCTATATTTTTTAAATTTTTTTCAAAAACAAATTTGATAGACTTATTTATCATAAAAATCTTATTGTTATTTCCGATGATCAAAAATATTTTTGTTTTTTTTTTCAATATGTGATAGACAATAACACGTCTGGCGGTAGCATGGCTCCGCCCATTACGGGGGTGGAGCCCCATTATTCCTGTATAAAAGACGATTAGAAAGCATCTTTCATTGTCTCAGCAAGCAATATGAAGCTTACTGCCGTTATTTTCTTCTTCATCGTCGGCTTCAGCTCCTCTAGTAAGACATCACATTTTTTTTTTGAATTTCAATTTTCTTTTCAGCGTCCATTCAAGAGGATGATATCTACGAAGATTTCGAGCCATTTTTATATACGACTACTTCCAGCCCGATGTGGGAGATGCCGTCTTCCGGAGATTTGTTGATCGACATGGTCGTTGCCATTGCCGCATTCGTTCTCTTCGCGTTGATCGTCGCTGTCTGCGTGTTTCCCCGTCGTGGAAGTCGAGTTGAATTCTAAATGGTACCATCTTTAATTTGGAATAATTTTGTTAATAAGTTCACTTGTTTTTTTCTCGTGCTGAAAATAAATTTGCTTAATCTCTTGAAGGCATAATTTCCCGGAATTTCCCGAAATATCTACTAACCCCGCACATAATTTTCGGACGGTCGTTTCTAATCATCATATAACAATATTATCAGATGGTTATTTTTTCGTCTAGCGTTGGTTGTGCATGAGAACAATGTGTTCGCCTCATTTCATCTTTTTTATAAGTGCCGAAGATGAGTTGAAGGTTTCGTAATGAATAACCTCAGCTGAGCGGATGCTGTTGAATGCTTGTTGGAATGTGGTAGAACTACTGTTCAATGTTTCACAAGATTCTACTTCATACGTCGTGGGAAGTGTCACGATTTGTTGAATAAGTGGGATTTACGTCAACGCTATTTAACAGTTTTGAGCAGTTACCCCAAACAGCCCAGACTTGCAGCTACTAGTGACCAATCCTCGATAGTGTTATCGATGTCGATCCAGATACCCAAGTTTCGTTGAATAAAGACAATATATAATACATATGAAATTTAAAAAAAATTGTTTTTCATTAACACATCTATTCGAAAAAATGTTGATTGACTTATTTAGCATGAAAAATCTTATTGTTATTCTCGATCTTCATAAATATTATTGTTTTTCTCTTCCATATGGGGTAGACAATAACACGCCTGGCGGTAGCAAGGCTCCGCCCCTTACGGAAGTGGAGCTCCCTATTTTTGTATAAAAGACGATTATAAAGCTTCATAAATTGTCTCAACAAGCATTATGAAGCTTACTACCGTTATTTTCTTCGTCATCGTCGGCCTCTGCTCATCTAGTAAGACAATTTTTTTTTCTGAATTTCAATTTTCTTTTCAGCGTCCATTCAAGAGGATGATATCTACGAAGATTTCGAGCCATTTTTATATACGACTACTTCCAGCCCGATGTGGGAGATGCCGTCTTCCGTATATTTGTGGGTCGGCATGGTCCTTGCCATTGCCGCATTCGTTCTCTCCGCGTTGATCGTCGCTGTCTGCGTGTTCCCTCGTCGTGGAAGTCGAGTTGAATTCTAAATGGTACCATCTTTGATTTGGAATTATATTGTTAATAAGTTAACTTGTCTTTTTCTCGTCCTAAAAATAAATTTCTAAAACGCGCTAAATCTCAAGAAAGCATAATTTCCCGTCTCATGGTGAAAATGGATTCAGAGGAGCCTACGATGAAAAGTGAATTTTTTCTATGTATAGAGATAGCCATCGAGCGATTGTCTTCACAGCAAGACACAATTTTTAACTCTAAGCCCAATTCGGAAAAGGTATGTTTATTAGAATATTTTCAAACTCAAATTTCATAATTTAACACATGAAATTCAATTTTCTGATTATTACGATTGTTCTAATAAAGTTATCTAAAAATTTCCATTTTTGAAAACATCCATTAACATAGTCTATTATTTGATACCCAGAAGAGAGAAAACTATTTGGATTTTGAAATTTTTACGTTTTTTTTTTTTAATTAATTAGGTCCATCAATTTATTAGATTTCGCAACAACAGGAGCAAAATCCGACAGTTTTTGATAAAACTTGGTCGCACAAAACCTTGATGGTTGGTGAGGTCGTACAAAATGCATCAGATATGTTTCTCTTACCTACCCTTCAATTTCTACAGAAAAACATCGATCTAATTTAAATAAAGTAAAAATGGCAAATAGAAGCTGCAGACAGTTCTCACGGTTGCATATGCCATAGTAAGCTGCTTGTTGCTTGTATAGACACCACTCAATGAGTTTCTAAATCGCCTGATTGTCAGACGTCTACCGTAATTCTTGGTGCCTTACTACCGCCAGACGTGTTATCGTCTACTGCGTAATGAAAATAAACAATAATATTTATCAAGATCGAGAATAACAAAAATAAAGGATCACTGGTAGGTTCTTCAGAGGAGTTTCTAAATAGCCTGTTTGCCAGACGTCTACCGTAACTGGTGGTGCCTTGCTACCGCCAAACATGTTATTGACAAACACTAATTAAAAAATAATAATATTTCGGGAATAACAAAAATTTTTCTGGAGACCGTTGCTGTGAGAAAAACAATAACAGTAAAAATAATTTAATTATGAATGCTGTGCCACGGTTTGAATTTACAGTAGGAAATATATTTCAAAGAAATGAGTTTTGAGACAACGAACAACTATTTCCAAACATGTTTATGATTTTTTTTCCGGGAATAACAAAAATATTTCTGGAGACCGTTGCTGTGGACAGATCGCATAGTTGTTGGTGATATAGTCAGCAAAAAAACAGTAATACTATCAATAACATTTTCAGTTTTCACGAAAGAATTCCAAGAATAATAGCAACGAGAGCTTCGAGAAAAATCGTCATTCCTGTATGGCGCGAAAACCTATGAAGCTTTGAAGAAGATCACGCAAACCTCAACAACGAAGAAAATTTCAAATGTGGGCCACGAAACGTTGATTTGTGGCACGTCATCATGTAAAAATTTCGTTCACGTCAATTAGGTGGAAGGAAACATTGACCATATCCGAAGAAGGGTAGGAATGCTGCAGGCTCCAATCCACGTTTCATCCTAGGTCCTCCTGTATCGATTCCATCCGTTTGTCGCGAATTGATGATTTGCTGGACAAAACAAGAGAACCGAGCGGACTCAACGGGAGAAGATAAGAAGGCAAGAAATTCAGCAGGCTCCAATTCACTTTTCTATCGTAGGCTCGCCTAAATCCATTTCCACCATGAGCTGGGAAATTGTGCTTCTAGAAATTCAGCGCGTTTTAGAAATTTATTTTCAGCACGATAAAAAGACAAGTGAACGTTTTAACATTATTCCAAATAATGGTACCATTTAGAATTAGACTCGCTTTCCACGACGGGGGAACACGAAGACAGCGACGATCAACGCGAAGAGAACGAATGCGGCAATAGCAATGATCATGTCGATCAACAGATCTCCGGAAGTCGGCATCTCCCACATCGAGCTGGAAGTCGCGTACATTAAAGGCTCGTTTTTAAAGATGTCGTAGATATCCATTCGAACCGGCGCTGAAAAAAAGAAACTGAAATTTAGAATAAAATGTGATATCTTACTAGAGGAGCAGAGGCCGGCGATGACGAAGAAAATAACGGCAGTAAGCTTCATACTGCTTGCTGAGACAACGACAGAAGCTTTCAAATCGTCTTTTATACAGGAATAGGGAGCTCCACCCCCGTAATGGGCGGAGCCTTGCTACCGCCAGACGTGTTATTGTCTATCACATATTGAAAAAAACAATAATATTTATCAAGATCAAAAATAACAATACGACTTTTCATGGCAAATTAGTCTGCCAAGATTTTTTCGAATAAATGTATTGATGAAGTAAAAATGATTCCACAATTTATATGTCTTAAGATTTACGCATTTTATTAAGTTGACCACAAGGAATGAGGAACAGCGGTAGATTATCAATGATTCAGCCATATTTGGATAAGACGAATTCGAACTACAGAAAAATTTGGAAGACCGATTGCAATTAAAAAAACAATAATAATGCCGAAGTGACGCGGCTGTTTGCTCGGAAATATTTCTCGGTAGTAAATTTGACTACATTATAAACACCCATGGAAACTGTCTCCAGAAATATTTTTGTTATTCCCGATCTTCATAAATATTATTATTTTTTAATTACGCGATAGACAATAACACGCCTGTCGGTAGCAAAGCACCACCAATTACGGTAGACGTTTGCAACGCCTTGATTGTAAACAAACAACATGAGGCTCACTACACCATAAACAACCGTGAAAACTGTCTACAGCTTCGGTCTGCAACTTTAACTTAATTAAAATTCAATTAAAGTAATTCTGAACATGTCAGTTTTTAAATTAAACAGACGCGTCGTGGCGGTTGAAAGCCCGTTCACACCCGAAGCAGGCTGTTAGATATTTGGTTGAGTAAGTCGAAATTATCAATTTTTAATACATTTTTTTTTTGAAAAAATCTTGATAGACTTATTTACCATGAAAAATCTTATTGTTTATCGATGATCAAAAATATTATTGTTTTTTTTTCATTACGTGGTAGGCAATAACACGCGGGGGTGGAGCCCCTCTATTCCTGTATAAAAGACGATTAGAAAGCATCTTTCATTGTCTCAGCAAGCAGTATGAAGCTTACTGCCGTTATTTTCTTCGTCATCGTCGGCTTCTGCTCCTCGAGTAAGAAATCAACTTTTTTTTCTGAATTTCAATTTTTTTTTCAGCGTCCATTCAAGAGGATATCTACTACGACTTCGAAGATGAGCCATTCGCGTACGCGACTACTTCCAGCCCGATGTGGGAGATGCCGAATTCCGGATATTTGTGGGTCGGCATGGTCGTTGCCATTGCCGCATTTGTTCTCTTCGCGTTGATCGTCGCTGTCTTCGTGTTCCCCCGTCGTGGAAAGCGAGTCGAATTCTAAATGGTACCATTATTTGGAATAATTTTGTTAAAAAGTTCACTTGTCTTTTTATCATGCTGAGAATAAATTTCTAAAACACGCGAAATCTCTTGAAGGCATTATTTCCCCGGCTCATGGTGAAAATCAATTCAGGAGAATCTATGATGAAAAGTGTATTGGAGCCTTCAGCATTCCTAGCCTTCTTAGCCTCTCCCAAACTTACTACTCGGTTCTCTTTTTGATCCAGCGTTGGTTGTCCATGCGAGCTTTCCTTTTCAGTTTATTTCGTTGAGAATTGAGACAGGAATGACATTTGTACGATACGTTTCGTCTGACTTAACATAAATGCTATCCAACAGCTAAGAGAAATTCCGGAAAACGCCAGCGTCAGCTCAGCTTCTATAAGTTCTCGTAACTGCTTTCTTTACCACCATTGAAAATGACCAAGCAGCTGCCTGCAGAAATATTTTTGTTGTTCCCGAACTTCATAAATATTATTATTTTTTAATTACGTGATAAACAATAACACGCCTGGCGGTAGCAAAGCACCACCAATTACGGTAGACTTATGAAAAACAGGATACAGAGAAACTTCTCACACTACCGCCGATCCTTTTTTGTTATTCTCGATCTTGATAAATATTATTGTTTTTTCTTCAATATGTGATAGACAATAACACGTCTGGCGGTAGCAAGGCTCCGCCCATTACGGGGGTGGAGCTCCCTTTTTCAGTATAAATTACGATTTGTAAGCTTCTTTCATTGTCTCAGCAAGCAATATGAAGCTTACTGCCGTTATTTTCTTCGTCATCGCCGGCCTCTGCTCCTCTAGTAAGACATCACATTTTCTTCTGAGTTTCAAATTCTTTTTTTTTCAGCGCCGGTTCGAATGGATATCTACGACATCTTTAAAAACGAGCCTTTAATGTACGCGACTTCCAGCTCGATGTGGGAGATGCCGACTTCCGGAGATCTGTTGATCGACATGATCATTGCCATTGCCGCATTCGTTCTCTTCGCGTTGATCGTCGCTGTCTGCGTGTTCCCCCGTCGTGGAAAGCGAGTCTAATTCTAAATGGTACCATTATTTGGAATAATGTTAAAAAGTTCACTTGTCTTTTTATCGTGCTGAAAATAAATTTCTAAAACGCGCTGAATTTCTAGAAGCACAATTTCCCAGCTCATGGTGGAAATGGATTTAGGCGAGCCTACGATAGAAAAGTGAATTGGAGCCTGCTGAATTTCTTGCCTTCTTATCTTCTCCCGTTGAGTCCGCTCGGTTCTCTTGTTTTGTCCAGCAAATCATCAATTCGCGACAAACGGATGGAATCGATACAGGAGGACCTAGGATGAAACGTGGATTGGTGCCTGCAGCATTCCTACCCTTCTTCGGATATGGTCAATGTTTCCTTCCACTTAATTGACGTGAACGAAATTCTTACATGATGACGTGCCACAAATCATCGTTTCGTGGCCCACATTTGAAATTTTCTTCGTTGTTGAAGTTTGCGTGATCTTCTTCAAAGCTTCACAGGTTTTCGCGCCATACAGGAATGACGATTTTTCTCGAAGCTCTCAGCAAAAGGTTTCTAATAAGTATACCTTTTAACGAAATGGTAAAGATGCTGTCTCGTTGTGAAGACAACTGCTTGATGGGCTATCTCATACATAGAAAAACTGTAGCTAATTACAAAAAATTTTATGCATCGACGTCGATGGCTTACACAACTACAGCTGGACCAAAGAATAGAAACGAGCAGAATGATCGGGAGAAAGATATGAAGGCAAGAAAAGATTCAGGTTTCAATTCACTTTTCATCGTAGGCTCCTCTGAATCCATTTTCATCATAAGCCTTGAAGTTATGCGTTCTAGAGATTTAGCGCGTTTTAGAAATTTATTTTCAGCACGAAAAAAACACAAGTGAACTTATTAACAAAATAATTCCAAATAAACGATGGTACCATTTAGAATTCAACTCGCTTTCCACGACGGGGGAACACGAAGACAGCGACGATCAACGCGAAGAGAACGAATGCGGCAATGGCAACGACCATGCCGACCAACAAATCTCCGGAATTCGGCATCTCCCACATCGAGTTGGAGGTCGCGTACATTAAAGGCTTATTTTTGAAGATGTCGTAGATATCCATTCGAACCGGCGCTGGAAAAAAAAAGAAATTGAAATTCAGAAGAAAATGTGATGTCTTACTAGAGGAGCAGAGGCCGGCGATGAGGAAGAAAATAACGGCAGTAAGCTTCATATTGCTTGCTGAGACAACGACAGAAGCTTTCAAATCGTCTTTTATACAGGAATAGGGGGCTCCACCCCCGTAATGGGCGGAGCCTTGCTACCGCCAGACGTGTTATTGTCTACTGCGTAATGAAAATAAACAATAATATTTATCAAGATCGAAAATAACAAAAATAAAGGATCAGTGATAGGTTCTTCAGAGGAGTTTCTAAATAGCCTGTTTGCCAGACGTCTACCGTAACTGGTGCTGCTTTGCTACCGCGAGGCGTGTTATTATTTTTCACGTAATTGAAAAATAATAATATTTATGAAGTTTGGGAATAACAATAAGAATTTTCATGTTAAATAAGTCTATCAAGATTTTTTCGAATAGAGTGTTAATGGAAAACAATTTTTTTTTTAATTTCATATTTTTAGACTTGCGGTTTTCAATAAATTGACCACGAAGGAATCAGGATCGTAGGCAAATAACTAATACGCCTCGAATTTTTCAAAACGAATTCGAATAATTTACCTTGAAAATCCGTTTTAAACTGATGTTAAGCAGTCTTTATCGCACGAAACCTGGGTATCTGGATCGACATCGATAACACTATCGAGGATTGGTCACTAGTAGCTGCAAGTCTGGGCTGTTTGGGGTAACTGAGATTATGCCTTCAAGAGATTAAGCAAATTTATTTTCAACACGAGAAAAAGACAAGTGAACTTTTTAACAAAATTATTCCAAATAATTGTACAATTTAGAATTCAACTCGACTTCCACGACGGGGAAACACGCAGACAGCGACGATCAACGCGAAGAGAACGAATGCGGCAATGGCAACGACCATGCCGACCCACAAACATCCGGAATTCGGCATCTCCCACATTGGGCTGGAAGTAGTCGTATATAAAAATGGCTCGAAATCTTCGTAGATATCATCCTCTTGAATGGACGCTGAAAAGAAAATTGAAATTCAGAAAAAAATTTGATGTCTTACTAGAGGAGCAGAATCCGACGATGGCGAAGAAAATAACGGCAGTAAGCTTCATACTGCTTGCTGAGACAACTAAAGAAGCTTTCAAATCGTCTTTTATACAGAAAAAGGGAGCTCCACCCCGTAATGGGCGGAGCCTTGCTACCGCCAGACGTGTTATTGTCTATCACATATTGAAAAAAAAAACAAAAATATTTTTGATCATCGGAAATAACAATAAGATTTTTATGATAAATAAGTCTATCAAATTTTTTTTTTGAAAAAAAATGTAAAAAATATAGAAACTTCAAAAATTAATGTTTTAAGGTTTGTTTTTTTACTGAGCTGCCTTGCTGTATAAGAACTTGAAGATAAAATAATGTGACAGTTTATATACATGGGTATCTGGATCGACTTCTTGGGACATGATGATAAAAAGCGAAAGAACAAAAATGATATCCGGGATTAATATATATTTTGTACATCAATTTGTCCAGAATTACGTTAATTGAATTTTAATTAAATTAAAATTGCAGACAGAAGCTGTAGACAGTTCTCACAGTTGTTTTTGCTGTAGTGAGCTTCATGTTGTTTGTTTCGACAAACAAGACGTTGCAGACGTCTACCGTAATTGGCGGTGCCTTGTTACCGACAGACGTGTTATTGTCTATCGCGTAATTAAAAAATAATAATATTTATGAAGTTCGGGAATAACAAAAATATTTCTGTAGACAGTATCCATGGGTTCAGTATTTAATGGAGTGATGTTTTTTTTATTTTTATTTTGTCTTTCAGATTTTTCTGAAGTTCGAATTCGTCTTAACCAAATATAGCTGGAACTAACAAATCTATAGCCAAACCACATTTTTTGGGCCTAATTTATTGCAAACCGAAAATCTTTAAATTATATTAATTTTTGAGTTGTTTTTTACTTCAATAATAAACTTATTCGAAAAAATCTAGATAGACTATAGATTTATTTACCACGAAAAGTCATATTGTTATTCTCGATCTTAATAAATATTATTGTTTTTTATTACAGACAATAACACGTCTAGCGGTAGCAAGGCTCCGCCCATTACGGGGTGGAGCTTCCTTTTTCTGTATAAAATACGACTTGTCAGCGTCTTTTATTGTCTCAGCAAGCAGTATGAAGCTTACTGCCGTTATTTTCTTCCTCATCGCCGGCCTGTGCTCCTCTAGTAAGATATCACATTTTATTCTAAATTTCGATTTCTTTTTTTCAGCGCCGGTTCGAATGGATATCTACGACATCTTCAAAAACGAGCCTTTAATGTACGCGACCTCCAACTCGATGTGGGAGATGCCGACATCCGGAGATCTGTTGATCGACATGATCATTGCTATTGCCGCATTCGTTCTCTTCGCGTTGATCGTCGCTGTCTGCGTGTTCCCCCGTCGTGGAAAGAGAGTTTAATTCTAAATGGTACCATTATTTGGAATAATGTTAAAAAGTTCACTTGTCTTTTTTTGTAATTTAAATAACTCGCAATAAAATTTACAAGGCATAACATTGTCGCACATGTTTGAAATTGATTTCAAAATAATATTTCTCGTCTTTTACTCGTACTGGAAATAACTCATTCGCTAAAGTACCACAAATCATCAATCGCGACAAACGGATGAAAAATGGATTGGATCCTGCAGCATTTCTACCCTTCTTCGGATATGGTCAATGTTTCCTTCAACTTGATTTGCGTGAAAAAAATGCTTCAATGAGACGGTAAATAATCATCTGGAGCGCTTATTTCTAATCATTATGTCCCAGGAATACCACTCGTTTATTCTTTTGGTCTGGCGTTGGTTGTCCATAAGATCATCGCATTCGGCTAATTCCAGATTTTTGACGAGGATGAAGGTTTCCGCGTCCAACATTATTGTTCTTCAAAGGCGAAGCGACACGTCCGTTTATTTTAGGTACCAATTTGTCAAATAATAAATCGAATAATTTTAATGAACCTGATGGTGATATATCCCGGACAGCATTCTCTAGCTTTTCGTCTTATTCAGTTCCAAGAATACCACTCGGTTATTCATTTGGTTCTCTTGGTCTGGCGTTGGTTGTCCATAAGATCATCGCATTCGGCTAATTCCAGATTTTTGACGAGGATGAAGGTTTCCGCGTACAACATTATTGTTCTTCAAAGGCGAAGCGACACGTCCGTTTATTTTAGGTACCAATTTGTCAAATAATAAATCGAATAATTTTAATGAACCTGATGGTGATATATCCCGGACAGCATTCTTCAGCACGCTTTTCGTCTTGTTCAGTTCCAAGAATACCACTCGGTTATTCATTTGGTTATTTTGGTCTGGCGTTGGTTGTCCATAAGATCATCGCATTCGGCTAATTCCAGATTTTTGACGAGGATGAAGGTTTCCGCGTCCAACATTATTGTTCTTCAAAGGCGAAGCGACACGTCCGTTTATTTTAGGTACCAATTTGTCAAATAATAAATCGAATAATTTTAATGAACCTGATGGTGATATATCCCGGACAGCATTCTTCAGCACGCTTTTCGTCTTGTTCAGTTCCAAGAATACCACTCGGTTATTCATTTGGTTATTTTGGTCTGGCGTTGGTTGTCCATAAGATCATCGCATTCGGCTAATTCCAGATTTTTGACGAGGATGAAGGTTTCCGCGTACAACATTATTGTTCTTCAAAGGCGAAGCGACACGTCCGTTTATTTTAGGTACCAATTTGTCAAATAATAAATCGAATAATTTTAATGAACCTGATGGTGATATATCCCGGACAGCATTCTTCAGCACGCTTTTCGTCTTGTTCAGTTCCAAGAATACCACTCGGTTATTCATTTGGTTATTTTGGTCTGGCGTTGGTTGTCTACGCGATGAACATCTTTGGCCCATTCCAGTTTATTTGGCCAGTATGAAAAATGATTGTCCGATTCTCGTATGGGACAAATAATTACTGCACCCATCAGAACATTGAGGTGTAAAAAGACCGATAACTCCTAGAAAATATCTTTTAATTAGAAGAGTCATAAATAAACTTATTTTTCGTCCTTATAGCAATTATGACAAGGGTTTATGTTCGTTTTCTTTTTTACATGGCACCAAACTAACGGAAAAAGTTTTATTGCAAACATTAATGATTTCATTTAGAAGCTGATTCAATTTCTTTGATGAAACAGCGAGTAGAGGACCAAAAACATTGTGATGACATAAATCATTGCAAGCATCAAATCGTCTTCGGTATTTGGAAGTGCTGTTGTCATTCTGATTCGAAAAGTGTTTGCCGATTCAGAAGTATTTGAATACATCATTGAAGCTATTGTAATGATATCGTGGGTATCCAATCGTGTTTTCGGAGTAGGCTCTAAAAATAAAAAAATAAATTAATTGGAAATGGTTTTCATTATCATATTGGAGGAGACGGAGAAAGAAATGATGGCGGTGAGCTTCATGTTGTTTGTTAAGACAAACAAGAAGATTCGAAATAGCCTGTTTGTCAGACGTCTACCGTAATTGGTGGTGCCTTGCTACCGCCGAACATGTTATTGACAAACACGTAATTGAAAAACAATAATATTTATGAAGTTCGCTAAACTTGAATTTTAACTAAATTAAATTTGCAGACAGAAGCTGTAGACAGTTCTCACGGTTGTTTATTATGTAGAGAGCTTCTTGTTGTTTGTTTAGACAAACAAGACCTTGAAGACGTCTACCGTAATTGGCGGTGCCTTGTTAGACGTGTTATTGTTTATCACGTGATTAAAAAATAATAATATTTGTGAAAATCGGGAATAACAAAAATATTTCTGTAGATAGTTTCCATTGGTGTTTGTAATGTAGTCGGCAAAAACAGTAATAATAACAATAATTAGCATTCATTACCACGGCTTAAGTTTGAAAAAAAAATATTTTAAAGAAATAAGATTTTAAAGAATAATTCCAGTAACGAGAATTTCGAGAAAGTCTTAACAGGGGCCGGAAGCATCACTTGCATGGACAAGCTATGCTGGCTCAAAAAGATATATTGTTGTAATGCACCAATTACATAACTTGTTTGGCCCAATGAAATCGATTTCAACCATTGCCGCGAATTAATGATATGTGGTATTAAGTTGAAGGAAACATTGACAATATCCGAATAAATCGAGCCGAGAAATTATGCCTTGTTTTACTGCGACGGATAATTTTAATTACGTGAAAAAGACAGGTGAGATTAATAACAAATTTATTCCAAATCTAGAAATTCAGCGCGTTTTAGAAATTTATTTTCAGCACGATAAAAAGACAAGTGAACTTTTTAACATTATTCCAAATAATGGTACCATTTAGAATTAGATTCGCTTTCCACGACAGGGGAACACGAAGACAGCGACAATCAACGCGAAGAGAACGAATGCGGCAATAGCAATGATCATGTCGATCAACAGATCTCCGGAAGTCGGCATCTCCCACATCGAGCTGGAAGTCGCGTACATTAAAGGCTCATTTTTGAAGATGTCGTAGATATCCATTCGAACCGGCGCTGGAAAAAATTGAAATTGAAATTCAGAAGAAAATGTGATGTCTTACTAGAGGAGCACAGGCCGGCGATGAGGAAGAAAATAACGGCAGTAAGCTTCATATTGCTTGCTGAGACAATGAAAGAAGCTTACAAATCGTATTTTATACAGAAAAAGGGAGCTCCACCCCGTAATGGGCGGAGCCTTGCTACCGCCAGACGTGTTATTGTCTATCACATATTGAAAAAAAACAATAATATTTTTCAAGATCGAGAATAACAATAAGATTTTTCATGGTAAATAAGTCTATCAAAATTATTTTCGATATGCTTTTGAAGTAGAAAAATTCAAGAATTTATTGATTTTCAGGTTTGAGGTTCCTAACGAGATTATCACGAAGGAATAAAAATTTTCCAAAACAATTTCGCCTTCAAACCTTTGCCTTCAAATTCATAGCAACTCTATGTTAGTCAAGAACGAGCAGAACATGAGTAGCTGAATCAACCACAACGAGCTTTTTGACGATGTCTTTAGATATTGCAGAGGTGACAGAGCTGTCGGCTCCGAAATACTCCAAGCTGTTGAATAAGGTTGATCATAAGATAAAAAAAACTTACGGAACAATTTGTCAAAACTGCCACGGCGTATGCCACCAGACAATAATATCAGCTCTGATGAAGTGATCTATTATGACCTTCTAAATATTTCGATCGTCCTCAAAATGGACCGAAGAAGGCAAACTCATGGACAATCAACGCTAGACCAATAAATAACTAAGTGGTATTCTTGAAACATGGTGATAAGGAACGAGCACTCGAAAACGATGTCCGGGATAAATTACCATCTCATTGATGCATTTCGTTCACGTCAATTGAGTTGAAGGAAACATTGACCATATCCAAAGAAGGGTAGGAATGCTGCAGGCTCCACTTTCAATTCTGTGAAAAAAAAATTGCAGACAGAAGCAAGAGAACCGCCGGAATCGATTTCAACCATGAACAGGGAAATTATGCCTTCAAGAGATTAAGCGCGTTTTAGAAATTTATTTTCAACACGAGAAAAAGACAAGTGAACTTATTAACAAAATTATTCCAAATTAAAGATGGTACCATTTAGAATTCAACTCGACTTCCACGACGGGGGAACACGCAGACAGCGACGATCAACGCGAAGAGAACGAATGCGGCAATGGCAACGACCATGCCGACCAACAAATCTCCGGAATTCGGCATCTCCCACATCGGGCTGGAAGTAGTCGTATATAAAAATGGCTCGAAATCTTCGTAGATATCATCCTCTTGAATGGACGCTGAAAAGAAAATTGAAATTCAGAAAAAAATTTGTGGTCTTACTAGAGGAGCAGAATCCAACGATGACGAAGAAAATAACGGCAGTAAGCTTCATATTGCTTGTTGAGACAATTAATGAAGCTTTCTAATCGTCTTTTATACAGGAACAGGGAGCTCCACCCCCGTAATGGGCGGAGCCTTTCTACCGCCAGACGTGTTATTGTCTACCAGCTAATGAAAAAAAACAATAATATTTTGATAATCGGGAATAACAAAAATATTTCTCGAGACGGTTGCTGACAGATCACGAAAACGATGACAATAATAATATTTACAACACGTGATATCTTTGCTTATTCCCAACGATTCCCAACAAACTTAAAAATTTCAGTGAGCATTTTTGCTTTTTTGTTTTAAGTTTGTGCGATTCGCCTTCAATTCAAAAAAAAACAGATTTTGAGATGTTTATGAACAATTTAACGGTTATTACTTTTTCACCACAATTGTAGTGTTTTTGTAGTTCATTTTTTTTCAATTCGATATTAATATATCAAACTTTTCAAAACGATAAATATTATTTCCTTCAAAAACGTTTTTGAAACCGCATTTTGCTCATTACAATCATCTTCCTCTGTTGTTTACAACGGCCCGCCCATACCGTAATCTCTAGCCAATAGGAAACCGCGCTGCTGCCTTTGATTGCAGTTTATATTGATATGCGACCTCTTGCCCCGCCCATTCGCATCTGTACTTCCCTTATTGGGACCATCCGCCATCATTCCTTTTTCTTGACACATTACTCATCTGCCTCATCATTTATCTTTTCCGTTTATTTAAATATCCATTCATTCATATTTTTCGACTACATTTAGGAACAATGCAGCCAAACAATCCACAGGATGAACTCCCTTACCAAGACAGTGCGGAAAACAATGCTGAAAGGGTCCAAGTACCAAGATTAGTTCTACTTTAAATTAACAAGCAAAAAATTCTCAAAATGCCAAAAAATTCAAATTTTCAGAGCCCCAATGATTGAAAGAAGAATTCGACGCCTTTCGATTATTTCTTCTATATCTTCCATGTCTATTGGTAGGCGTCTTTCGAGATCAACTTCGGAAGAAAACTACACCGGAACTACTATTTCGACGTAAGACTTTGATAAAACATCTAATTTTAGTATAAAAAAAATAAAATTATAGAATCTCTTCACATGTGCCAGTCGAATCTACTAACAGCTCTGGCGTCGTCGACAACGTGCAACCACCCAGAAGGGTTTTGTACGACAGCTTCGAGTCAGCACATTCCCATATTGTGTATTGCGTGCCTTAATAATCCTAACAATATAAAGAAATTTGAAGTGATTCCTCGAGATTCTCATCAATTCTTACTGATAGATCCAGAAATGAATGCAGAGCTGATGTTGTGGGTGGAGTGGTTCCACCAGTGATAATTAAAAGAAGACAAAACCTAATTGATTAGTTTAACGCACTAGACAAAAATTATTGAAATTTTAGTTTCGGACTGCACCGATGCCTTTAGCTGAACTCGAAGAGGCTGACAATGAGATGAGCTCATCGGCTGCGGGTGCCATGAGAACCCCTGGAGGAAGTGACCGCCATCGTCGCAATGCGCCAATTGTTCGCCCTCCGCCATCATCACGCGAGGTATTTTCATCAATTCACGTGAAATTGTCTAATCGATTTATTCTAAGGAAAACAATAATGAGGAGATGCCGCGCAAGCTAAGCCAGTATGAGATCGTCACCGAGCCTTGGAAGATGTGGAGAAGAGCTCATCGGCTGCGGGTGCCATGAGAACCCCTGGTTAAAAAAAAGTTTTTAGACCGCCAATAAATTTTTCGTCGCAATGCGCCAATTGTTCGCCCTCTTTTATCATCACGCGAGGTATTTTTTATATTTTGTTGGTTTTTGAAATTGTCTAATCGATTTATTCTAAGGAAAACAATTTCAATGAGGAGATTATTGAAACCGTTATTAATTTGACCAGTTAGAAATTTCCTGAATTGTGAAAAGTTAAAAAATAAAAAATTTTATAAAACCCTTTTTTTTTTAAATTTTTTAATTTTTTAAAAAAAAAAACTATCATTTTGTTCAACCCAAGCATATTTGATTAATAGGAAAAAATTTTTTCCGTCCTAATCCAGACGAATTCCCAGATATCTGTTTTTTTGTTGAATTTCCCCCGTGAAACCGTTGATTTGTTATAAATCTTTCAGCATTCATTTTTTCATTATTGTTGTAAAAAGACAAGTAAGAGGGCGAATAATTATGCACCAAAAGGGTTATAATTATTTATAGAAGTGGTCTTCAAATTTTCAAAAATGGGTAAAGCACGGGTTGCAAAATAATGTAAATGACGTTATTCCGTTTTAAGTCATTTAATTTTTCTTCAAGGAATTATGAAATTGATTTAAGACCACGTTTCTATTCTTCAAAAACGTCTAAAGCACTACTATAAAGCAATTCATTAATGTTCAGATGCCGTGCACATCGATTTGGAGCGCGTTTCTAGCTTCAGTTTGAACTCTATCACGATTTAGATTATTATTTCTGTTTCAGACCAGAAAAATTCTTTTTGGACACTGTTTCTATCTTCACAGTAGCTTTTTTCATTATATAAAACTACATTCATAAGTCATTTCAATTTCGACCTAATCTGGCCTAAAACATTGGCCCGAGGACTCATCCATCATTGGGACGTGCCGGTGTAGATGTCCACGATCCACGATCAATGATCGCACATCTTAACCACTACACCACACCGGCACATTTCGCCAAGGCTGAAATCGCATATAAGAATTCGAGCATTTTCAGAGTGGTGATGGGCTATGTTTGAGCTCTAACTTTTTTGTTTCTGAATCAAATTCGATGATCCAAAAAAAGAACATGGTCAGAATTTGATGATTTAGATTGTGGCGTAAGCGATTTTGTCTAAATATCAGCCTGAACTGAATTGTGAGAAGTTCTTTACTGATTTGATTTTCTAGCTAATAAATAGATAACAATTGCGTTCTTCTCCATATTTTGAACTTCAAGATGAACCCTAAACATTTTTAGGCCGTTTCTTCAGGCTCCGAATGTTTAAAAAAACAATTTGGCTCGCATATTTGCTTCATGATTGTTCCATATTTGATTTTGACCGTTTAATCCTATTTCAGATTCAGAAATATTCCTTTGGGACAATTTTCTATCTTCAGCTCCTTTTTCATTGCATTTCAAGCAAATTGGTTGATTCCACGTTGTAAAGCATCAAATTCTGACCATGTTCTTTTTTTGGATCATCGAATTTGATTCAGAAACCAAAAAGTTAGAGCTCTTACATAGCTCACTATCACTCTGAAAATTCTCGAATTCTTATATGCGATTTCAGCCTTGGCGAAATGTGCCGGTGTGGTGTAGTGGTTAAAATGTGCGATCATTGATCGTGGATCGTGGACATCTACACCGGCACGTCCCAATGATGGATGAGTCCTCGGGCCAAGAGGTGGTAACGTGGCACACCAACATGTACATAGTCAAAAGATGAGCGAATATGAAAGGGGGACGACTGAGGGACCTTTTGCCCTTTTGGTCCCTACTTTCTGTACACTTGGGGTCGTGGGTTCGAGTCCCCCTTGCGCAAAATTTTTTTGCGACTGTGAAAATTTAGGAAATGGTTGTTAATTGTGTCAGGAAGGCCCACAGCAAAATTTTAGGCCGAAAGTGCATAGGGGGGTCCTAGGGGGGTCCGAATTCGAAAATTTTGAAAATTTCAGAAAATGACCCTAGTGGTCTGGTATTTCAGGAAATGTTACTAAAACGTGTCAAAAGTGGTATAGGATGGTCCTATGGGGGTCCAAATTCGAAATTTTTGAAAATTTCAGAAAATGACCCTAGTGGTCTGATATTTCAGGAAATGTTACTAAAACGTGTCAAAAGTGGTATAGGATGGTCCTATGGGGGTCCAAATTCGAAATTTTTGAAAATTTCAGAAAATGACCCTAGTGGTCTGATATTTCAGGAAATGTTACTAAAACGTGTCAAAAGTGTTATAGGGCCTCCGAATTAATTATTTTGTGAAAATTTTCGAAAGTCATATTGGTGATCAAAAAAACTCTGAAAATCAAAAAGTAAAAATCAAAAATCAATCAATTATTGTCGACGTCGCAAGGTGGTTTGCTCTTCTGTAGACCATTTCTATCGCCGGACGCTGACATCGTTTAAAACTCTTTCTTATTGTCAGAACGGATTGAAAATGATTACATTCGAAAAATGTTACTAAAACGTGTCAAAAGTGGTATAAGGGGGTCCTAGGGGTCCGAATTCGAAATTTTTGAAATTAGAGTAAAAAGTGGTATAGGGGGTACTTCTGAGGAATTTCAAAGAAAAATTTTTGAAAATTTCAGAAAATTACCCTAGTGGTCTAGTATTTGAGGAAATGTTACCAAAACATGTCAAACGTGTTTTCGGGGGATCCTATGGGAGTCTGAATTCGAAATATTTAAAATTTTAAGAAAATCATGCTAGTGGTCCGATATTTCAGGAAATTTTTTTTAAACATATAAAAAATGTTTTTAAGAAAAAAATAAGGGGGAAAAAAAAAAAATTTTTAAAAAAAAAAAAAAAAAAATAATTTTTTTTTTTAAAAAAAAAAAAAAAAAAAAAAAATTAAAAAAAAAAAAAAAAAATATTTTTTTTTTTTTTTGTTAAAAAAAAAAAAAAAAAAAAAAATTAAAAACAAAATTTTAAAAAAAAAAAAAAAAAAAAAAAAAAAAAAAAAAAAAAAAAAAAAAAAAAAAAAAAAAAAAAAAAAGGAGGGGAGCGGGGAGACAAAAAAAAAAAAAAAAAAAAAAAAAAAAAAAAAAAAAAAAAAAAAAAAAAAAAAAAAAAAAAAAAAAAAAAAAAAAACACCAAAGAGAAAACAGGGTGGGGGGGTGGGTGTTTTTTTAGATATAATTAAAAAAAAAATTAGAGTCTTCCCAAGGGGTATTTTTTGCAAATGAAAAAAAAATGAAAATGTGAGAAATGGTTCTTAAAAGTACAAGAAGGCTCAGAAAAAGAATTTGCACACTTTTAGGCCAGTTTGGACTAAAATTGACAAACCATACAGAAATGGGTCTCAATCATGAAAGTAGCTATGAAAAAACGACCTAATTGAATTTTTCTGAATCTGAAATAGAATTATACAATGTAAATAGAGAAAGGAACATATAGTGTAATTCGCAATCAAAAACTATTGAATCAATTTATTTGTTGTCTTGGTTCGCGATGAGTAATCATAAGGCTGCTTGATGGTTCATAGATGAGTTGATTCATCGCGATGTTATTACGAAATTTTTCCTGAGAATAGATATTTTTAGAGATTATGAAAGATTAATTGGAATTGAAAAATTCAAACAATTATATGCAAAAACATAATTAATCGGTTAATTTACTAGATTTCTTTTTACTAGCTTTCTCTATAAAGAAAATTTACTAGCTTTCTCTATTCATACTGATAACTTTTAACTGCTTCAATTCCTATTTTCAGTTACCATATTTTTAATTCAAATTTAATAATTTATTTTTTTTATTAAAAAAAGTATTACGAAATCATCGGAAAATGGTACATTT
>CADEPM010000016.1:0-75048 GCA_902829315.1 Caenorhabditis bovis
GGTGAATTTCAATGGTTTTAGGGTTTTCAGACCCGCTGAAAACTTATAGCCAAGTTTCAGCTCGATCGGAGAACATACGGCTGAGATATGCTTGGCGTGGTCACAAAAAATCAATAAATTTAGGGTTAAAAATTCCCCAATTAAGGATGCTAGTGCTTTAATAAGGTGAATTTCAATGGTTTTAGGGTTTTCAGACCCGCTGAAAACTTATAGCCAAGTTTCAGCTCGATCGGAGAACATACGGCTGAGATATGCTTGGCGTGGTCACAAAAAATCAATAAATTTAGGGTTAAAAATTCCCCAATTAAGGATGCTAGTGCTTTAATAAGGTGAATTTCAATGGTTTTAGGGTTTTCAGACCCGCTGAAAACTTATAGCCAAGTTTCAGCTCGATCGGAGAACATACGGCTGAGATATGCTTGGCGTGGTCACAAAAATCAATAAATTTAGGGTTAAAATTTTGTTAAAAATTCCCCAATTAAGGATGCTAGTGCTTTAATAAGGTGAATTTCAATGGTTTTAGGGTTTTCAGACCCGCTGAAAACTTATAGCCAAGTTTCAGCTCGATCGGAGAACATACGGCTGAGATATGCTTGGCGTGGTCACAAAAAATCAATAAATTTAGGGTTAAAAATTCCCCAATTAAGGATGCTAGTGCTTTAATAAGGTGAATTTCAATGGTTTTAGGGTTTTCAGACCCGCTGAAAACTTATAGCCAAGTTTCAGCTCGATCGGAGAACATACGGCTGAGATATGCTTGGCGTGGTCACAAAAAATCAATAAATTTAGGGTTAAAAATTCCCCAATTAAGGATGCTTGTAGTGCTTTAATAAGGTGAATTTCAATGGTTTTAGGGTTTTCAGACCCGCTGAAAACTTATAGCCAAGTTTCAGCTCGATCGGAGAACATACGGCTGAGATATGCTTGGCGTGGTCACAAAAAATCAATAAATTTAGGGTTAAAAATTCCCCAATTAAGGATGCTAGTGCTTTAATAAGGTGAATTTCAATGGTTTTAGGGTTTTCAGACCCGTTGAAAACTTATAGCCAAGTTTCAGCTCGATCGGAGAACATACGGCTGAGACTTGCTTGGCGTGGTCACAAAAAAATCAATAAATTTAGGGTTAAAAATTCCCCAATTAAGGATGCTAGTGCTTTAATAAGGTGAATTTCAATGGTTTTAGGGTTTTCAGACCCGCTGAAAACTTATAGCCAAGTTTCAGCTCGATCGGAGAACATACGGCTGAGATATGCTTGGCGTGGTCACAAAAAATCAATAAATTTAGGGTTAAAAATTCCCCAATTAAGGATGCTAGTGCTTTAATAAGGTGAATTTCAATGGTTTTAGGGTTTTCAGACCCGCTGAAAACTTATAGCCAAGTTTCAGCTCGATCGGAGAACATACGGCTGAGATATGCTTGGCGTGGTCACAAAAAATCAATAAATTTAGGGTTAAAAATTCCCCAATTAAGGATGCTAGTGCTTTAATAAGGTGAATTTCAATGGTTTTAGGGTTTTCAGACCCGCTGAAAACTTATAGCCAAGTTTCAGCTCGATCGGAGAACATACGGCTGAGATATGCTTGGCGTGGTCACAAAAAATCAATAAATTTAGGGTTAAAAATTCCCCAATTAAGGATGCTAGTGCTTTAATAAGGTGAATTTCAATGGTTTTAGGGTTTTCAGACCCGCTGAAAACTTATAGCCAAGTTTCAGCTCGATCGGAGAACATACGGCTGAGATATGCTTGGCGTGGTCACAAAAAATCAATAAATTTAGGGTTAAAAATTCCCCAATTAAGGATGCTAGTGCTTTAATAAGGTGAATTTCAATGGTTTTAGGGTTTTCAGACCCGCTGAAAACTTATAGCCAAGTTTCAGCTCGATCGGAGAACATACGGCTGAGATATGCTTGGCGTGGTCACAAAAAATCAATAAATTTAGGGTTAAAAATTCCCCAATTAAGGCTGCTAGTGCTTTAATAAGGTGAATTTCAATGGTTTTAGGGTTTTCAGACCCGCTGAAAACTTATAGCCAAGTTTCAGCTCGATCGGAGAACATACGGCTGAGATATGCTTGGCGTGGTCACAAAAAATCAATAAATTTAGGGTTAAAAATTCCCCAATTAAGGATGCTAGTGCTTTAATAAGGTGAATTTCAATGGTTTTAGGGTTTTCAGACCCGCTGAAAACTTATAGCCAAGTTTCAGCTCGATCGGAGAACATACGGCTGAGATATGCTTGGCGTGGTCACAAAAAATCAATAAATTTAGGGTTAAAAATTCCCCAATTAAGGATGCTAGTGCTTTAATAAGGTGAATTTCAATGGTTTTAGGGTTTTCAGACCCGCTGAAAACTTATAGCCAAGTTTCAGCTCGATCGGAGAACATACGGCTGAGATATGCTTGGCGTGGTCACAAAAAATCAATAAATTTAGGGTTAAAAATTCCCCAATTAAGGATGCTAGTGCTTTAATAAGGTGAATTTCAATGGTTTTAGGGTTTTCAGACCCGCTGAAAACTTATAGCCAAGTTTCAGCTCGATCGGAGAACATACGGCTGAGATATGCTTGGCGTGGTCACAAAAAATCAATAAATTTAGGGTTAAAAATTCCCCAATTAAGGATGCTAGTGCTTTAATAAGGTGAATTTCAATGGTTTTAGGGTTTTCAGACCCGCTGAAAACTTATAGCCAAGTTTCAGCTCGATCGGAGAACATACGGCTGAGATATGCTTGGCGTGGTCAACAAAAATCAATAAATTTAGGGTTAAAAATTCCCCAATTAAGGATGCTAGTGCTTTAATAAGGTGAATTTCAATGGTTTTAGGGTTTTCAGACCCGCTGAAAAATTCTAGGCAAGTTTCAGCTCGATCGGAAAATATACGGTTGAGATGGAGAACATACGGCTGAGATATGCTTGGCGTTGGTTCACCAAAAATCAATAAATTTAGGGTTAAAAATTCCCCAATTAAGGATGCTAGTGCTTTAATAAGGTGAATTTCAATGGTTTTAGGGTTTTCAGACCCGCTGAAAACTTATAGCCAAGTTTCAGCTCGATCGGAGAACATACGGCTGAGATATGCTTGGCGTGGTCACAAAAAATCAATAAATTTAGGGTTAAAAATTCCCCAATTAAGGATGCTAGTGCTTTAATAAGGTGAATTTCAATGGTTTTAGGGTTTTCAGACCCGCTGAAAACTTATAGCCAAGTTTCAGCTCGATCGGAGAACATACGGCTGAGATATGCTTGGCGTGGTCACAAAAAATCAATAAATTTAGGGTTAAAAATTCCCCAATTAAGGATGCTAGTGCTTTAATAAGGTGAATTTCAATGGTTTTAGGGTTTTCAGACCCGCTGAAAACTTATAGCCAAGTTTCAGCTCGATCGGAGAACATACGGCTGAGATATGCTTGGCGTGGTCACAAAAAATCAATAAATTTAGGGTTAAAAATTAACCAATTAAGGCTGCTAGTGCTTTAATAAGGTGAATTTCAATGGTTTTAGGGTTTTCAGACCCGCTGAAAACTTATAGCCAAGTTTCAGCTCGATCGGAGAACATACGGCTGAGATATGCTTGGCGTGGTCACAAAAATCAATAAATTAAGGGGTTAAAAATTCCCCAATTAAGGATGCTAGTGCTTTAATAAGGTGAATTTCAATGGTTTTAGGGTTTTCAGACCCGCTGAAAACTTATAGCCAAGTTTCAGCTCGATCGGAGAACATACGGCTGAGATATGCTTGGCGTGGTCACAAAAAATCAATAAATTTAGGGTTAAAAATTCCCCAATTAAGGATGCTAGTGCTTTAATAAGGTGAATTTCAATGGTTTTAGGGTTTTCAGACCCGCTGAAAACTTATAGCCAAGTTTCAGCTCGATCGGAGAACATACGGCTGAGATATGCTTGGCGTGGTCACAAAAAATCAATAAATTTAGGGTTAAAAATTCCCCAATTAAGGATGCTAGTGCTTTAATAAGGTGAATTTCAATGGTTTTAGGGTTTTCAGACCCGCTGAAAACTTATAGCCAAGTTTCAGCTCGATCGGAGAACATACGGCTGAGATATGCTTGGCGTGGTCACAAAAATCAATTAAAAAATCAATAAATTTAGTGTTAAAAATTCCCCAATTAAGGATGCTAGTGCTTTAATAAGGTGAATTTCAATGGTTTTAGGGTTTTCAGACCCGCTGAAAACTTATAGCCAAGTTTCAGCTCGATCGGAGAACATACGGCTGAGATATGCTTGGCGTGGTCACCAAAAATCAATAAATTTAGGGTTAAAAATTCCCCAATTAAGGATGCTAGTGCTTTAATAAGGTGAATTTCAATGGTTTTAGGGTTTTCAGACCCGCTGAAAACTTATAGCCAAGTTTCAGCTCGATCGGAGAACATACGGCTGAGACATGCTTGGCGTGGTCACAAAAAGTCAATAAATTTAGGGTTAAAAATTCCCCAATTAAGGATGCTAGTGCTTTAATAAGGTGAATTTCAATGGTTTTAGGGTTTTCAGACCCGCTGAAAACTTATAGCCAAGTTTCAGCTCGATCGGAGAACATACGGCTGAGATATGCTTGGCGTGGTCACAAAAAATCAATAAATTTAGGGTTAAAAATTCCCCAATTAAGGATGCTAGTGCTTTAATAAGGTGAATTTCAATGGTTTTAGGGTTTTCAGACCCGCTGAAAACTTATAGCCAAGTTTCAGCTCGATCGGAGAACATACGGCTGAGATATGCTTGGCGTGGTCACAAAAAATCAATAAATTTAGGGTTAAAAATTCCCCAATTAAGGATGCTAGTGCTTTAATAAGGTGAATTTCAATGGTTTTAGGGTTTTCAGACCCGCTGAAAACTTATAGCCAAGTTTCAGCTCGATCGGAGAACATACGGCTGAGACATGCTTGGCGTGGTCACAAAAAATCAATAAATATAGGGTTAAAATTTCATCAACAATTAAGGATGCTTAGGTGTTTTAATAAGGTGAATTTCAATGGTTTTAGGGTTTTCAGACCCGCTGAAAACTTATAGCCAAGTTTCAGCTCGATCGGAGAACATACGGCTGAGATATGCTTGGCGTGGTCACAAAAAATCAATAAATTTAGGGTTAAAAATTCCCCAATTAAGGATGCTAGTGCTTTAATAAGGTGAATTTCAATGGTTTTAGGGTTTTCAGACCCGCTGAAAACTTATAGCCAAGTTTCAGCTCGATCGGAGAACATACGGCTGAGATATGCTTGGCGTGGTCAAAAAAAATCAATAAATTTAGGGTTAAAAATTCCCCAATTAAGGATGCTAGTGCTTTAATAAGGTGAATTTCAATGGTTTTAGGGTTTTCAGACCCGCTGAAAACTTATAGCCAAGTTTCAGCTCGATCGGAGAACATACGGCTGAGATATGCTTGGCGTGGTCACAAAAATCAATAAATTTAGGGTTAAAAATTCCCCAATTAAGGATGCTAGTGCTTTAATAAGGTGAATTTCAATGGTTTTAGGGTTTTCAGACCCGCTGAAAACTTATAGCCAAGTTTCAGCTCGATCGGAGAACATACGGCTGAGATATGCTTGGCGTGGTCACAAAAAATCAATAAATTTAGGGTTAAAAATTCCCCAATTAAGGATGCTAGTGCTTTAATAAGGTGAATTTCAATGGTTTTAGGGTTTTCAGACCCGCTGAAAACTTATAGCCAAGTTTCAGCTCGATCGGAGAACATACGGCTGAGATATGCTTGGCGTGGTCACAAAAAATCAATAAATTTAGGGTTAAAAATTCCCCAATTAAGGACGCTATTGCTTTAATAAGGGAAATTTTGATGGTTTTAGGGTTTTCAGACCCCAAAAAAAAAAAAAAAAAAATTTAAACCAAAAAAAAAAAAAAAAGGGAAAAAAATTTGGTGGTCACAAAAATCAATAAATTTAGGGTAAAAATTCCAATTAGGTGCTAGTGCTTTAATAAGGTGAATTTCAATGGTTTTAGGGTTTTCAGACCCGCTGAAAACTTATAGCCAAGTTTCAGCTCGATCGGAGAACATACGGCTGAGATATGCTTGGCGTGGTCACAAAAAATCAATAAATTTAGGGTTAAAAATTCCCCAATTAAGGATGCTAGTGCTTTAATAAGGTGAATTTCAATGGTTTTAGGGTTTTCAGACCCGCTGAAAACTTATAGCCAAGTTTCAGCTCGATCGCTGGGAGAACATACGGCTGAGATATGCTTGGCGTGGTCACAAAAAATCAATAAATTTAGGGTTAAAAATTCCCCAATTAAGGATGCTAGTGCTTTAATAAGGTGAATTTCAATGGTTTTAGGGTTTTCAGACCCGCTGAAAACTTATAGCCAAGTTTCAGCTCGATCGGAGAACATACGGCTGAGATATGCTTGGCGTGGTCACAAAAAATCAATAAATTTAGGGTTAAAAATTCCCCAATTAAGGATGCTAGTGCTTTAATAAGGTGAATTTCAATGGTTTTAGGGTTTTCAGACCCGCTGAAAACTTATAGCCAAGTTTCCCAAAAATCAATAAATTTAGGGTTAAAAATTAACCAATTAAGGCTGCTAGTGCTTTAATAAGGTGAATTTCAATGGTTTTAGGGTTTTCAGACCCGCTGAAAACTTATAGCCAAGTTTCAGCTCGATCGGAGAACATACGGCTGAGATATGCTTGGCGTGGTCACAAAAAATCAATAAATTTAGGGTTAAAAATTAACCAATTAAGGCTGCTAGTGCTTTAATAAGGTGAATTTCAATGGTTTTAGGGTTTTCAGACCCGCTGAAAACTTATAGCCAAGTTTCAGCTCGATCGGAGAACATACGGCTGAGATATGCTTGGCGTGGTCACAAAAAATCAATAAATTTAGGGTTAAAAATTCCCCAATTAAGGCTGCTAGTGCTTTAATAAGGTGAATTTCAATGGTTTTAGGGTTTTCAGACCCGCTGAAAACTTATAGCCAAGTTTCAGCTCGATCGGAGAACATACGGCTGAGATATGCTTGGCGTGGTCACAAAAAATCAATAAATTTAGGGTTAAAAATTCCCCAATTAAGGATGCTAGTGCTTTAATAAGGTGAATTTCAATGGTTTTAGGGTTTTCAGACCCGCTGAAAACTTATAGCCAAGTTTCAGCTCGATCGGAGAACATACGGCTGAGATATGCTTGGCGTGGTCACCAAAAATCAATAAATTTAGGGTTAAAAATTAACCAATTAAGGCTGCTAGTGCTTTAATAAGGTGAATTTCAATGGTTTTAGGGTTTTCAGACCCGCTGAAAACTTATAGCCAAGTTTCAGCTCGATCGGAGAACATACGGCTGAGATATGCTTGGCGTGGTCACAAAAAATCAATAAATTTAGGGTTAAAAATTCCCCAATTAAGGCTGCTAGTGCTTTAATAAGGTGAATTTCAATGGTTTTAGGGTTTTCAGACCCGCTGAAAACTTATAGCCAAGTTTCAGCTCGATCGGAGAAAACTAATAGCCAAGTTTCAGCTCGATCGGAGAACATACGGCTGAGATATGCTTGGCGTGGTCACAAAAAATCAATAAATTTAGGGTTAAAAATTCCCCAATTAAGGATGCTAGTGCTTTAATAAGGTGAATTTCAATGGTTTTAGGGTTTTCAGACCCGCTGAAAACTTATAGCCAAGTTTCAGCTCGATCGGAGAACATACGGCTGAGATATGCTTGGCGTGGTCACAAAAAATCAATAAATTTAGGGTTAAAAATTCCCCAATTAAGGATGCTAGTGCTTTAATAAGGTGAATTTCAATGGTTTTAGGGTTTTCAGACCCGCTGAAAACTTATAGCCAAGTTTCAGCTCGATCGGAGAACATACGGCTGAGATATGCTTGGCGTGGTCACAAAAAATCAATAAATTTAGGGTTAAAAATTAACCAATTAAGGCTGCTAGTGCTTTAATAAGGTGAATTTCAATGGTTTTAGGGTTTTCAGACCCGCTGAAAACTTATAGCCAAGTTTCAGCTCGATCGGAGAACATACGGCTGAGATATGCTTGGCGTGGTCACAAAAAATCAATAAATTTAGGGTTAAAAATTCCCCAATTAAGGATGCTAGTGCTTTAATAAGGTGAATTTCAATGGTTTTAGGGTTTTCAGACCCGCTGAAAACTTATAGCCAAGTTTCAGCTCGATCGGAGAACATACGGCTGAGATATGCTTGGCGTGGTCACAAAAAATCAATAAATTTAGGGTTAAAAATTAACCAATTAAGGCTGCTAGTGCTTTAATAAGGTGAATTTCAATGGTTTTAGGGTTTTCAGACCCGCTGAAAACTTATAGCCAAGTTTCAGCTCGATCGGAGAACATACGGCTGAGATATGGTGGAGGAGGAACACGGCGTATTCAATTCAATTATTGCAAATGAGGGCCGTTCACATATTGAGAATTGTCTTTGGCTCCTTCTTGCAGAACACCTCGTATAATGATTTGTATGTACAACGATTCAAGCAGCACATGTCTGACGCCTTCATCTCTGAAATTTATCTTTTTTATTTCACAAATCTATTTAATTTGAAGTACATACGAGTTGGTTGGATTCCGTGTACACAGATCTTCTTCAGCACATTGTAGAGCTCAGTTCCGCAACGTCGTTCAGCGCGATCCTGTTGGGTGCCGGCGACGACGACAACGACGGCAAGAAGGATGAGAAGGAATTTCATTGCTTGATGAGAAGAAATGATTGGCACTCATTTCCTCTGATGCTTTTTAATAGCACCATGGGCGGAGTCAGAGAATGGGCGGAACTTCTAGGAATGCACGAATACAAAAAAAAATAAGGGATAGATGAATTGTTGGAAATACGCGGTTTTTGAACGAATAATAAGGAAATGAAATAGGCTGAAATATCAAGTTTAAATTGCTTAAATTTAAGGTTAATGCTTCGATATTTCCAAGTAAACAAAAACTATTGAATTTAAAATCGAAATGCGGCTGTTTTCAAAGTAAAAAAAACCGTGTATTTGGTCTTGAAGTAGTCGTTTTATTTATAGATAAACATATCGTCAAATAAAATTCGATTTGCATTATTGTACGGCGCAATGCCCTCATACCAATTTTTTCCATAAATGACATATTTATTTTTGATAGATTTATGTCTCTTTGTCGTACAAGAATATAGAGTGCAAACGTGCAAACGAATTAATAGAAAAAAAAAACATGCCAGGTGCTTTTCTCAAAATTTAGCGGCTATGAATATTGTAGAATATGCAAAACAGCTGCTTCCTAGGCTGAAAATTATAACGGCGAACAACAAAATTGAATGTCGAGTTATTTTTTATAATCCATAAAAAAATGGGATTTACCCTAAGCAAAGTGAAAATTTAAGTAAAATCGCTAGATTTACGGCGTAAATCTTTTGCTATGGTCTCACGCTGACAAATTCGTTATATTCACATTTCGGTTAGAAATTCAAGAAAATACGAAACTCATCAAAACGTAAATAGTCGAATGCAACAACATAAGTGTTCACATGTGGCGGGACCACTTTGAAACGCCCACATATAAATCTACCCGCGTAAAGCAGTCGCCGGAAGCCAGCAAATTTTTTCCCAATTTTTTATCGTTAAATATTTGCAAATTTATAATGTTTAGATGTAAAAATTTAATTTAATTTTTTCTAGTTGAAAATAAAACTTAAGAAACTCTAATTGGCAACTCGTTTTTTTTCGGAAATATTTTCATATAATATTCCCGTATACTTATTGAAATAAAATTTTCAGCATTACTGACCATTTGATAATAAAATTTCATTACAAGATTCTAATTTTCACGCTTACTTAATACAAATTTCTTTCCGCAATATAATTTTTTCTCAGGTTTCGCGTTTTCCGTGCTTATTACGCAAAACATTTTTTTGTTTCAGGAATTATTATGAATCGCTTGTTTTTTGTATACGTCCTACATTTTCGAATGACTCTTCTGTTGTCAGCACACGATTTCAGCATCTTCATTCGGTTGAGATTTCTTCGCGAAGCATTGCAAATTGTATTCAACAATACAAACAAATGTAGTTTTCAACACTGAAAAACAACAATTGAACTCGTGATATTACGCAGAATTTGTGCAAAGCACTTTCATATTTTTAAAGGGGGCGATTCTAAAAACTGAAAAAAAAGAATATCATTTAATTAATTAATATCATAAATTAGTAATTGCAAAATACTTTTCGTCATCAACATTTTTGCATAACAATTGGTTTCCATGAAGTGGCAAAATAATAGAATTTTCTGTTGTTATTAATTAGTTAAGTGCTTCATTGTTAAAAATATGGCTTGAAAAAAAGTGAGACTGTCATAATGCGGTGAGATATACTCGGCCATAATTTATCGAGCCACTTTATATGATACTTTTCAAGAAAAGAAGCAAAAATTGTGTGGGGGTAATACATTTTGAGGATGCTGCAAAACGGTGAAGCAACAAAAAAACAATGTCACATAAGCAGGAGTCTTCTAGAAGCACTGAAATTACATCTAGAAAATGCTTTTATGCGAACATTTCAGAGACTACAAAAATAATTGTAGAGAAACATTCATTGCTCAGTCCTCGCTTCTTTTAGCTGTAGCACATAAGCTATTTCAGAATCCTCGGTTTGCATATCCAGATACACATGGTCGGAATAAACATTTGAGTTAGCAAATATGTTGCCGAGGAGATTTTCTAGCTCTCATTTTCATAACAGCGGGCGATTTGAATGAACGTTAAAAAATGAGTGAATGTTGAATGACGAATTCCAATGCACAAAAAAAATAAATAAACACTAGCCAATTTAAGTTTTGGAAGCCGTAATCACCTCGTGATCAAAAAGCTTGAAAAGCTGTGGTTTGCGCCTGAACAGGCGAAGGACGAACCGACTAAGTGCCTAAGTAAGTAAGTATCAGGGTATGTGACAGCGGCCACCTCATGCTTATCATTTATCCTACTGAATTATTCTTTATGTTTGCACAAATTAAAAAAAAATCTAAAATTACACTATTACATGAATAAATTGCTTTAAAGCACTCAATGTATTTAAAGACATGAAAAATAACTTTGAAAAAATTTTTACAAGACGAATTTCGAACAATCAAAAAATAGATTAATAGTATCCACATTATATGTAGAAATCAGCAAAATAATTCAAATTTTACACAAATTTGCTCCAGTTTCACTCTGAAATGATTTTATCTTAAATTTGAAACAAATTGAATTTTGTAACTAACCGAGTTTTGGATCTTTGGCGATTGCTTCTTAATTGATTTCTCTTGATAATGTTGTTCGGCTCGGAATGACTGGTTCCACTAGAAAGTTTTGATTGTGAGAATATCAACGTGTTCTAAATAAGAATAATAAAAAATTGCAATTAATTATCAACGATCAACCTGATTTTTTTTCTTTTTTGCCCTCAACTATTGCGATTTTTTTGCCATTCAAACGCTGCATGATACTCATCATGAGATTCCTTCGAAGTACTTCGCGCTTTAATTTCGAGCCAACATTGAGGAGTTTCACTTCCAAATCTTGAAAATCTTCAAGAATTTGTAAAAAATAAATAGTTATATCCAAATGCGAGTTTGGGTAATAATACTCGATAATACTATCAATTCTCTTCCTGCACTTATCCGCCGATTTTTTGTCGGCAATTCTATTTGAGTTTGGCGTTATCCTCACAAATTTTTGAATTGCTTTGCAAATTCCATATTTCATGAATTCATAGTCGCTAAGACTATAAATAAACTTATAAAAGTTTTGAAATTTCTGCCTTTGAATGTTGGCCTTCGTTTTGTGCATAATAACTATACGTTTTCTCCGCATTTTTACATGAGGCACTTTTTTTCTCAACATTCTTTGGGGCACTTCCTGAAAAATAAAAAAGGTTTAATTTAAAATCAAAGAAAAATCAACACATAACATTCATTTTCTAAAATGAATGAGGGATGCGTGAAAATTCAATAACATAAATACAAGCCAAAAATGTAACATGCAACATGACACTATTCAGAATCACATTTGTATGCTAGAGAGTAGACGCTAGTTACCTAGCGTCATTCTATAGGCTTCAAACAGATAGAGATAATGACGCAATGGAAAATCTACGCTTTTCTTTAAATTGTTCTGTGGAATCCAATGGTTCACGCTCCTATTATTCACATATTTTATTCACTCAATCTCAAATTTAAACAAAATTATACCAAAATTCGTTAGAAGCGAATATCTTCACTAAACATGAACAATGTGAGGATAACACTTCACCTGATAAAAAGAGGGCAGTGCCTTAATGGAATGTCGTTTATTTAAAATGGTTTAAAAATTTGAAAATATAAGCAAGGAGATAATATTTTTTAACCGTCAAAATACATTTTCTCTGGCAATTATTACTATTTGCATTGCTCGTTGTTACTCAAACAAGTTCATTTACAAGAATTTATTGATAGGGTCACTTAAGGTGAACGAAAGAAGCATAATAATCAAATCCCTTGAGGTACAACAAAAAGTTGGCTAAATTTGAGCTTTCACGTTGAACAATATGACAAGATGAGCATGAGTAGTTGAGATGAAACGCTTCGATAATTAATTACTGAAAAATTGCAATGGAATATTCATTTTCAGAATATACCAAATTTTACCTCTTTTCTTCTTTTCTTCAATTCGTTTTCATTTGATGGGTCACACATTCTTTTTATTTGCCTGGCTTGCGAGGTTGTTTCTTCAATCTCCGGCAAAGACCACAAATCGTTCACAGTATTAGGCTCCTAAAAATTAATTTAGATTAATTTTAAAAATCTGAAAAAAATAACTGAAACCTGTCTTGCGTCTGAAGGCGACACGTTCAGAGATGCGTGGTTAGTGCGAGAAGTCGACGGAGAAATGAAGGAATTTGCCGAATGCCCAGCGAAATTGATCGATTCCTGAATAACGAAAGTAAATTTGTCTTTAATTTATATCCAGCCCAATAAAAATATTGAATTTATTCTTTTCAATTTTCGGCTCGCCGGCTCTTACCGATGGTTGGATTTGCTGAGCATTGATGTAATTCGATGGTTCAACAACTCTTAAAAAGAGAGTTAAATTATTCAAACGTTGATTTTAGTCATATAATACTTACCTAATTGGATAATTACGAGATTGTCTTTCCACATTGTTATTCGTTTGCGCAGAACTGGTAAAATCATAATCGGTCCGGACAGTGATAATTAAACAATCCAAAAATGTTTCCAGATTGGATGGAGCGTTCCGAGAAGTAGCCGAGTACTAAAATTTTGTAATTTTTTTTTAATCGGCTAGATTTTTCCTACCAATGGCTGATTCTGGACCAAATTAATTAGTTCTTGATCAAGTCTTAAAAGAAAAAAATTGTATATGTAGTAGGTGCACAATTGTCAAATTAGAATTATTAAAAAATTATATTTTCAGATCTTCGTTTATAGATTAAAAAAAACTCACCCAATGTTGTTTGGGACACTATGAGCATTTACCTCCATGTCATCATCAGATTCCATGGCAATTCTAAGATCCTCTAAGTAGCCAAAGTCCAAGCTTTCCCGACTTGATGATCGACTTCTAAAATTATAGAGCAAATAATGTCGTTGTCATTTAAAATGATTTCATACCTATGTTCAGCTTGATCACGAAACATACTTCTGCGGTGATCAGCATTATTATTCGATTTCGCTTCACCACTTGGAGCCATTTTCTAAAACATATTATACTTTAATAATTTAGGACAATCGATGAAAAATAATAACACGTGAAAATCAGATTTTATTTAGAAAACAAAACAGCACGAACAGGAGATTTTGACAATCTCTGACGTCCAACAAAAAATGCTCTTGACAAGTGATTATGTATTGGGGCCGATAGACAGGAATTTTCAAAACAAAATTTCACATGAAGATTCAAAAATTACGACTGACGCGTACATGTATTACACATATACATACATATAAAGAGCATATGCCAATAAATCATGTTTACACCAAATTTTTAGGAGACTGACAGGAGAGATAGAAAGCAAGGGGCAGGTGGTCGATCCACAAAGATAATATCAATGCCGCGAAATCGACGCCACAGGTCTTTCCAAATAGCTCCGTTCAAACGGAGTGTCGTAGCAAATTGCATTTTGCGCGCGAATTGTTTTCTCGCAAACAAATTGAATCATTATGTCTTATTCATCGCGTTGTTTTTTATTCTTTGTCAAATATTATCTCATAGAATGTCTATTTTTGTAATTTGTTGTTTCATTATTGATTTTTTTTTCAACGGAAATGTGATGAATTCAGAATCAATCGAACACGATGTCGCCAGGCGAAAAAGCTAACTCGAACAAAAATCGTGAAAATCGCAGCGACATGATCCGTGATCAAGCCGATAACAGGTATGAAAAAAATTCGATTCATGCTGACTTATTCACAAATTTAAAACATCAATTTTCGAAGTAAATGTCAAAATTGAGATATTATTTCAGAAGTCGATCAGCAAGTCGGGAAAGCTTGGATTCTGGCTATTTAGAGGATCTTAGAAATGCTATGAATTTGGATGAAGACATGGAGACAACTGCTCGTAGAGTTTCATACAATATTGGGTAACCTTTATCATATACATATAATTATAAAAATAATTGTTTGATTATTTGAATTAAATACATATATATGCAGATAGCTTTAAGATCAATTTTTTAAAGATCCGATCGAGAAATAGTAAACCCCGTTGAGCAGCACAGTCAGCAATCGGTATGAAAATATGTTTTAAAGATGAATCAGCAGAATTGCAATATTTAGAGAGCAAATTCACCCCAGGACAATGCGAATCTTCTTATGGAGACTGCTTTATCACGTGCCCGACAAGAAAGGATTGATATGATTCGCGCTTCTCAATGCATTTGTAACAGGTAAGCCTTTAATATACGTTTAATTTTTGGGATGCCAAATCACAGTTCATTTAATTGCCAACAAGATGAGAATGTAAATTGCTGTTAAAAAATTTCGATTTTAGAATATTTATATAAAGCATATATATTTTAATATCAGAAATATTCATTTACAATTTTAGCCTTAATCAACAAGAAGATACAATTGAAGATCAGCAACCGGTAAGAAACAACGAACAGAAAATTTATTATCATTTTACTTAAGACCAGCCCATCTTCTCATAATTCGCCTGACCGCCAGGGAAACCAACGTGGTGTGTCTCTCAACGAACTAGATAATTTTATTGAGAACGTCTCCGTAAGAGTACGCCGTCTTTGGGATCCTTCCGAATCTCCACGCTCGCGTCCATCAACTTCAAATCCACCGGTAAGTCGAATTAAAACTTAAAATAGATTCTGGAAATGATCGTTTGCGTTATTCAGGAATCGAACAATTTCGCTGTGCATTCGGCAAGTTCTTCCATTTCTCCGTCGACTTCTCGCACTAACCACGCATCTCTGAACGTGTCGCCTTCAGACGCAAGAGAGGTTTCAGCTATTTTTTTCCAGATTTTTAAAATTTATCTAAATTAATTTTTAGGAGCCTAATACTGTGAACGATTTGTGGTCTTTGCCGGAGGTTGAAGAAACCACCTCGCAAGCCAGGCAAATAAAAAGAAAATGTAAACCATCAAGCGAAAACGAAATAAAGAAAAAAAGAAAAGAGGTAAGATTTGGTATATTCTGAAAATGAATATTTCATTGCAACTTTTCAGTAATTAATTATCGAAGCGTTTCATCTCAACTACTCATGCTCATCTTGTCATGTTGTTCGACCTACTATCCAGCTCAAATGTGCCGAAATTTTGTTGCTTTTGTATAATTTATGTCATTTCCTGTTTTAACTTTTAACTTAGTTCATTAATTGTGTTCTAACTTTGTGTCTCAAAGAATTTGATTATTCCGTTTGTTTCATTCACTATAAGTGATTTACATTTTCTAATTGTTTATTTTCTGTACTGAAAAAAGTCGCAATTGACTGAAATAGTTAGAATACAATTTGGCTCACAGAGCTCGGTTTGTCAATAAATTCATGTAAATGAAATTGTTTCGAACTTGACGGAAAAACATTTATCTTACAAATTGTGGTTCTGAATCTCATTATATACCTTGATCATTGCTCTTTCCTAGTTTAGTCTGTTTAAGATCAGTGCTCAAAATGATTGAAAATTAATTCGATCATCATAATAGCCAAACAATCCAAACTGTTTAAAAGTATTCGTTACAATTTTTATCAATCGATACAAACATTCAACGATTTCGCAAGTCCAGCATGAATCATCGATTTTCTCGGCCCTGCCCGCTTACGATCCCTGTGTTATTGTAAACAGGCAGGGCGGACCCTCTGTCGAATACTCCGCCCATTCGCGCAAGATAGAGTCCGTCACTCATTGCCAGTTACTCATGTCATATTGTTCGACGTGCCATTCCGCTCATATGAGCCTAAATTTTTTTGCTTTTTATAATTGATGTCATTTTCTGTTTTCTTTTCTAGTTTGATTCCTAGCATTAATTGTGTTCTAATCGACTAAGAACATATCGTTTTTTTTTCAAATCTCTATAATCAATGACAAATCTTAAAAGAGCGAATTTCTTCGAATTTTGCGTGCTCAACACATTTGTTTACATTAATAAACATCAAAGAAGCGGCACCGCCGCTGACGCCATCTCATTTCCTCTGTGAATCAAAACGCGCGCGAGCGGTATTTTTTTCGAAATTTCGGCATTGTTTTGGTGGATTGCTGTCGGATTTTTCAAATTTGAATTTTTTCGCGCTCTCGAAAACAATAGCAGTTTGAAAGGATGACGCGACAGATGGTGGCATTTTTGACAACAAAGAAGCTTATTGAATTTATTGTCCGAGAGTTGTCTGTGGAAAAGTAAGCAGAAATGAGTTTTGAGGAAATATACAAAATATTATTTTGTGGTTCTCAATCACTTACTTCACTTAGTCACTTAGTCGGTTCGTCCTTCGCCTGTTGAGGCGCGAACCACAGCTTTCCAAGCTTTTCGGTCCTTGGCTTGGGTGGACCAGGGCGTGATAACGGCTCCTTCAGCTGTTCTTGTAGTGATCTCCTTCCGAAGCGAGTCAGACCATCTCATGGGAGGCCTTCCTCTTTGCTGGGTCCAATTCCACGGCCGCCACTCCGGTAGAAGAGTAATCCATCTTCCATTTGTTCTTCTAGCAACGTGTCCAGCCCAGGTCATCTTCCTCTTCGTGATGTGGTGTAGGGGGTCCCGAACTTTAGACATGATGCGGATGTCCTCTCGATGAAGATCTTGTTCACGTTGTAAGCAGAAATGAGTTTTGAGGAAATATACAATATATTATTTAGTAGCTCTCAATCACATAAAAATTAAATATAATGCGTTGGCAATTGTTTTTAAGAAGCTCGACATTCGGAAGAAGAGCGACGGAATTTACACAAAAAATCACCTGGATTGATTTTTAAATGTTTCTATCGGGTTTTTCTTTCTTTTTAAATCCCCCCTCCCCTACATCAATGAGAACTTTAAAAAGAGCAAATGTTTTCTAGTTTTGCGTGCTCAATACGTTTTTTATATCGATATTTGGAAAACTAGCTGCGGAAAATCCAAAAAAAAAATCACCTGGAAAGATTTTTGAATGTTTTTTCGGTTCCTGAAACGAAGCAAGCAGAAATTTCCAGTTTTGTTAATTTTGAAGCCGAGCTCGGCCTTATCCGGGCTAAAGCAGAGTATTTAAATTGGCGTGCTTAGACAACCGAGAATTGGCCGCGTTGCGCTGGTTTCGCGGTCGGCGTCGGGTTTAGACAACAATTTCGAGCCGTCCGAAGCACGGCCGACTATTTTTGATTGCGGCGTAAACATGTTTGGATAGCGGCCGATCGGTCGGCCGGCCGAAATTATAAGCGTGGGAAAAATACAATTATGCTATAATTATCACTAATTATTTTGTGTTTTTGTTGTTTTGTTTTCATATTTTCGACAAATAAATTCGATTTACCGCCAATTTTGACTCAAAAACAGATATTCCAAACATATTCAAATTGTTTTCTTTCCGCCGCCGGCTTCATAGATGAATTTGCTCAAAACATATTTACAATTTTTTCAATAAGTTGTTGATTCATAATCAGAGGAAATGGAAACGGTATATTTTCGTAGCGCCGTCGTGTCCCTCTTCGTCTTATTCTGGGAGGAGACGCGGCGCGTTCGCGAGCGCGGCTCCCAATTCGTATAAAACAGACGCTTACACCCGTTGTAAATCAGTTGCCGCCCCTTCTCGACTAGCTGGCATGACAATGCACAGCTGGATTTTTGCTGTTTCTTTTTTCTATATCATTTCTTTCCGATTACTTTCCTCCATCATCTTCCTTCATTAAACATGTTCTTTTTTCACGAATTCCATCAAGCTTCTCACTTTAACCAAGAAATTTCTTTATATTTTTTTTCAGATAACTTTCTTGCTTTGACGTTCGCTAAAAATGGAGTCAACCACCCCGATTACCGAGGAAGCGATGGACATTGACATCCAGGTATTTTCTAATTTTAATTAATTTCCAAACTGATCCGAAAATTTACAGATTCGTGAGAATGCGAATAATTCTGTTGAGATGGCGAAGATCGCTGAAGTCGAAATGGCAACTGAGAAGCCGGACGACGCCAAGAGTTTCGTAGAGGAGATGGAGTCCGAGGAAGCGAATATGGCCGACGAGGAGGCGACCGAGGAGACGGAACATGCGAAAGAGACTTTGGCGGTCAAGAACCCATCCGAGCCGAAGGAGTCTGACGAAGCGGATATGGCCGACGAGGAGTCAACCGAGACGAATCAGATTGCGAAAGAAATTCCTGCAGTCAAGAACTCATCTGACACGAAGGGGTCCGAGGATGCCGATATGATCGACGAGAATCCGACCGATGAGGTTGACCCGGCAAAAGGGTCTTCGGCCATCACGAACCCATCCGAGCCGAACGAGTCCGGGGAAACAAATATGACCGACGAGAAGCCGAACGAGGAGACTGAGGATGCGCCGGAGCAGAATCCATCCGATCCGACGGAGTCTAACGACGCGGTCGTGGCCAACGTGGAGCCGACCAAAACGTTTTTGATCGAGCAAGCGATTGCTCGCATCAAAAAAGAATGGGTCGATGAGAACGGTGGGCCATTTATTTTCCATTTCGCAGCAAAATTTAAATTTGAAAATCCGTGGTTGCGTTTTCGAATATTCGAAAATGTGCTATTGTTCTCATTCCATTGTGGCGCAAGAGATGTGAACAAAGACGAAATTTTCTAGAACGCGACGATGTCTTGCGTATTACGCGGCGGCACCTACCTTTGATTCATTAAGAGCAGCCTGAAAAGCTGCCAGCGGCGGCATCGCTTCTTTGATATTCGAAAAACAAAAGATTTGCGCGCATAACTCATTGCAATTCGTTTCCTTATATGAGATTGACTTACCATTTGAAATTACGAGCTTAATTAGCTTTAAAGACTGACTTCAATGGGACTATAACTTAAAGAAATATTCAATAAAATCTTTTGAATACGAACATTTCCTGCTATTGAAATTTCGTGAGGGCCTGTTACTAAGAGAAAATGACAGTAAAATTGTTTTCATTGCTTTCAAACATCTCTCACATCAAAAACAAAATTTTTCAAGGAGGGCAATTTTACATTAATCTCTCATTGTTCCACTGAATTATTGTATTTTGCTTCCAAATGATTCTTTTCCAGGTATGAGCAACATGCCTCGCACCACCGTGCGTTGTGAAGCGCTTTGGGATGATATATTAAGAAGATTGCTAGTGGTTAGTCATAGAATCGTAAGTATTTTAAAATAAGAGATAACTGCATAATTGTTTTCTGTAAAGAACCTAAAAAATCGCAATCTGCTTTCGGTTGCTCTGCTCGACATTGTTCACGTGTTGGAGGCAATTTTCGACAAAATCCTCGATCTCCGCACCGAGTGTGTGAATCTTCAAGCTCAAGACGTTCGACGCCATCCGCATCACAACTTGGCCGCGGTAAGATGTTTTTTTCAAAATTGGAAGTCGTTGAGATTATCAAATCGGCAGAGAGAAAATGGGAGAGAGATGTTTTTTTTCAGGAGAAGACCAGATGGTGCGAACATCTTATCCATATCCTCGATGTAAGCGCTCCAATCACTGCTCGCATTGTGCCAACTCGTGACTGAATCGTTTCTCATTGTATTTCACACTAATTCATTCTCATTTATTGTTTACAATTTCACTTTATTTTGAATAAATTTACTCTTGTGTTTTCAGCATTGCTATCCGGGTTCTTAAGAAAGCGAGTGAGCAATCAAGCAATTGCTATAAATAAAGCAGCTCCCCTGTTAAAATTTAGAATACCGATATCAAAAAAAGGTGGCGTTAAATACTTTTGAACATGTCTCTGGTTCAAGGGGGTGGGGTTAGATAGCATAATTGGACTGCGATAATAAGAGATAATTTGGTTTTATTCTTAATTTTATTTTGGCTGTTTTACTTAATAGCGCGACGAACATATACAGTATTGTAAATATATAGTAGCATTTACACGATTACATTGAACCATAAAAGGAATTATTGCACACCTTTAAGTTTCGGCAAGTTTGGAGATGAGAAGTTCCTCGAATTTCAATAATTGGTCATTTGTTACATTGTCCATGATATTTTCAATATGAACTTTCACAAAAGTACAAGCAGGCTTATAAGCCTTATCTTTTCTATGAATAGGCGCTAATTAGTATAGGATTGTTATCGCCGGAATTAAAACACAGCTTTCGGGTTAATAAAACTTTTGCACTATTTTTTCATCTTGGGTAGAAATCGAAGGGGTCTGAATACAAGATATATTATTATTATATATCGCATTAATTTAAATAACAATTTTTTGTTAAATTTAAAGATTTTCAACTGTTCTAAAATCGCGAATATCTCCAGAAATGGTTTCAATTAGAAAAAATATGCGCATTTATTATTAGTTTCATGTTACATTCACAAAATTCAACAAAAAATAATTATTTAAAAAATTTCGTCATTTTCACGAAGTGGAAACAATTTTTTCCACAAAACTATATACAAACTACATTTTTTTCGTATATTTTCGTATTTTCAAACTTTTTTGCAATTTTACAGTTCTTAAGTCATTCCTCGTGAAAAGCCGCTCGCCGACTTTGAAAAAGGTGAAATTGAAGCAAAGCTGGCTCAAGTTCTTTCTTATCGACAGATTGGGAATGAACTCGGACGCACTTATAATGTTACTAGCTGATATGCTAAAAATTCAGCCGCGTATGGTCAAAAAAAGTTGACAGGAAAGTTCCTTCACTGCTTTCGGACCGTGATAAGCGCAAAATTTGGCGGAGTGCGTCAAATTCGGCCGTGTCGGGCTAAACGATTCGAAGAAAATTCAATCGCATGGTGTCAAATCAAATCGTCCGGAGTGTATTATCAAAGAGCAACTTCATCAAACACAGGAATATGAGGAAGGCAGCAATGTTGACTCGAATACATCGTGAAAAACTACTGGTGTTTGCAAAAAAGAATCAAAGAACTGACTGGAGAAGAGTAAGAATAACTGCAATGTTCATTGAACTTGTTTTCTTCCATCGGGTAGTGCTTTCTAATGAACAACAGTTCAATTGTGAAAGGGCCAAATGGTTATCATGGCTATTTGCACGATTTGAGGATGAGAAGCTGCGGTTATTGCGTAGAAACTTCAAAGGAAGAGGAGTCATGAGGTGGGAGGCAATCAGCTCGCATGGAAGAGTCAAGTTGTGCTTCTGACTACCGATAAGTCATAAGACATGGTCTGTTGCCATTTTGGCGTCGTCACGAAAATTACTCTTTCATGCAAGATGGAGCCCCTTGTCATCGCGCTCGCCGCACAATCCAGTGGATACGCAACCGTAGAATCCCAGTTCTCGACTGGCCAGCCTGTTCTCCAGACATAAGACCCATCGAAAATGTCTGAAGATTTATGATGTAGAAAATTTACAATGGCAACAAGTCTTTTCGTTTTATTTCGGAACTCAAAAGGCAATCGTGGAAGCCTAGAAGCCTGTCGATCAACAGCTTCTTGACAACCTTTATTTATCAATGAACTGTCGAATTTTTGACGTAACGCAACTCAATGGAGGTCCAGTTAATTATTAAAAGTTCATTTTCTTTCAAATTTTCACTTTCGATCCCTTTTTCAGGATTTTTATCAAGTGGGTATATAGTTTTGTGGAAAACATTTTTCCACTTTTTCGTGAAAATGACAAAATTTTTTAAATTGTTATTTTTTGTTGAATTTTGTAAATGTAACATGAAACTATTAATAAATGCGCATATTTTTCTAATTGAAACCATTTCTGGAGGTATTCGCGTTTTCGAGTTATTTGACAAAATTGGGGTGGGTATATAGTTATGTGGAGCACTATATATATATATATATATTATGACTTCAAAACTATTTATGTCTTCGATTCAGAAATATTATAAATGCTTTTATGATGTTTCTTCGCTTTTCCAGGCATTTCAAGAACAATTCCTACAATTTGAAAATTGATTGAATAATCATTTTCAAGAGATGACGCATTGCTTTCATATCGAATTCTCTATGAAAATAAATATTTGACGATTTCGCAATGCAATGATTCTTGATCCGCCCACTTTCAATCATATGTGTTAAAAATGGGCGGGCTGGCTTGTTCCTATCTGAGAAATGTTCTATTCACTTCAATATTTCATCATGTTGGCGACAAACTGTGGTGCACCGCAATTAAGTTAGCTTCTCTCAACATGCGATTTAATTTTCTTTAATGGTATGCTCTTCATCCAATTAATTATATGATTTAATTTTATCCTTAACAGCTTGTACAAAGCTAAGTTATATGTATTATTCTGAATGCATTTTTGACAACTACTAGATGTCATAACTGAAAAGGAAAAATCCAATGGACATCGAATGTCGATTCTGATCAAGTATGTTAACAATTTTTTATAACTTTTGAAGTAGTGTTTGAAATTGCAATTTAAAAACTAAAAGCTATTCCAAAATTTGTTGCGTCATTGCAAATTATGAGAAACTTCGCCGAAAAATTCAGTTTTCATCAACATAATTTCCAGATGTTTGGAGACACTATCCTGTAACCAAGCTTGCAATGATTGCTGTGCAATCAAGAGCTATTTCTGATCAATAAGCCAAAGAAATTTTTTTGGGCAAAATTATCGACACCCTCATCGTAAGTCAATATTTTTTTTGCATATTTTCAACAAATTTTTCACATTTTTGGATCGGAATTAAAACGAAATGAGCGCCATATATCAGGAACAATGTTTTGATTCATATGACGCATTTGACGATTTCGCAATGTTGGCATGAATCCTTCCTCACTCCTCTAGCCATCAAGTGTGTCGATGGGGCGCCATTGCTTTCTTTTCCCTGGCGAATATTTTGCCTATTCCATTTTTCGTCACGTTGGCGACTAACTGCTATGCGGGTTTATACCAAATATTTTTTTTAGATTCACTAGTTGCTTTTCTAAATAATTTAAGGTGCGTTACTCAATCAATTCATCCGGGGTTTTATTTTTTTTCAGTTTTCCTTGAGAAAATCCACCAATCGAATTTTTGAAAAGTGTTCAATAAGTAACGAGACTACTCGTCATCAAAGAAGTCGTCGCCAAATAAGTATGTTGATTTTAAAAATGAAAATTTGAATCGTTTTAGAATATATGGTTAATTTGGCGCGAATCAAAAAATTCTTGGATATTTTATTTTTGTGAAACTTCTATAATAATTTTCTTTAGTTTTAAAACACACGCATTTGTTCAAAAATCTTAACATTTTCAAAAACGATATGATTACTTTAAAACTATTTTCAGAGGTGCTGACGAAGAGAGAAACTATCTTGTAACCGAGCTTGCAAGTTATTGCAATCAACTACACGTGTGGTCCTTAATGTCAGATGAAGACGCGATGAGAAATATGTGGAATAATAATTTATCCTTCAGTGCCGTTACATAATATTTTTCTATTAATATAAAATATATTTTCCAAAAATAAAAAAAAAAAACGTAACATCGCATGTGTATATAAAATTTTGCGTCATTTCCAGTGTAAGAGACTGAAATGCTGAAAGACGAAAAAACACAAGTGTAGGCGGCACTTACGTTAGTGGTGTTTTCCGGCTTTCTTGCTCCGCTCGTTATGAGTTTATCGCTTAAATAGGGGCGAGTGTGTGACATCGATAAAGATAAGTTAATTTTGCTTCAAGAAAAGCAGCATTGTTATTGGACGATGATTCGCTTATTATAAAAAGAATTGAAACCCACAGGCTACAAATAAGGTAAAAATTATAAAGACTCTTATAACAATTCATTTTTCATTGCATTTCAAGCAAATTGGTTGATTCCACGTTGTAAAGCATCAAATTCTGACCATTCACTTTTTTTGGATCATCGAATTTGATTCAGAAACAAAAAAGTTAGAGCTCTAACATAGCTCACTATCACTCTGAAAATGCTCGAATTCTTATATGCGATTTCAGCCTTGGCGAAATGTGCCAGTGTGGTGTAGTGGTTAAAATGTGCGATCATTGATCGTGGATCGTGGACATCTACACCGGCACGTCCCAATGATGGATGAGTCCTCGGGCCAAGAGGTGGTAACGTGGCACACCAACATGTACATAAAATATGATTAGACTATAACCTAAGGGGATGACTGAGGGACCTTTTGCCTTTTTGGTCCCTGTTTTCTGTACACGTGGGGTCGTGGGTTCGAGTCCCCCTTGCGCAAAATATTTTTGCGACTGTGAAAACTTAGGAAATGGTTGTTAATTGTGTCAGGAAGGCCCACAGCAAAATTTTAAGCCGAACATGCATAGGGGTGTCCTAGGGGGGGTCCGAATTCGAAAATATTGAAAATTTCAGAAAATCATCCTAGTGGTCTGGTATTTCAGGAAATGTTACTAAAACGTGTCAAAAATGTTATAGGGGGGTTCTAGGGGGTCCGAAATCGAAAATTTTGAAAATTTCAGAAAATCATCCTAGTGGTCTGCTATTTCAGGAATTGTTACTAAAACGTGTCAAAAGTGTTATAGGGGGGTCCTAGGGGGTCCGAATTTGAAATTTTTGAAAATTTCAGAAAATCATCCTAGTGCTCTGGTATTTCAGGAAATGTTACTAAAACGTGTCAAAAGTGGTATAGGGGGGTCCTAAGGGGTCCGAATTTGAAATTTTTGAAAATTTCAGAAAATCATCCTAGTGCTCTGGTATTTCAGGAAATGATACTGAAACGTGTCAAAAGTGTTATAGGGGGGTCCTAGGGGGGTCCGAATTCGAAATTTTTGAAAATTTCAGAAAATCATCCTAGTGCTCTGGTATTTCAGGAAATGTTACTAAAACGTGTCAAAAGTGTTATAGGTGGGTCCTAGGGGGGTCCGAATTCGAAATTTTTGAAAATTTCAGAAAATCATCCTAGTGCTCTGGTATTTCAGGAAATGATACTGAAACGTGTCAAAAGTGTTATAGGGGGGTCCTAGGGGGGTCCGAATTTGAAAATTTTGAAAATTTCAGAAAATCATCCTAGTAGTCTGGTATTTCAGGAGATGTTACTAAAACGTGTCAAAAGTGTTATAGGGGGTCCTAGGGGGGTCAGAATTCGAAATTTTTGAAAATTTCAGAAAATCATCCTAGTGCTCTGGTATTTCAGGAAATGTCACTAAAACGTGTCAAAAGTGTTATAGGAGGGTCCTAGGGGGTCCGAATTCGATAATTTTTAAAGTTTCAGAAAATGACCCTAGTGGTCAGACATTTCAGGAATTGTTACTAAAACGTGTCAAAACTGTTTTGGGGGGTCCTATGGGGGTCCGAAATCGAAAATTTCAGATGATCCTAATGGTCAGGTATTTAAGGAAATGTTACTAAAACGTGTCAAAACTGTTTTGGGGGGTCCTATGGGGGTCCGAAATCGAAAATATCAGATAATGATCCTAATGGTCAGGTATTTCAGGAAATGTTACTAAAACGTGTCAAAAGTGTTATAGGAGGGTCCTAGGGGGTCCGAATTCGATAATTTTGAAAGTTTCAGAAAATGACCCTAGTGGTCAGACATTTCAGGAATTGTTACTAAAACGTGTCAAAACTGTTTTGGGGGGTCCTATGGGGGTCCGAAATCGAAAATTTCAGATAATGATCCTAATGGTCAGGTATTTAAGGAAATGTTACTAAAACGTGTCAAAACTGTTTTGGGGGGTCCTATGGGGGTCCGAAATCGAAAATATCAGATAATGATCCTAATGGTCAGGTATTTCAGGAAATGTTACTAAAACGTGTCAAAAGTGTTATAGGGGGGTCCTATGGGTGTCCGAATTCGAAATTTTTGAAAATTTCAGAAAATCATCCTAGTGCTCTGGTATTTCAGGAAATGATACTGAAACGTGTCAAAACTGTTTTGGGGGGTCCTATGGGGGTCCGAAATCGAAAATATCAGATAATGATCCTAATGGTCAGGTATTTCAGGAAATGTTACTAAAACGTGTCAAAAGTGTTATAGGGGGGTCCTATGGGTGTCCGAATTTCGAAACTTTTGAAAATTTCAGAAACTGACCCTAGTGGTCTGGTATTACAGAAAATGTTACTAAAACGAGGGATGACTGCGGGACCGTTTGCCTTTGGGTCCCTAATTTTTTATAAACATGGGTTCGCGGATTCGAGTCGCCTGCGAAAAATTTTTTGCAATCATGAAACTTTGCCAACTGGTTATTAACAGTGTCCAGCCGGCACAGCAATAATCAGCAAAATTTTCTGTCGGTTTGAGCAAAATTGAAATGACCTATAAAAGTTAGTAATCATTTTTGTTATCACCGGGATTGGCCATGCTTCAAGATGGACGCCATACAGTTTAGGATCTAGTCTTTCTCATTATTGAGACCTCTTTGATTCATATTTTCAATTTCGGCCAAATCAATTAGCACTGAAATTAAAGCTTTCATATTACTTTTTCTTGTGATTTGGTAATTGAGATGTCAAAACATTATCATTTCTATGCGATTTATTCTTTCTTTGTGTCTATAATAAAAAATTTTTGATAACAAAAATTAAGCGGTCAAAAATAAGAAAATTGTGAGGAAAATAAACAACACGGTTTTGTCAAGAATCTTGTACGAGAACTCCAATTTTGATTTCTAAATGTCCAATTTTCATACTTCGAGTTTTGTTTTGCCATGCTGAACTCTTCGGCAATTTTGACATATTTTTTCGCTGTGCACTTTTGCGATCTTTTTTTTGGCTGACTTATGATGATGCAAATTTCGGTAACTAATGTTATACTGAAGTAAATATAGAAGAAAACAATCAAATCCCTTCAACTCAAAGAATTCCGAATTCGTCGTTCAAATTTTGTTTCTATTTTCACGAATTTCAAAGAATTGAATCAAAGGAATCTAGGAATCAGTAAATTACTGAAAAAAAAAAACAAAAAAAATTGTGATCCTCGATTTAAATATCATAGGCTTTGTAACTTCCGGTGCTTCTACTTCATTTTATATCTTTTATTAACACTGATATCTGATTAATTCGATGTTTCTATCTATCATTTTTTTAATTTTTACCAGAAATTCGAAATCCATGCTCCGCCTCATTGAGGCAAGCGTGCTCAACCGCAATACGGTGTCGATCGGAAAAGCGCGTCGGAGATCAGAGAGTGTGCTAACATAAGAGAGTCAGCGGACATTTGGCTTCAATTAGCAATTCTTTTCTACAAATGCGCTCCATTGCATATCTCACACCGACACCAGTGGCACTATAAAAGGCCGGCGGATGCACAATTTCGTCAGTTCTCGCAGCTCCTCGAGCTGTGGGAAGCCCGCATATCTTGCGGGCTCGACGTGCCCCGCATAACCTGCGGGCGCGGCGAGGTCATTCCTCATTCGAGCTTCTCGGATGTGCTATGTTCAAAGTGTCGGGGATTCTCGACTGGTGCGATTCCGTTAGCCAGTACTAACCCTACTGCAGTGTCGCGTCCAGGCTGACGTTAAACCCATATTCATGAGTAGACATATCACGTGAAGATTAGCGAGAAAGAGGTGTGGCAAAAGGTCGATGCTGCCCGGGGCGTCGAGCAGAGCGAGGAGAAGGGAATTCAAAAGGTAAAGAACAAATCACAATCTGTCAGTATAAATCGAATAATTGCAGGTATCTTAAATCGAATGGATCTAATTGGAGGCGACGAAGAAGCAACGAGGAAGGGAAAAGCGTCGAGTAAATGGTATTTTTGGTCCGGCCAGTTTATTTTTATTTTTTTTATTTTTACTCTTATTATGCACTTGCACCAGTCGTACCACTTACGGCTTCCCCTTCTATATCCCACCACTTGGGATTCTCTCTCTCTCTCTCTCTCTCTCTCTCTCTCTCTCTCTCCGTCTGGGCTCTCTCTCTCTCTCTCTCGTCTCTCCCTCTCTCTCTCTCTCGTCTCCTCTTGCGCTGTCCCTTCTCTCTATCAGTCGACTGATTCCACCTGCCGTACCACTTGCTCTTGCTCTATATCCCACCACTTGGGATTCTCTCTCTCTCTCTCGGTCCTACCGTTTGGGACCAACCATCTCTTCTTTGTTTTTCGGGAAAGTCGTACCACTTACGGCCATGCCAGTCATTCCACTAATGACTTGCTTCCCTTTTTTTTACTTATTTATTTTGTTTTTTTAAATTCTTTATACTAATTTGTGTGTGCGTGTGTATGTTTAGGTATCGTCGCTTCTGCTTCTGCCGCCGCCGATGGAAGGACCCTACCGGTGAATCGATTCACCGTCCCAACTAAGTTTCCTCCAACCTTAAGCAATAGTCTCTCTAACATCCTAAGGGCCTCTAGTCTCTAGTTTAGTACGCCGTAGTCGGCATAGTCGTAGTCGGCTATTTCCCCAAAACGCCAAGGCTTCCCCCGTAGTGCCGAGGCGTTGGCTGGATGGCGGCTTATCCGCTGTATCCTAAATTCGGGTGATTGGCCTGGCAAGCCCTTCAGCCCTGATTCCGTAGCCGGGAATCGAACCCTACCCAAACGCCCTGTTTCGAGTACTTTCGAGTACTTGGAAACTGCTATCGGGCGTTATGGATGGTTAAGCTTTAGAATTTTGCTTCACCGGGTGTCCTCCATACTAGTAAGGATGTCATCTGGACCTGACCTATATTGACGTGGTTTGGCCAGCTATGTCAATATGTCCAGCCTTTCGGGTGCACATGGACCGTGCTTCTTGGCATAGTAGCTTGCTACTTTGTAGTGGCTTGCTACTACTTAGTTGTAAGCTGCTATGCTGAGAACACAAAAACCACATTACCATATCACCAGTAGACCCGGGGCCCAGCCAGACGTGGCTTGCCCAACCACTTCTACTTCTATTATCCTCGGATGATAGTTGTGGGATGTCCTTGGGTGATCCCCATGGTGGGATCGGCGATGACCCACATCAGGTTTCGGCCTGATGCTGGTGAGCCTCTCCTTCATGTGTCGAGCCTCTACGTGGCGAAGGAGATCAACTGACTCGGTCTTCTTTCACGAGGATCGAGTCAGGCTAATCGGCACACGATTTCCAACGGCCTTTTTATGACTATTTTTTTGTGTGTAAGTCCATTAACTACTTAACGTTAGGTTTATTTCTAAGTTTTTTAACCAACTAAAATGAGAATTTATTGCATAGAAAAATGCGCTTTACGAGAATCTTGATTAGAGTCTAGCTTATATAAATAATATTTTTTTAATTCAATATCTTGATGAGCTGCGATACCGTGTTTAGCTATGCGTTATTGTTTTAGCCGCATAATAAATTAAATCACTGAGCATACCATCATTAACGATATGACGGGGAGAAGATGTTCATATTATATACACTATCTGTTGTTACTCAAAAATAAATTATTATATTCAATGCAACATTATTTAAAAAAAAATGAAAATGATTTATCATGTGCAAATTATTAGACTCGTCTATTCAAAAAAATTGAATTTCACATTTTTTAAATGAACAGCTATATGAAATTTTTTCAAAATGATATTGAAAATGCCCACAAAAGGGGATGTCTCTTTTGATATCTTTCAGAAGAAAAGTAAGACATAGTTTTCACATTCCTTGAGTTTTCGCACATCATTTCAATGCAGCGTCCATTGTATAATGTTATATTTTACATAAAATATTTTATTGAAAAGACGACATTGCCAATTCTCACGCATTTTGTTATTCAAATGAAGCATTATATTCTTCCGTATTTAAATATAAATTTGACCATAAAAATTATATTAAAAGAGTTCATGCGGAGACTTGACATAAATCATCTTCGGTATAGAAGAAGAAGCAAAACTCTCTTGAACCCATTTGTCCATTCAACTTTGTATGCGTAATTAATTTGTAATTATTCAATTATTTCCACTATATATTTTTATCGATGTTATCCAAGGTATTTTTGTGGTGGAAATAAATAAAAACTGCTGTAATTCTAGTAATTAGTTTTAGTAAATTACCTGTCCTGTAATAGCTATAGATAACCGATGGAATCAAAATTGTATTTTTTCTCTTCATTACCGGTGCCTAGAACATTTCCATCTTTTCTGGTTTTGATTTCAGATTGATTTACTGAAAAGTCCTTAATCCATCACGTGAGCGATGCTCCTCTGCCAAGCAATGAATTAGCGGTAGGGTGCTTCGCCCACGAGACGGTGAATTGTGACACAGTTTTAATTTATGCGGAATTATTTGGCTTGCAAAATTACTGTCAGAAATATAGCAAGCATAATCAATCAGCCCGCAGTCAGTTCATCACTAGAACGTGCTCATCAAACGATGGCAACATATCGCTAAAAAAAATAAAAAAAGAATTATTTTGTGGTCATGTGAGTATAACAGGAAATATAAAAAAGAAGTAAGCTTCAATATATAAAATTAATACCATGCAGATAGAAAATATATAAATTTGTTGTTTATTTTTTTATTATTCAGTGACGAAGTTAATGTTGCTCATATCGCTAGATATTACAATGTTTATGAAATAAAACACATTCCTATACCCCAAAAAAGCTAGTCTACAATTAGTCAGCATCATGGAAAAAAAACTGCTGAAATATTGAATTCGAATTTTTCCAGAACTTTTATTATTCAATTCGTACGCAGCGCCGTAAAATAGGATTTTCAGATTTTCCTGTGGAATTAATAACGTCATTATTAATATCAGATTAAATTACATAATTTTCCCAAATAGCTCATATTTGTTTCAGTTTTTATTTCCTAGAAATTTGTAATGTCTAGTGTGAACAAACTCAATATTTTTTAAACCAAATTCTTGAAGACAAATTAGGTGAGTCAATCGAAAACGAAGTAGTCTGAGGCTCAAGAGATAACGCTTCTATTGCTATTATTTATGTTAGAATATAATGAATAAATTTCCTCCGATAATCGGTTTTCGAAAATCAAAGTGCTTATAGTTTACACGTTGAAATTCTTATTTTAGTGTTTCAGAATGGTTCTGAAATATTGTGGATTCAAATTTTTTCTTTTCATGATACAACAATCCGTTATTCTATAAGAGAATCAATTTTGACTTGTTCATTTCAAATTTGGCAGCCGTTTTGTTTCTTGATTAGCTTGCATTATTACAAGATCGCAGGCACTTAAGACCCTAGACGGCTCATTCGTAATTATTTTTCAAAAATATTGTCTAATTTAGCGATTCTATTCCCAGATTCACACACATGTATATGAGTGGTCAGACATCTTTAAAGGTTGGGCAGCTCGATGTAATTTGATTAACAGAAGCACCGATTTCTGTTGTGCGTACCACCCGTCATGACAATGATTGGCATAAAACCAGCTTGAAAAACACGTGGTTTATGCCATCATTACCAAGACGATTTGTGTGCGCCTCATTTTTTTGCGTTCAAGCCTGTATATTGTTTATTTGAAAATTTCTGAAGCACTCTTCTCGTGGAATTATTCAGGATTTCAAAAATTCGGCAAAAGTACAACTTTTGGAAATGGTTCAAAATATGGATTGCTCACCTGTTGAGCAATCCATATTACGATAGGAAGCTTTTACCTGTTCCAATTGCATTCAAACTAATTCAATCATGTGCTTCTCTGTTAACATCTTAGTGTATAAAAATCAGAGAACCAATTTTAGCGTATTTCTAAACTCGAAATTTCTCAATTCCGAATTATTCCATGACATTTATTTTTTACAAAAAGTTATATAAGGATATTCCACAATTCAAGGGCATTCCTTCAAGCCACCGCAAGCATATTTATTCAGAATTTTATGCAATAATTTGAAATAATGCATAATTTCAAAATGAAAAAAAGGTTAAAAGCTCCAGTACGCCATATAAAAATGCTAGTAAGAACTAAGTTGCAAATTAATTTCAAAAGCGAAAGAAAGAACCGAGATACGAGAAAACAAGTAAAGGTTGGCAGCTTTTCGAAATGAAATCATGGGAAAGGGAGAAAGAGAATCAATCAAAATAATGCTGAAATCAATAATGAGAAATAAAAAACAAAATATTCTTCAATAATCAGTTTGGAGTTCGGTTTCATATTTCTCGAAATTATCAAAAATCTTAAATAAATTAATTTTAATTTATAGTTAAGGCATGATCACATGTGGTACTTAAAATTTGTCATAAAAAAACAAAAGAAGCCAATTTTAATATGTAAAAACTCAGACCAAAAAATGAAATAAAACTGTGAATTAAAAAAACTAGAAGGAAAAGGAATTATAAATAGAAACCACTCGTCATTTTATTAATGCTTCTTTTTCTTTGCACTCTCCTCGGACGTCACTTTTCTCGACTTTTTGGCCTTGTTTAATTCCAAAGCTTCGTATGCTTTCTTCTTCGCCTGAATATACAATATCATATCAATGATATTTTGAAAATTTTTATACCAAACGCGGAATCGTCTTTCTTTTTGTAGCGGTCTTCACTTCCTTCTTCCCCTTCTTTTCCTCAGTGGGTCCTTCGCCCTGCAGCGCCTGTACCTCACCATTCTCCCCCTGCAAGAAAGAATACTTTAACTGTAAAATTTCTGCTACAAATATTTAATACTGTTAATGCTATATGGTTTGCCTAGTTATTAATATATTAAAAAATACCGCTTCGGTTGATTCTCCATCTTGAATACTTGACGACGGCTGGTGCTCATCCGAATTCTTTTTCTGTTCGTTTAAAATGCGATTGCACTTAGTCAAGTATTCATTTACTCTGAAACATTTATAATAATAAGATTCAAATTGAAAACGACTACTTTTTAAGGTATTCTTGCCGGCTAATACTGGGCACGCTTTGCACTTTCTCAGCTCTCTTCTTCTCCGCATTTTCCATTTCAGATGACGTCTCGCAACATCTGAAAATATCAAAACAATTTTAAGATTAATTTACTAACAAGTGATTTATAGCTAAATTTTAGAAAATTTGACTTTAAAATCAGTAAAAAAATTCATTTGTTTCGATTCAAATATGAAACATTTTAAGAATATTTCAAATAATTAAAATTTTCTAAAAATTCATACCTTGAAGGTTGAATTGGGCTGTTATGAGGATTCATTGTTTCCTGAAATAACTTGTTTAGCAGAAAAGTAATGGGCAAATGTTAAAAAAACGAAAGCGACATAAACTAGGCGAACGGAATTGTCATGGGGTTAGTGATTATATATGATACACATAGGCATGGAGAGTTGGTTAAAAGAAAATGAATGATTGAGGCAATTGAAGGCAAAATGAACAATTACTCACTGCTCAATATTCTGCTAGAACATATGGGCCACGAAACAATTAGCCTAAAGAGATTCCATGTGCATTACGAGTTCGAAAATAATCGTTTTCGCACCGCGCGCGAATATCGGATAAAGGTAAATTGGATTGTGCAAATGGTGGTGAGGGTTCAACACGAAGACATAGTTTCTAACAAACACACAAATCTGATGATGCCAATTACACAATTTTCGGCACAGGTCAACATTTTCCAAAACTGTCAAAAAGAAAAAAATGCCAAAAAAAAACGCAAACGCAGAAAATTTGGTTCGCTGGTGATCTACAATCCGAATCTGAAAATTTCATTGTGCTTAAGCACTATTTTTCCCTTCCTTTTTTTTTCCGTACGCAAGAAATGGTGGCGGTCGAATATTTAATGAAAAAAAAAGACACAGACGACGTAGCGTGTATAAAATAAAAACGCAGACTGTGAGACGGGCACAATTTGTGGCCGAAGAAAAATCGGTCAATATTCGAAAAAAAAACTATATATATATATAATAATTTTCCAAAAACCATCGCCACAATTCAACTTTTTCCGTTATCGGCCATTTTTCACAAGTATAAACAAAATTCCTTCAAAAAGAATACAAGTTACTTTCAGATGTGAAGCAAATGTTGAAGATAGTAATAATAATAATAATAAGATAATTTTAGTTTGAATTAAACAGAGGAAATTACAACTATATTCTGACAATAATCGAAAAAGTGTGATACGGCAAAACCACCAACCCTCTATTTTCACCTCTGGGTGGATACAACAAAATCCAATTAAAAATAATAATAAGAAAAGGAATAAATCGATCCAAGAGTAACAGATAAACTATTATAGAAAAAAAAATCTGTTCTACATATTTTTAAGGAACAATTCTGTAGTTGTATAGGAAAGAAACAGCAATCTCTTCGTGCTCATCGGCTCATACTTTTGACTTTTTTCATGTAAAACCCTTACGATGGAACTCCATCAGACCACAAATATTTGAAATACAGAATATTCGAATATAAAGTAGAATTGGCGATTAACTGCCGCTCTGCTCATATGATTTTCAAAGAAGCCTTTGGGTCCCACTACTTGCTGTCGATAATCCTTTGTTATGAATTTTCTGAGAATATTCGTCACCCTGTTGTGTGGATAATACTTAAACTTTCTGAAATTAATGGTGAATTGGATCAATATTAAAAAAATCATACCATAACTGCCAAACGCATAGGATTTATGATTTTCTTCTTCGATTGACTATCATTTTGAAGTACCACAAAACTCTAATTATTTAAAATTATTTAGTATATATTTTTAGAATTGTGTATTTTTCCAAAAAAAGATCTGAAACTTGCAATCAATTTTAAGAAACAGCCATTTTTGAGGCTTCAATTATTTCTGCTTTTTTCCAGGTAAATCCTTTTAGCCTATAATTTACTCATACATTGAATAGCCAATAATTATTTCAATTCTTCAACTTTATATCAAGCATCTGACTCCTCAAATTTCCAAACAAGCTGTTTTCTTTTTTCATCGCGTTTAAAAACATTTGAACTTATTGGAAAAACATGTAGCTACAAAAAAGACACCGACAAACACCAAAAGACACACTCAAATTGTGAAACACATTAGAAAATAGTGTTGGAAGGGTGCGAGAGAGAGAGACATGTGCTGCGATAAAAATCAGATTAGTCACGTTCTCGATACTCATCAATTTCATTAAATGTGCTAAAAACAATGATTTTCATAATGAAATATAATAATTCTTAAACAAGATCTTAAATAAATAAAAATTGTGCAAAAATTATTGTCGCCGACGGGATTCGAACCCGAGAGTTTCCTCAATGGATCCGTCCAACTCTTTTGACCACTCGCCTACCGCAACTCACAATCTGGTTATGGTATAACTCATTATTCAATATTCTACAGTATACAGTATAAATTATACAGTATGTTGGTTCTTTCCAATAGAATAATGTAATTTACATATATGGTAGATGTGTACCATTCAGATTGTGTGTCGTGGTAGCCAAAGATATTGTACACTGCATCCAATGGGGAACCTTTTGGGAGGTTCGAATCCCCTCGAAGAAATTTTTTGACTTTGGAAAAATTTAATTTGTACTGAAAAATACTAATTGTGGAGAAATATAATTCTTTAATGTCACTTTTTGCGAAAAAGAAAAAAAAAGTTTTCAATTTTGAATGTTACACAGTTGTCTTTTTGGGTAATTATCGGTTTATTAAAATAAAAGCCACGTCAATTAAAGAACATTTACTTCTTTTAGTATATTTGAAGCTTAGAAATTGACGATTTTATTGGCACTATTCAAGTGACTATCTTCAATAGGCTGGAAGTCATGTTGTAATAACAAAATGTTAAATAAGGTATTAACTTGGCAAGCTATGCCATTATTTAAAAAGGAAACCAACAAGTTTTAACAAAAATTCACAAATTTATTGATTATGCAAAGGATAAATAGAACCAAACTCAAAGAAAAATAGTCAAGCGCAGCGGATGAACACTGGATTTCTCCTCAGCAACGGAATTGCGAATCACACAATGGGCAAGAATGGAGGTTTCGCGAAAAATTGAACCGAAAGAAATGAGAAAAGTAATAATTGAGAATGAAATTAGCCAAAAATTCATGGAAAATCATTAATATCATTATTCCATATACGGCGAAGGACGATTTTCAGTTGGTAGTTCGATTATGCATGGATATTGAAAGTAGGCAAGCATTTCACTGCAAAAATTTCGACATTAATTCTAATAATCAAACAATAATTCCTACCATCTTCTTCTTCTTGTTCTTTCCTGCGCCCTCATCGTCATTTTCATTTTCGTCGTCGCCGGATTCTCTCCCTTTTTTTGGCGCCTTCTTATCACCTTGTCCCGATGTTGATGGCTGCTCATTTGAGTCGTGGTCCGACTCATCAGCCAATGGCACGTTGGCCTTTGCATCAATCTGGAGCACTTTAAAAAATCAATAGAATTTTATGAGCAACTTACTGCTGGTACACTGGGACCTTGCGGTTCGCATTCAGCGCCGTGTGTCGGACCCAATTCTGGTGCCGCACTCTCAACGGGCCCATTCGCCAACTCGTCTTCGTTTATCGGCTCCAAATGGGGCCTCATATCATCGTCTTCATCATTTTGAATATCGCGATTTCCCTCGACACCATCATCATTCGACGCCGAATTCTTCTCCAAAGCGTCATCCGCTGCGTTTTGTGCAGTTGGCGGCGCAATCAGTTTGCATAATTCATCGTCGTCGTCGTCATCGAAATCCGATTCCGAATTGAACGAGCTGCATGATGAAGCGTCTTCGTCGAGAATTCGCGGATTCAACGCCTCAAGCGATTTCATTGATTTAAGACCGAAAACAAATAACAACAAACTCTTTTGAATGTTTTACCGGCCATGTTGTCCTCTTGCGGAAGATAGTTCACCTGTGCAGCCACACCATGTTTGGCAACAGCTTCATGCGCAGGGTCCTCTGGTGGTGGTGTTGAGGCCCTTGCGGGCTCATTTATTCCTGGAATAGTCCCCGGATCCATTCCAACCTTCTTGTTAATTATTCCCAGGTCTGAAAATGTGGAAAATATGAGAAATATATAAATTCGTCAAATTTTAAAAGAATTCGAATTTAATATATGAAGTAAATTAATGTTTTAAACAACGTTCTTCCTAACATGATTACCTTTTAAAATCCTATAGAATATATCTAAAATAAAAAATATGAGCAGCTCTTCATCATTTAAAATCTATATTTTTTTTTCTATATTTTTTCCGCCCTAAATTAAAGAAAAAACTGACTACAAATGGATATATTCAATTTTCGTAGAATTAAAATACCCGCAGCTGTTAGCAAAATCAATAAAAATATAAAAAATGTTAAAATTTAGGACAAAAATGTTTGATGACGACAACAAGGACACATTCAAATTGAAAAGAGCGGAGATGTGCGATTGAGCGCACTTGCTGAAGTTTCAATTATTGTTGAACACGTGGAAGCAAGGAGAGAATGAAAATCGTTCAATTTTTTGAAAAATTCCTTAAGACATTAATGCTAATTTCGAAGAGATAGAATATTCATTAGATGCAAAAAATTTAAAATTCAAAAAATTCTAAATTTTAAAAATCATAACATGCCATTTTTTTGGACTTTAATTTTTTTTGTAAAAATTTAAAAAGTATGAGATAATTTTATGCCAAACAATCCAAGTAAACCACTAAAAAATAAAGAATCTTGTAATTTGATAATCTACAACTTTTATTTAAAATATGAAGAAAATAATTTGAATATGCTAATTGGCCTTGCAAAATTCAACTTTTCGCAAATTTATAAAAAAAACGTATCGTGAAAGAAAATTCGAATGAAGAAGTAATTTGCTCCCAAATTCTCGAACAGGTGAAATATTGCATGAAAAATTATTCAATTACTGACAATTATTATTGTCAGGGATATATACATTTCGGAGAGAAAAATAAAGGGGAAACATTTAAATCGTTTTGAATACTTTGTTTGAAGGTACACGACACATTTCGTTTTCATTTCTCGTTTGACTCTATTTATAAGAATCGTATTGTGTAAAAAATAGAAATGAGCTAATGATTTTCTCATGAACACTAGAACAAATGGAATATTGAATCCGTGATTTAAATAAAATAACACAGGCATCAAAGCAATCACAACTATAAGGATTAAAAAATATTGCAAAAATCGTCTGCCCCATGCCAGGCTCGAACTGGCGACCTTGGCATACCCTAATGACTATAAGTACCACGCGCTAACCGACTGCGCCAATGGGGCGCGCTTGTCAGCTCTCGCAAGCGGCTATTACACGCGTTACTTGAATGTAGAGAGAGTGGTGGTTGAATATGTACACATTCAACATTGAATTCCATAAAAATTCGAAATTCGCTCATTTTCAGTGGCAACTTAGTGATTTGCATGAAGCAACTTATAATTCAAATGTAAACAAATTATAAAATAATTTTTCATAATAGCTAAATGACCAAACAGAGTTATCAATAATTTTTCGTAGAACCGGAAAGATTTTAATAGCTCTCCTTGCTTGACAATATGAAAACTGGCGAAGGTAGACGATAGATAAATATCTCAGAGAAACATAAATGAGAGTTAGCACTAGTGATAGGATCGGAAGAGATAAATGATTTTGACAAATCAACCAACGGACCTCAAGACTGTAAAATAAATATATGATTTAGCACAGATTTCCGAAATATAATGCTATTGAAACTGTGGATCAATTGTAATGAACCCTAATTCGAATAGTTTTAGTTTTTCAGCTATTTTCTTTTTTTTACCATCACGCACACTCACATAAATCCATTACAACTTGTCGTCTATTTCCCACAATTTGAATTTTAGATTTTTTATATTCTGGCCACTTTTCTATTCAATAGTATTATTTTTCAAAATTTCAAGATTCTGGTAGTAGAGATAATCAATTTAATCGTTGCAAACACAGACATTTTAAAATAAATTTATTTTTCCAGTGTTCAGTTTTCATGATTCTTCCATAGTCCACACAATTTTTAAAATGCACGTTTCTTGCCTTAAATATTGATTATTTAGCGGTTTTAGACAAAAATTTGAAATTCTCACGTAAAAAATCCGCCTGCACCGATAATGCGTCAATACTCTCCCGGGGTTGACACTAAACTAGCAGCCACTTTATATCAACATTTTTGGTCCTTTTTTCGGGATTAAACATAAAAAAGATCATTTATTTTGTGAAAACGTTTGCAAAAAGCTTTCAAAAATATTTCTAAAACATATTTTTTACCATTTATTTTCCTTAGATACTATTTATCAAATAATTTGTAGGAAATCAAGCAATTTTCATTTTCTTTTTACATTTTTTGCATCTACTTTTCATTCACAGCTGCATATCTTTTTCATTATACATATATTTTCAGCATTTTCAGAATGCTTTCTCGACACGCGGTATCGGTTCGCAGCGCCCACAAAGCGGCCTCATCAGCAGCCGCCCATTCGGTTGAAAATGTGACGAAGGTTTCGTCGGGATTGACGGTGGCAACTCTTGACAATCACGGGCCACTGAGCCAGCTTGTGCTCGCCTTCCGTGCCGGCTCCCGATATGAAACCGCTGCACAAGCCGGATTGGTGCACACACTGCGCAACTTTGTTGGACGCGATACCACCCAATATCCAGGAACATCGGTCGTTTGGTCGTCAGCCGCTGCCGGCGGTGTTTTGGTAAGCTTTTGTGTTATTAAAAATTGACAAATTCAATTCTGATTTTTCAAGAAATCATTTGCAACACGCGACATTTTCGGTGTTTCCATGACGGTGCCACGTGACGAAACCGCGCACGCTTTGTCAATTCTGGGACATGCTGCCTCTCAACCAGCATTCAAACCATGGGAAGTTGAAGATGTAAGACTATTCCACTATTAAATGAAATATATGAATCGATGTGAAGGTTCTTCCAACAATGCGAGCCGATAATGGATACCGAACACCATTCGACTACGTTTTCGAAGGAATTCATAGAGCAGCTTACAGGTAGGAAAATTAGATGATTGAATTGAAAATTTAGAAATAAGACAATATCAGAAAAAAATTGTTGCTTGCTGAAAAATATTTATACTGATTAATTTGTTGAAAAGCAAATTTGATATGAAAAAACTTGACGTTTCGTTTCATAGCGGAAATAAGCAAGCGAGTTGCCATAAAAGCGAATATAAAACGGCTGCTATATGTTTTCTTTTGGAACGGGATTCGGCGATGTTGCAATTTTGACGAACGACTAATGATTGACAAATTAGCCGGTTTGAATTCGATAAAAGATATCATGTATTTTGGATCTTGGCCAAGAATCGGCTAAGAGAAAAGCGTGAACAATTAATGCCGGTTTTTTCATCGACTTTCAAAGTGATCACTTCCGTGTTTTTGATTTATAATAACAATATAATTGTCAGACGAAATTTTAAATTAATTAACAAATAAATTTATGGAGCTGGATATATCGTTTTTATTTTCAGAAATGGACCACTTGCTAATTCAGTTTATTCGCCATGCTCGCAAATTGGAAAGATCTCGACCCAAACTTTGAGCAAATTTGCTGTGAGATCATTATTTTCTCGTCTCATCGCTAAAATTTCATATTTAGGATGATCATCTTGTGTCTGGAAATGGTATCATCTTTGGTACCAATATTGAGCAGGAGCAACTCATTCTCTACGCCGAAAACTATTCACCGATTCGTCAAGGGAACGCGGTTTCAACACCATCGAGTCCGTATAAGGTATTCAAGCAGAGTAAATAATTTATTTCTGAGAAAACAAATTTAATAACGACGTCTGTATCCTCCAGTTTGTGGCGGCGATGGGGCATCATATCCTCCGGCTTGTGGTGGTGATGGCGATGGATAGTTTGGAGCTGGATATGATGGATAGCTGGTTGGCTCTGGTGGAGAGGTGTAATCTGGATGAGTTGGTGGCTGAGTGTATCCCGCGTCTGGATGAGTTGGTGGTTGAGTGTATCCAGCATCTGGATGAGTTGGTGGTTGAGTGTAGACATCATGCGGCTGAGTTGGCGGTTGGGTGTATTCAATATGCGGCTGAGTTGGCGGTGGGGTACGATCGTTTCCACTCTCTGGTGGCTGAGTAGCGCGAGTCTGAGTTGGTGGGGGTGGTGGTGGAGATGGTGTCTTTCCACTAGTTGGTGGGTTACGATCCTCTTGGCGTTGTGGGCATGGGCAGTAGTGCGCATCCTTTCCTGAAAAAAAAAACATATCTGAAATTGATGGAAACTGTTCAAATAATTGTACCTGGGGCTCCATCGGTTCCTGGGCTTCCAGACTTTCCTGGGAATCCATCATGTCCTGGGTTTCCTGGAGTTCCTGGGGCTCCAACTGGTCCTTCCTCTCCATCCTTTCCTGGCTCTCCGTGCTTTCCTGGCAGTCCTGGCTCTCCAGCCCATCCTGGCTCTCCTGGCTGTCCGGCGGCTCCTGGGAAGTAGGCGGTTCCTGGCATACCGTCTGGTCCATTAGTTCCATCGTATCCCTTTGGTCCTGGAGCTCCCTTGTCACCTTCTGGTCCTTGTGGTCCCGGCTCTCCATCATCTCCAGCTGGTCCTGGCTTTCCGTCAGATCCTGCGAATCCTTGCTTTCCTGGCTCTCCGTCTGGTCCTGGTGGTCCAGCTGGTCCCTGTGGGCATTTGATGCATCCTCCTGGAATGTCGTGGGCGATAGCAAGCGAAACTCCGCTGGCTCCTGGACGACCGGCATCTCCCGGATGTCCCTCATCTCCACGCTTTCCTGGCGCTCCTGGTGGTCCCGGTGGTCCGGCTGGGCATCCTTGTGAGTTGCTGTCGCAGTTGCACATTCCCGGATAGACGAAACGCTTTCCACGGAAAGCGGATGGAAGTGGATAAGCGGACTCGCCGGTTGGTGATTGAAGGATTAGGAGTCGGTCCCATGTGTCATCAGCGAGCACTTTGAATTCATCAACGCGCCCTTCAACTTCATTGCGAAGGTTATTGATATCCTTTACAATGTGAGTAATAGAGTACAAAGCGGAAAGTACGCCGAAAAGGCATATGCCAGCACCAATATAGCCAACAGTAGACATGGCTGCAAGCTATGAATTCATCGAACCCCACTATATCTTTTTATAGTGGACGGCAGGTGGTAGGCTAAAAACTGCCCAAAAAAACTTGAACATGCGTCGCGAATTGTGTGAAAAACTACCGGTTTTTTTTGCACTCGCTTCCCCCCCCCCGTCTTTCCGTGTGTGTGGATAGTGACAATTTGAGATATCTGTTCCTCCCATCATTCGCCACCTATTCGTCAATGGGAATGCATCCTCCCAACATTCGGACAAACTGTTGCGTTCTTATCAATCGTATGAAATCTTAACGACGCTCATATCTTTTTTTTCAGGGTGGTGAAAACCGTAATGAAGCGAATCTCAAGTATGCGCACGTGATTCTTGCTGGTGAAGGCGCCGCCGGAAACAACGCCAAAGCTGTCGCCGCGCAGGCCGTTCTTCTCACGGCTCTCGGAAACTCGTCCCCGGTCAAGTAAGAAAGTGAAATCTCCTAACACCATTCCTTTTGTCCGCATTTTGGCCAAAATCTATTCTCCCACATAATTAATGGCTTTTTGTGATCGCGATTGGCACCGAAAAAATCTCGTAAAATCGTTTATGGGACAAAATTCCTTGTTCGCTTGTACTTTGTGTTCTGAGATAATTGATCTCATCGAATCCATTTGCAACATTTGCGTTGTCCCATGGAAACCTGTTCAAGAGTAGTATGCGTTTTATAGGTTTTCAACGGTGAACAGCGGAGTTCTCGCCAACGCCGTCGGGGCCGATGCCTCGTTCAGCGCCTTCCAGGCAGTTCACTCCGACAGCGGAATTGCTGGAGTCTACCTTGTCGCTGAGCCATCCAAGATTTCCAAGGTCGTCCATTCTGTTGTCGGAGCCCTCAAGTCGTTCAAGGTCACCGATATTGATGGTAAGCCATTGAAAAACCAAAAAATTGTAGTAATTAAGCAATTAAAAAAAAGATAACCAAAATAAATTTAAAAGTGTAATATTGTTAAAAAGGTACCTAACATCCATATTTTGAAAATTGAATTTTGCTTTGATTTCCAGAGAATCATAGTATAACTGAAATGACTTAGCAAATTCAACATTTAAAAAAAATCTTTGTGAATTTCAGCCATCAAGAAACAAGCACACAACAACGCCTTGAGAGCCAAGGCTCATTCCGATGTGTATTCTGTGGAGCGCGCCAGCCAGCTCATCATCTCTCAAGACAACTATATCAATCTTATTCCAAATGTAAGACGATGTTTCATCAAATAAATTCATTGTCTTTCAGGTGACGTCGTCTGATGTTGAAGCCGCCGCTCAACGAATTCTCAAGAAGGTCTCCCTTTCAAGTTACGGAGATGTCGACAATGTTCCATACCTCGACACCCTTTAAATAATTATTTTTCGATAGACTCGTTTTTTTTAGATAATGCAGCATCTTTATTTAAATTTTTTGTAGAAAAAAGCATCGATTCATGGTTTAAAGCTCGTGTTCGTCATTGAATTCTTCTTGTTCGACTCTGAAAAATCGAATGAAATTGTGGAGGAAAATTGTTAGAAATGTATACTCAAAAATGTAGTCGAGCATTTTTTTGAATTGTTGCGCCATGTCGGACGTATGGTTGAGATGGTCGGTCAAGGTTAATGGATTGTAAAATAGCTCGCGGAATTTGTCCAGATATCTGTCAAAGCTCAATTTCACGCCGAGCAATTGAAAACCATCAGTGTGCTCATATTCGCGCTCAAACTCTGCTGCCTAAAATTGAACGTTATGGGTTAGAAAGCGACACTTTGGGGGTGATGCCAGGCGACAAACGAACTCACAATTTTTTCGAATGATTCATCGTCGAATTGATATTCTTTGCTTTCAAACTTTTGAATTGTCTTCTCAATAACAGTTTTAAGCTGAATATATGAAATTGCTATAATAAAAAAGAAGAAAACGAACATTATCGGGAACTTCATTATAAACTCGTAGCATTGTGTTAGTTAATCGAATAATAGCCTTCTGAAAAAAAAAGCAATTAATTCGGATAGTTTGTTGCTGAACAAAAAACCTGGTTATCGTCGCCATATTTTTTACAGAAATCCAAAAATTCTTTTTTCTTTTGTTTTCCAGTTATTTGCTTTGGGATAATTTCACGAAGAATCTGAAACAAAATTCAAAATAATCTAGGCAAATTCCAACATTTTCACTTCTAAAGCTTCTCTGCCAAACTCCACGATATTTATTTGGCCTTTGTTGTTGATAATATTCTTATCTTCAACATTGTCATAGAGTCCCAAAGTGAACGGAATTATATAAAATAACACGAGTGGGAATGTAGTAAAGCAAACCATCAAAAAAAATATGTGTGACACACATTTTATGACGCGAATTTCATGATAATCCCCAAAATCGCTAGTCTGTCCGCTGTAATCTTTTAATTACTGCAATTCATTGAGTTTTATCAGCGAAAAAATGTGCAGCGTTATCAGCGCTAAATAATGAGGTACCCACATAAATTTTCATTATCGATCATTGTCATTCGATGAGAAAATTGTTCTTATTACCATTTTTGATTTTTCAATGGATTGAAGCTAAACAGGTTCGATTTTTAATTCAATGAATTCGATGTTGCCAAGTTTCTAGGGTGTAAAACCGTTCGTCTCCGGAGTCCGTGTTGAAAACGAGGCCAATAAGCCAGGATTCGTTGGATATAGGTTCAATATTCTTCTTTAAAAAAAAGTCTCAAAATTTGCATAATTTAGTGATTCTGGAGAAATTATCGTCGAACCAGGTGCGCCTGTCGACGTTGTAATATTTGGGCATGGTTTGGAAGACGTAAGCTTAATTACATATAGTTTTCGAGACAAATAATGAATTATTAGGTAGTGCAAATTTCGTTCACTGATTCGGTGTGTCTTACATCAGAATTCAATATCTCAAGCACTGAATTCTACATTCACAAAGATATTCGAGTTGTCTTCAAGCATACTTTCATTGAGTATAAAATATTTTCTAATCACAATTTCCAAACGCTATAATTCAGATGGCCCTCACCGTGGAGAATATGCGTGAAATCCAGCACCGGCGAAGCAATGCTTATCGATGATGATAGAACTTGGATTAGAACCGAGAGAAGTCCAAGGGAAACTTACTTCCCACCCTCAATACAGATTTCAATTATGGTGGTGCTTTTTGTGCTATCATCACTCTGCTCTGGACTGAATTTGGGATTGATGTCACTGTCTCCGCAGGAGCTTAAGATTCTAATGAAGTGCGGTTCGGAAACAGAAGCTAAATACGCTAGATGGATTTACCCCGTTCGCATGAAGGGTAATCAATTGCTTTCTACTGTGATTATCGTAAATGTGGTAGGCAAAAAAAACTTAAAATCTCGTTGCTTATTCGAATGAGTAATATTAAGATAGTGAATGCGGCAATCACAATTCTCATCGAAGATTTAACTGAAGGATTAATTGCATTTATTTCATCGTCAGCTGGAATCGTGGTGTTTGGTGAGATTTTGCCGCAAAGTCTGTGTGTAAAGTAAGTCAATTCAATTTTTTCGAGCAATCCTCTATTTTAAACACTGTCAAGCAAAGCGAAACGACACTTTAAAAATATATTTTTTTTTGGTTATCATGTAAATTTCTGCGAATATCTTTGCAATTACTTGGTGTAAAAAAAACACCGCGGTGTTTGCACCATATACACCATAGCATACGACACCCATGCGTTTTCATATTATATGCCCCATTTTTCACGCATTTCATTATCAATATCTCAGATATGGCCTTGCAATTGGAGCGTACACAATATGGATTGTCAAATTTTTCATGTTCATCACTGCTCCAGTCACATATCCACTGGGAAAAGTAATATTTAATGATTATGTCGATTTTCCACAAAACAAATTTTTAGATTCTCGATAAATTTGCTGGAACTGACATCGATACTGTGGATCGTCGAAGAATCGTTGAGATGCTTAAAATGAATATGGAGCAAGGCGAGGGTGATGTGGTATTGAAGCGATTCAATATTGTTGCACAAATTTTTTCATTTTCAGGATATTTCGACTTTAAAGATAGCTGTTGGAGCGATGGAGTTGCGAAAGAAAATTATAAAAGACGTCATGACGAAGATTGATGTACAATAAATGGCTTAAATAATAATTAATTGATGAATTGCAGGACGTCTTCATGATTTCTGAGAACAATGTTTTGAATGCTGAGACCATGACAGCAATATCGGATAGTGGATTCTCTCGTATACCGGTTTACGAAGACAACAATCGAAATAAGGTTTTTTGCTTTAAAATGGTTTCAAGAATCATTCAAGAAGATTTAGGTGACCTCTCTACTCTACGTGAGCGATTTAGCATTGATTGGAAAAGATAACAACATCACCGCCAAGGCGGTTGCTTCGTATAACAAGCGAAAATTACGAATTGTCGACGAAAATATGCCGCTTATCTCATTGTTGGAAGAATTCAAACTGGTAATTTATAATAATCAGTTTCGGGTGACAATTTTTGGCGTCAGGGTGACTATCATGTCGCGATGGTTGCCAAATCGCAACCAAGGGCTAGCAAAGAGTATCGAAAAAAATTGGATGATTGCGTTAAATCTACTGTGGAAGTTGCCGAAGCTGCTGCAGAATTGCTACCGATTGATTTGGAATATGACGTGACTGTGACTCTTGTCGGACTGGTAGGCTTATTAAGTAATGAAGATGCTGAAAACAATTTTACAGATTACGCTGGAAGATATCACTGAAGAACTTCTACAATGTGAAATCACTGATGAGACGGATTGCAACGTGGCGGATGAAGAGCAAAAAAAGCGAAGAGCTCACATGTCGACAAAACGTTATGTGGAGATGTTCTGCAGTGAGAAGAAAAGCGAACGACTTTCCTTGCACATGCTAGAGGTTTCCAGCTTACAAATGTAATGTCTTTTAGTAAAAAAAATATTTCAGATGACTAAGAGTTGGCTATTAGAAAAGAGTCCGCTATTTGATAGCGATCGAATGGAGTGGCAAGCATTTGAGAATTTGATTCAACGAAACATCAGAGAGGTTCCTCTTGAAGCTGATCGCAATTATTTGATGTGGAAATTTATTTTAGGTGTCTATAGTGGCGCCAAAAGATAGTTCGACACCAAGCACTGTCAAATTGTTTGAAAAGAATGTTCCCAGCAAACGGTTCATTTTAATATTGGAGGGAAAAGCAACAATAATGTTTCATAAGGTAAAAACGGCAATTGGAAATTTCTGATGATTTCTGCACTTTAGAGCGAGTTGGTTTTTGAAGTTGGGCCCTGGACATTTATTGGCGAGCCGATTTTGACAATGGTGGAAAAGTCGTTGGCTGAAGGACGCGATCCTCCGACAAGCTTCTTCTTCTTGCCAGATTACGATTTAGTAGTGAATCGCAATTGCCGATTCTTGCAGGTTTAAATAGTCTGGAAAAGCTTCAAATTAAATCTTTTTTTAGATCTCTATCACTTCGTTGATTCACTCTCTTCGGATCACACAGTTTGTGCGAAAATTGAAGTGCGCACTATTTTCATCTTTTGAGTCATATTTTTAATTTTTTTCAGAACTCCGCGACGCTCTATCGCCAGCGAAGATGAAAGCATGCCAGACTTGAAAAAGGTTTGCGCTGGAAATGTCATGTTTCATTTTTACTTTTAGATTTCCAACCAACATGACGACTACTCGACGAGAAAACGATCGCAGACAAGTGTTCCCGGAAATTTGCCAACGCCGTACATACCATTGAAAATCACATCGGCTGATGAATTAAAACCTTTGATTGAGTGAAAATGTGTAGCTATTTCTCTATTTTTCCACAAATTTATCAGCGTTTGAAAGAAATAGGGTGATTTTAAAAATATTCAAGAATTGTATTTTTTTTTTTGAACGTTCAGAGTTTGTCCGAAAATTCCAATTTTATCAAAGTATATATTATCATTTATTGCCTTTTTAGGCAAATCAATCATGTGTGTAAAACTAGTGTTGGCGAAAAATCTCTGGGTGTTAGAATATGCCGCGGTGTTTGCACTATATGAATATCGTAGCATACGACACTTTTGCAATTTTTGTCATATTTTTCAAGTGTTTCGCTATAAATATTGTAGATATGGTCATACAGTTGATATCTATACCATGTGAATCGTCAAATTGTCCATGTTCATCACATTATCAGTCAAACTCGCCGAGGATTTGAGTTCGCAATTAATTTCTTGAAAAAAAAAAGAACTGGTGATTTCCCAACATTCTCACCAATATGTGTAATATAAAAGTATTCCAAAATTCATTTGATTAAATTATTAATGATGTCTATTGAGATGGATTTGTCAATACAATCCATGCAGGTTGAATGTGGATAATTCAAGTTCAAGAATAACAATTTTCACGGATGTTGGCTTAATCGCGTTTGAAACTAGGCATCTTCGATTCTGCTCTGGCTGAGAACGGGTATAGTTTTTTAAATTTTTTTCTCGTTTTGTTAAACTATTATTCAGATCATTGTTAGTATGTCTGTAACAATATCAATAAGGACGAAATACGAGAATACTCAAAAAATGAAACATGACTTATGTTCAATTTAATGTTAGAAATTTTTATTTTAATAAAATGATAAATTTTCTTCCGAATTGAAATGAATGATATCCATTCGAAGATTATTATAGAAACGCCTAAACTACGTAAAACTCTTTATAAGGCATAAATGTGCTCCGATAAACAGTGAAGAGACCTTCTTGAAACTGATTAACAAATCACGCTAGATCAAAAAGAATCATTTAATATGCAAGAAGTATTCTAGAGCAATTTTTCGGGTTTCGAAATTTTATGCAGAAAACAGAGCATTGCCTTTTTTACTGACGGCAAGATTGGAGATTATAAATGAAGATTATTAAATTCTAATTTTTTTCGTCAGTTTCATACATGGTGTTTGTTAAGAGCTTGCTCGTCTCCACGTGGGACTATCGATTGAAAACATCTCGAAAGAACAAGAATGCGATGCTCTAAATATGCAACCCAGTTGTCGCAAAAACCAAGGGTCAGCGCAACAGAGATGATGGCATCCTCAAACAACTATCATCATCGCACATTGGTGGCAATTCGCGCTCATACTCTCATCATTATTTATTATTTGTTTATTTTTCGTTAATACATTTCGGATTGTTTTTCTTTCATTTAATACAATTTTTTTGAACGAAAAAAACGGCTTCTAGAATCAAACCTTATTCACATATTTACATTTAGTTTATTCATTCTTTTAATGTAATTTTACCTCAAAACTGTGAGAAATTATTTTATTTTATACCTTTAATTACCCAAATCGAATTTAAATGTGTGCGAAGTGAGAATGGGTCGCCACGCAACGAGACTAATGCTCAACAAAAAATTTTTCTCTCTATGCGCATAAAAAAACGGCGAGGAGGAGGGGGGGGGGAAGAAAGGAAATCGCAATTTTTTATATAAAAACAACGGGTAGCCATAGTGATATTATCGCTCTGCACCGCTCAACTCCAATTTTTTAAGCGCGCCATATCCAATTATTAAAAAACGTAGGCTTGCTAACTGAAATGGGATGATGCTTATACTCCTGCTTATTTTTCTTCACTATTCCGATTCGAATATATTGGAGAATTGTTATTCGACCGGATATGATTGCTTCTCATTCAAGGAGGGATTTTTCGAGTTAGCTTCAAATGTGACGTTGACAGCAGATGATGTTCCAACAGCTCAAAAGGATAGCAATTTTTCGACGCGCATCATTATCAACGATATTCTACAAAAACTAACGGCTAAAGAAAATGTCTCGATTGCCGCATTGGTATGCCTTTTTTCTTAACTCTTTCATTTAAAGATCCTCTTTTCAGGTGCTCGAAGCTGGCAATCAAAATGAAGTTGTTTGGAAAATCTCGCCGGATCTCGAAAGCGAACATCTGATTAAAATTGACAAGAGCACTTCAACGGATATTCCCTATTCCATATATGGCTTCGACATTTTGAATTATAATGAAGGATCCGGCAAGGTTACGCTTTGATTCGTTCAAGTATTTTTTAACATCTATTTTAAGCTTCTCGTAATTCCACCAAACGTCAATTTATTTTTTACAAGGACTGCGGAGTTCCATGGATGTCAGAACAATTCTCTCATTCTTCTTCCATTTATTTGGAATGAAGAGAGCCGGAATATAATCAAGGGTGTCTCGTACCTTTCGCTGACTGAGTGTAATACGGTAACATCTGTTGTATAATTTTCCAAAAACTGTCGAGTTTTATTATCAGAAATGCATTTCCCTGCCGATTCCCACGCAACTTCTTCGAATGTGCCCGAACGTGAAATTGTGAGAATAATGGAATTTTTGAAAATTTCCAAAAATTGTTTCAGTAAACCAACAGTTCATATTGATCGCCATCGCGAATTTGAGGCGCAGATTTCGGATGATCTTCTGGGATTCACAATAAAGGTCGCCAACAAATCAATGGAATTTCCAATTGGGATTTTGGATTGCGCATCACTTTTTGAAAATGTCTCAATTCTTGGAGGTAATAAATTCATTCAAATTTTTCAGATAAACATGATGATTCATAATTGAATAATCATTTTAATTTTCGAAACATCATCCTTTTTGGGAAAAAAATTAATCCAAATAAATTTCGTATATTTTTCTAGAAGCACCTTTTTGCTTGGGTGACGGCAAGAATGTGGCAATCAAGTTTGGCGCAAGTCCGATTTATCTGGCTGAAAAAATTGTCAGAACAAAGTAATATATTTTATTACATTGCTTTTCTTAAATCATTTTTTCAGAAAACCTCCAAGCAACATTTATGTCAGAAATCCCAGTGCACCGGTAAATTACTTACAGTACTTTGTAAAATTTCAATTTTTCTAGATCTATCCCAATTTCACCGTGTCCTATGAATCGGAAATTGGGCAATGCCGGAATATTGTGCGATTTGAGGTCAAGCAAATCTCAGGAAGTGGCCTATTCCCATTAACCTTCAAGTGGACTGTGATAAATGGTACGAAATTCAGTTAATGTCTTAAAATCATTGAATTGTAGGCACGAAAGAAATGGAGAGAATCGCTCTCTCAACGAATAATCGAGTATTGGAATTCCAGCGGATCGATCTTCTGCCGAAGAACACACTAATGGTGACAGTTTGTAATATTGCCGACAAATGTACAAGCGTTAATGACATTGATGTCACTTTAATTGATGACTCTTCGGTGTTCTCAGTGGCAATTGAAGGTGAGACCAAGAACATTGTGAAACCTTCAAAATCTTTTAAGGATATGAGAAAATTTCCCCAACATCATTCGGACTTCAGCTCCGGGCGATGCCATCATTCCAATCGTGTAATGCAAGCATTATCCCAAGAGAAGTGCAGGTAGCTCAATTTCAGCACTACATTTTTAGTGAAAAATTTCAGTATGAATGGATTGTCAATGGGGAAAGCAGTACGTTCGATGATTTGGTGAAGTTGCCCGCTTACAAATACAAGGTCAATGAAAACGTGAACATCACCCTTATCGCGAAATACAATCGAGAAAAGTTCTACTCATCGACCGATTCGAAAACAATACAGGTTTTTTGGGTTTCAATTCTACAGACAAATTCAAAGTCATGAATTGTAGTACGTCGGTTTGCCTTTGCTTCTTGGTTTAGATTGCGCCGAGAATCATTTTGCGCATGATCATGAGCTCATTATTCATGCGATCGCTTTCGATCCAAATCAGCCGCATGAAAAGCTTCTTTACAAATGGGATTGTCATTTATTAAATGGTGAATTTTCAATGTTATGTTTTATGTTTGGACTCGAATGATAATTTTCAGAAAGCTCCGAAGTTTCTAAAAAATGTGACGTCACTGGCATTAATTGGAAAAGGAAATCGCTGCGGATACCTGCCGGAAAATTGAAGCAATTTCAGAGGTGAAATTGATTTTAAAATTTTCGACGAACAATTTAAACCGTTTAGCTTCAATTTCTCTATTGTTGTGACAAGCGAAACCAGTCAATCAAGCGACAGTTCGTTTTGCATAGTGTCTGCCGGGCCGCCAAAATTGCCAACAATTTCTTTTATTCGACTGTCGGATAATAAGCAAAATGTCAACAATTATATAAGGTAGAGGAAGTACAATTTTTTATATCAAATTTTTTCAAATTATCTTATCAAATTGCCATTCAAATAAAACTCCTATGTTTCGATAAAAATGCAATTTTCAGAATTCAAGCGCTAGTGAACCCAGCGGCATCGAAGGTCAATATTACATGGGAAATCGTACAAGACTCAAACTATGCTTATTTCAATTTGTCTTCTATTAATGCGCATCCAACCACAATTTTGGATAATCTGAATGAGAATTCACAAGTTGCTGTTTCTCTCATCATTCCGCCAGCAAGTCAAATGTATCCGGGATGGTTGGGACTTTTGGCTGGAAAAACGTTTCTGATAAGACTTTGGGCTACAAACTCAAGAGGGACATCATTCGCGGACCTTCATTTGCATACCAATTCTCCGCCTCAAAAAGGAGCTATTGATGTTTGTTATTTAGTTCGTTCAAAGCGTAGGCCCTTGAGATTACTACTACATATAAGATATAAAAATTCCGGAAACAGCATATTTCATTCCTTAGGTGACATCAACTACTACCGAGTTTACTGCTCTTGATACACCCATCAAACTTTCAATTGGGGATGGCTGGACTGATGACATTGAGGATTTGCCACTGAGCTATACATTCGGATTGAAAACGCTTTTCGAAAACGGCTCGGATTCAATTCAATGGCTTCGAAAGAGCACCGCAAAAACTCAGATGCTTTATTTGCCAACGGGTCTGACTGAACGAAAACAATTTTTTTTTTGAAATTAATTTTTCAGCATCAAAATCGCCAAAATCGACATGCGATGGTAGAATCGGTTATACTGCTGTTCTCAAGGTATGTGATCGTTTGGAATCGTGCACCGAAGGGGAATCGGATAAATTCGAAGTGATGATGAACAGTAACCTGACAGTGTCTGTCGCTGGTTTGATAAGCAGAATCAATGCTGACATTGCAAATGGTATAAGTGCTGGAGACAAAAAGAAATGAATCAGAAAATTGTAGGCAATTTCATGTCTGCTATTGATAAAATTAATTCAATCAACATTGAAACATGCGTTAAGAGCTTTGACATCGCTCTCACCGACAAAGTTGCTCTGCTGCTCATTCAGTCTTTGGATGAGTCAACGTACAGCTTGACAAATAATCCATATTGGCAAATTTCTTTAAGGGAATCGTTGGAGTTCCAAGAAGCCATCAAATCAGCATTGACACTTCTTCCAGTGGTGTCTTCCGATGTTCTCACCGAGTTGATCAGTACGCTCGAGAGTTATCGAATATTGATGGGTCATAGCGGCAGGAATCGTCAAAAGAGAGCGGCAACGCTGGAAGAAGAAACGATTAAAGTTTATCAAGCAACAGAAAGCGAGGCACGGCATATTACAAAAATCGAATGAACATCTGAAATTTTAGGCAAATGACATGCTCAAGGTTTATGATATTCTCATAGGAAAGGACAAACCAGTAATTGATGTGTTCTTCCTTAATATTAATGATTTTTTGACGGGCCTTTGTGTACAATTAGACGAGAACTCCGATCGAGCTATGAGTGCTACAGTATAACAATTGATTCATTATTTCATTCATTAGAGCAACTTTTAGGGATCGGGATATACTGAAATCAGATCGCAAAGCATTAACGCAAATCTGGAAACCTATACCGGCCTGTACAATATTAGTGGGAATCCCATGCCAAAGGTGAAGATATTGCGGCTTAGAAGTGCATTGTTATTCAGACCGTTTACAGATTCACCTCACAAGTACATTCGCCGATCAATATCGATCTTGGACCTGCGGAACTACCTACACATCAACTTGTCTGCACATTTGTTTGGGCTCAGCGTGGATCTCCCAAACAGCAATGTTCGACAACTCATTCCTGGCAACATACTTGTTCGACAATCAATATTATTTGAATGCCAATCGTTCTGTTTCTGATTTATATCAGGTATTATGACCATTTTTATAATATTGTCAACATTTTTTTTTAGATTTCGTTCATCGATCCTTTATCGGGTAACATTGTAAGACCTGCTTCAGCTTCAAACTTGTTCTCGGTGGCTATTCCATTGTACAACTACAATCCCATCGATTATTACGAGGTATTCTTAGCAACATGAATTAAATTTCATCAAGAATTACAGTGTTTCCTATTTAATCAACATATTGGATGGCAGGGAACAAGCTGCTCGTCGCCAGACTACGCAGTAACCAAGGATAATGTGAACTACATGGTTTGCAACTGCACAATGAGCGGAATTGTTGGGTAAGTTAAAAAAAATGTCAAATCTAGTATTTTTTGTAGTGTTTTTCACGTGAACCCGCCAACACCGGCAGAAATCTCAAATCACAATGAAATTCAAGTTCTCATTGAACTTGATGTGCAGCTAACATCAAATGACGTTTCCAAGTTCTTCTATAAACTTGCGCAGCTCTCTGAAATTGATTTGAGGTAATAGGTGGGGGGGGGGTAATACTAACCAAAAACATATGGTGTATTTTTAGAAGATTTGTAAAGCTGTCAAATAAGGAGAATAAGACGATTTCGGCCGTTCTCCGCCCGCTATTTCTAAGCACGCATCAGAGCAATAGCTATGCCCTTCAGGCCATAAAGAAGGCGTTGGGATACGAAAAAATGTTGAGCAATGTGAACGTTGAAAAATTCTCATATAAAGTCATTCAACGCGGTTCGTTGTAACTTTGAAATTATGCTTTAAAATTTTCAAGCGATTTTAGATCTTCAAGGCGATAGAAATGCTCGAAAAATTCGGATAAATTTAAATCAATCATATGCAAATGCTTTGAGGAACGAATCGGATGAATATGCGAAAAAGTGGACGCAGAATATTGCGAATATGTTGCAAATATCGGAATATCGATTGAAGAATGCGAAAATTTTCTTTGGAGTGGTGTTTAATTTCACGGTGACCGTGCCATTCAGTGATGAGGTTCTTCCACTGACGGCTGATGAGATTTCCCTAATGATTCAAGTAAGCAAATGCTCCGATTGATTTAATCATTATGTTTAGGAGGCATCGGTCTACGGCGAGCTGCAATTCAGTGTTCTGGAGGAAACTGTTCACGTTAACCCAATTAAGAACACCGACATATTTCAATTGTTGGTGATCAAGGAGACGAATTCGCTAATGATTGCGATAATAGTGGCACTATCAGCAATTCTTGGAATCGGCACACTATTCATTGGTGGAGCTGTAATTGTCAAAATAAAAACCGATAAGCTTATTGAGGAGGTATGAACACTTTGACGACCTTTTCCTATGAATGAGGGGAGTTCAGGAAAGGCGACGGGCAATTCTTGGTGAGGTGTTCCGAGTCCCACCACCGGAATATGACAATGTTTCATCAACGCCCGCGTATCAGCCAACGACTGTTGCAGGCCAATATCGTGAGTTTTTTAAGGCGAAAAACCTGCGGAACAATTAATTCGTCTGAAATTTTTGAAAATTTCAGCTCATCGTCGCAATCGACTCGAAACGCGTCATTACTAAACGATTCTCTGTCATTTCTAAATATAATTGAAACAATCAATTATTATGATATCATTCGTTCAAATAAATTTTTAAACCAATTAAATTTTCAATATGTTATGCTTTATTACCGTTGATATCGGAATATTTACGGATTACGTTGTAATGAATGAGCGTATTATGTATTCATTTCAGAATGTCGGCCCAATTTTTGGAAGCTTTGGTAAGTGTGAAAATTCTTCAAAGTCCAATTTTAAAATTTTTTAGATGTATCTGGACACCATCGAATACGACTTCAATGAAATGAAGAATAACATGGTAAATTTTTGACATATTTAAGACAATCCCTATCTTTTTATGTTTCAAAATCCGATGTACTTTCGTTTAAGCCGCAATTACAACGCTGATTTTGAAATGCTGAAAATCCCGTTCGACATTAACCAATTGAGGGAGAGAGTAGTGAAAGACAAAGATTGCGCTCCTCGCGTTTTAGTAAGTTTTCGTTTTTAACAATAAAATGAAAAATTGAAAAAAAAAAAACATTTGGTAATTTCAGTTGGAAGCAAGAGATGTTCGTGAGAGATTTGAGAAGATCTACAAGATCGTTCTTCCAAATATTCGGGCTAGAACTGGACATTCTTAAGCAAACTATCCTCGTCATATACCACACACTAGCCTTTTTCTACGTAAATGTAGACTTTTAATTTTTTTTTGATCTCTAAAAAAGGAACGACACCACATATGGGTTTAAGCAGAACTTATCAGAATCTCATTATCACTTTCAATACAGTATATTAAATATTATTTGCCCATTTCTCCAATATTACTATAATATATTTTGGTTCCCTTTTCATATCATACATCCTACGTTATTCAATTCAATTCATTGTCTACATTGTGACTATAAATAAAATAATTCAAATTATTTTAATCTTTTGCGAATTTTAATTAGTAAAATATGCAATTTCATTAAATAAAAACCTTAAAACACGATTTAAAACTACTTAAATGGCAATGCGTAAAATAATGATATGAAACATGATAAAAAGTCGAAAAAATTTAAATTTTACCACATGAAAATTTAGGCTTATTCGGTGATTCTTATCTTACGTCACAATTTTTTTCACGCATTTTCGCCACAGCCTCTTGGTTCAATTATTGATTTTCAAACTTCAGGTGTTAATAAATCAAGAGCATTGCTAAAAAAAATGAATTATACTTGTGAGAAAATCCAAAAAATGCAAGTCCGCAAGCATCGCTTTTGGCGGCTATTAAAGCTTTTAAATTTCGTAGAAATTTCCTAGTTTGGGTGGCATCTTTAATGTGAGTAATGCTTCGATGGCAAAAAGCGATAATGGAAAATTAATGATGTAACCTCAATTAGTGGCAATCTTTTATGTGATTTTCAAGAAAATAATGATATTATTTGGGAACTGAAGTGAAGCACATTGCGCTTGTAGCTAAATTGAGCGATATGTTGTATATAACCGGTCCCAGCGGCGGTACAATCGACGTACTCTGAAGTTTGCCCGGTCGATCAAAGCCTAAAGGAGACCATATATGAATGTGGAGTTGGAAAATTTTCTAGAATATTAATTCTTTCTACCATTTATTTTTTTTATACATTTTGGCAAAACCAATAGGTTCCGAAGCTAGTTTTTTTTTTTTCAATTTTTAGGCGAATATATCAAAAATCATTAGTTTTTGTTCCCATAGAAGAGAAATGAGTGATAAGGTGAGAAAAAATTGTCACCTCAGTGTACTCGTGATCATGAACATTTCTTGATAAACAGTTGATTGATTTCACCGCAATACAATAAATTATGTTCGCCAATCGGTTCAACACGTTTTCCATATCCGGATCTTCGAACCGATAAAGGAATTGCTGAAAATGTCGAGATGAGAATTTTTTCAAAAAGTGGACTTGCCATTATCGCTAGGATTTCATCAACGCGAGGCTCATTGAGCCTCCAAAACTCCTACAAATTTAACTGTTTATGACGAAAAATTTTAAGAAAATCATACCTCACAAATTGGCATTGTTCACCGTCGAAAATGAAAGAAAATAATGGGTTGAATTAAACGCAATTAATTGCGAAAATTAATGATGAAAGTTGAATGGCTTATATCCAAGAAATATTGTTAGCGGTTGTCACTAAAAGTCTTGCCGTTATTATTTTTTTTTGCGACCAAGGTTATTACAAGCATCATTTTGAAGATCAGACTAAAGAAAATGATATATTGCAAATATGGGCAATTGAAACTAAATCGAGATACTCGATGCTTTAAAGAACCGCGCGTAATAGAGTTAATCAAGTTTCGCGTCACTAAAATATTCTCATTTTAACAATTTCACCGCAATATGCGTGAGAAAAAAGAGTGATAAATGTTTCTAATTTTTACACATTTCTCGAAATTCCAACGTTTCAAAAATTGTCAAATCTTGGCATAAAAGTTGTTTCAAATTTGACGAGCGAGGGGGCACCCATGAGAAATAAATGAGGCAATTATTGTTCCAGAGCGACAAATATTGTTTAAAGGGCATTCAGTTGGTCATATACTACTAAGAATTTGAAGAGGCATCAAGTTGTGAAAGTGCACAATGAGCATCATTTCGTGGAAAAATAGTGCATCGGAAGGAATCAAATGTTTAAAAAAGGTGCCTTAGTCTACAAAACAGCGATAAAAACATGTTTCTCATTCTCAGAAATGCCTTATAAAATGAATGTCGGAATTCTCATATTCCTTATTGTGAAAATCTGTTATTTTTTCCAAAGAATAAAATAAATCAAAACGCTTTAACCTGTTATTCCGGTTCCAAAAATCTGACTGGTAATTCTAATTGTTTAATATGTTCAAGTCAATTTTGATGTTGTCGATTATTAATTCTACAAGAGTGAGACTCTGAAATTGAAACATTTGGTTTTGAATCTTCAAAGATTTATAAATTACCAAAGCGTTGATACCAATCGTTATGGCTTTTGAACACTCAGTTTTATGTTATGAAATAATTCTTTTCTTAATTTTTTTTAAATTTAATTTTAAATAGAGTGAATCCATAATGTGTTCCTAAGAATGTGCTATATTTTTTATATTTAAAAAAGAAAAGTCTTACATTAATTTTTGGTGATTGCATCCATTGACAACATTAGACTTTCCATCTGAAAAAAATAGTTATTTTATAGAAAGTAATGTGGTCCTTTTACATAATACTTAAGAGGATAGCGCTTATTTGGCATTTGTAAAGCTGAAAGAAACGAAAAAGTTTATTCTTAAAATTTTTGTAAGAATTGCGAAGCGCATTGAGAACATTAAATCATTACCGAAAAAGGCAACGGAAGGAAATAAACTAAAAGCAAACAAAATTTCTAAAAAAAAACATTGTCGCCGTGATCTTTTTTTCACTTATCTGCATACTCTGTGTGTTTCTCCTTATCATCTTTTATCTTTGATATACACTGAAAATTTCAAACCGCAATTTTTCGCGCTCAGTCATTTTTCCACATGTTTTTCCCATGCACAACATTGTGCGCCAACATTCAAAAAAATACAATCAATCATCATACACATCCGCTATTTGGGAAATAGTTGAATATCAGCGAAAACGTATCTGAAATTTAAAAAAAAAACATATAGTCAAAACCATTCAAACTTTATTCACGTCACATTTTCGCAGACAATATGAATGTTTTAAGTATCTGGTTGAATATTATCCATTTACCAAACACACAACTGAATTGGGCAGTATTAGTTGTAAGTTTGATAAAAGAAAAATACTCGTCCAGCTCTACAAAATTCTTCGTTCCAATGGCAAAACTAATACTTGATATTTTTTGAATGTGCCAGACGGCGGGGGCTACTTCAGACGATTGTTTTATGGATGGGGAATGATTTGGAATGATGAGGGAAAGGGAAGAGAGCGCAGGCAAAAAAAAACAAAGACAAAACGACGATGATTTTGTCAGAACGACGCGAATAATCAATAACTTTGATAATCGATAAAATATGTCAAGGGGGAGGAGGATCAAAACATTAAAGATGTATATAGTTAAATCTACAAAATGTTCAATCTATCAATTATTACAGTATAATTTTCTCGAAGAATCGAAATTACAGAAAGGATTCTAGAAAGTCGTGAAATTATTGAACCAAGTTATACGGAAGACTTTTAAATATACCTACAAAAATTAATTGATTAATTTTGAGAACAGAGTAAGGAAAGTGAGGGGGGGGGGTCAAGAAATGTATAAAGAAACAATTGAAACAACATAGATTGTATTAAAATATCAACCGGAACTTTCTCGCATAACAATCGGAAACTCCTCGAAGTATATTTGCTCAATATCATAAAGAAGGCGCTCCGCATTGAGAAGCATCATCTAAAGGATTGGTGCTTAGAATCGAGCTGAGATTTACTAATGATTTAAGACTTACGAAGAAAAAGTAGCGATTCGTCTCATCAAGACATGCATCCAGGCAGTTCTCCGCCACTTGGATCATCTCAAATGGAATTCGCAATTCTTCATTGGAATACGTCTCTCGGAGAAGATTCTGCAATAAGAAAATATAATTTTAATAAGTCAATTTTGATAATTTTGGTATTTTAAATATACTGTTAATCCGAATATGGCGTCAAGGTGATCATTGACATTGCTGAAAGCCTCCTCAAACATTTATTGGAGTGATTATTTATTTCAAAATGTTTCAACTTACAGCATACTCAATAAAGTAGATCATTTAGAGACAAGAAATGAGGTTATGCTGAAAAATGAAATGACAAAATTGGGAATTGTTAGAAAACAATCAATTAATGGGGCTGTAGTTGTTGCTTTTTGTTTTGGTAATTATTATATTCAAAATTTCTCACGATTTGATGCTCTCCGTAAATGGGAAATTTAATTTAATTTGAATGAACTGCGATTGATGCAAAACGACCTTGCAAATAATAATTATGTTACCTTTTTTCTGTGAGGAATATTCTATACTATTTAGAATTAATTAATAAAGCGAAATTCTAAGCTTAAATGTGAGTGATATAAATGATAACGACCAAAATGAAGAGTAAAATATTATTTTTTGTTTAAAATTTTATGAGAATTGTAGGCGAAAGTTTAAGGAGCACACAATTCATAACTCAATTGTTCTAATTTTCACTATGCGTTGAAAAAATCATATATTGCATAAAATTAAAAGTTCAAATTAACCCTAGCTTTGATCAGTACAGATTGCGAGAGGTCAAATTTAAAAAAAAAAATTAAGGTTTCGGAATTCAATTATTTTCTCAAAGATGTTTGTTGTTAATTTTTTGCCGAAAGAGCAATCTCACGAGTGAAGTTGCGGCCAATTTTTTTGAATTTTTTTTGTTAATATTTTAGATTTAACAAGATGTCTCTTAGAATTTTAATGTAAACGAAGTAATTCTATTGAACGCAGGAAGTAAATACTCGAAAAATGCGAAATTCGATTTTATTTTATACGATAATATTTTTCTGTTTCATTTTTGCTAATCTAATTAAGTTTTAATTCAATTATCGATTATTGTTAAATAAGTGATTTATGAAAAAAAAAACCGTTTTGGGAAAATTATTGAAAAAAACCAAAATTTATATATTTTTCAAAGTTAAATTATTTCTACTACAATAACGTTTTCGACGCCCACTATGGTTTTCAGATTTTTTATCCCGTAATTTGGTTTATAGCTTTAATAAATCTGCAAAGAAACCCGCATTTTAAAAATAGGGATGGCTCTGTTGGTAAAAAAAATCATTTTGCCTCTTTTCCCATCATTTTGATTAGAATTGATTTACATTCGTTCCCTTCCCATTTTTTTCCCGATTCTCGCGCCTTCAATATTTGGAATAATTGCAATAAAAATTTTTTACGTAAAATATGTCGATTTGCCGGATTTTTCCATTAATTGATTTATGAAAACTTGCATCTCAGCGATTTTCAAGCGGACTCGCTGCATATCCTTGAACTGTTTTGGTCTTGACCACAGTAGTGGTGCTTTTTTCCGTTCCATCTTTCATTTTCCTTCTTCCGCGAATTGATATTGCTTCTGTTAACCTTTAAAAAATTTCCTATACAGCGAGACTATAAATGGACTAGTGGCGATGCACACACTCACGGAAGGCGCTGAATATCTGGAATCGAATGAAGGAATTCTGTTCGAGTTACAGGGTGTCATTTAAGTTCCCGCACAAAAGTTTGACACCATGAAGAGCTTGGCTGTTGCACTTTTCGTGCACCAATACAACTTATTTTTGTTAAATAAGGTATATTTTACTTACTTTCCAAGTTTCACCACATTCGGATGTGTTTCCGAGAAATGGCGAAGGCTAACATCCATCGCGCTTCCATTATCGAACTTCATAAGCAAAATGTGAGCCCGAGAGACATCATTCAACGGGTCGGTGTGCTTCGTAGAACGGTTTACGACACCATCAAACGTTTCAAGGAGCTAAATACGACCAGTGACCTTCCCAGACAAGGAAGACTCGTCTCAGTAACCACTCCTCAGAAGATCAACGCCGTCAAATCGAGGATCAGGCGAAACCCCCACAGGAGCATGAGAAAGATGGCGTCAGACATGGGAATGAGCATCTTCGCTATGGAACAAATCGTCAAAACGAAGCTTGTACTGACTCCATATCGTGTCCAAAAAGCGGCAATTCTATCGGCCGTCAACAAGCAGAGACGCTTCGAAAAAGCAAAACGACTTCTTGCTCGCACGCGGTCTGGACAACACCTCGTCACTGTCTTCTCCGACGAGAAGCTGTTCACTGTGGAGGCGGCATTCAACTCACAAAACTATTGAGTACTTTCCCAGACATCCCAGCAAGCTTCTGGGAAAGGCAGAACAATTCATCGAGCCTCGCATCCTGCCAGTGTGATGGTTTTCGGTGCCATCTGCTCAACAGGGAAGTGCCCCCTGGTTTTCGTGGATCAGGGGGGTGAAAGTGAACAAAGAAGTCTACGTTCGGGACATTTTGGAGAAGCATGTGATGCCCTGGACCCAAACGCATTTCGGTGGGCAGAAATGGGTCTTTCAACATGACGGAGCAGCCGCCCACACTGCCAAAACTACTCAGGAGTGGTGCCAGACCCATTTTCCCGACTTCATCAAGTCATCCGAATAGCCTGATTGCTCCCCAGACCTGAACCCGCTTGACTTTTCCGTGATGGGGTCTTGCAGGAGAAGGTCAACGCAAAACCCCACTAAAATGTAGAGACTCTGAAGAAGACATTACTGGCGGAATGGGACAATCTTTCCATCGAATACCTGCGTACCACAGTCGAATCCTACCCAAAGCGTCTTCGTGAAGTCATAGCTGCGAAAGGAGGCCGAATCGAAAAGAGTTAATAGATAAATATTTGTTATACTATAGATAAAAAATATTTCGAGTCTTGTTTGATTTGGACTTTTAGTTTCAGAAATATACGTCTTCAAAGTTGTGCGGGAACTTAAATGACACCCTGTATAATCGTAACCACATATTCGCAACAAATTTGACAAATATTTATTGTAATTTATTAAAAATGATTTATTTGGAAAAAACAAATACATAGTACAGTTTGTCCTTCTCAATAGCATAATGTCATTTACTTATATCGATGAAGAGTATCATTCAAATTGTGTTGCAGTAGTCACGCGGGTAAAGGCTCCTTATCCAAAGAGGAAACTGTTTGTGGGTTATATATATCGCCCTTGACAATAATTTCTTTGTTTTACATATTTATGATCTTATTAAATAATTTGTTTCGATAATTATGAACTAAAGAATATCTATCATATTTGTGAATATTACTCATTAAAATCAGCTGAATTCATAAAAAAAAAACATCACTTTTCGTTCATTGATTAGACATAGATGTATATAATTCAAATAAATATTAGCGTACCAACGATGAGGCGTACATAAGAAATGAGAATTCAGTTTGTTTAAATTCTGAACGACTGTTACCATTTCAGAAAACTACAACAGAATTTTAGGGATTACAGGGTGTCATTTAAGTTCCCGCACAACTTTGAAGACGTATATTTCTGAAACTAAAAGTCCAAATCAAACGAGACTCGAAATATTTTTTATCTATAGTACAACAAATAATTATCTATTAACTCTTTTCGATTCGGCCTCTTTTCGCAGCAATGACTTCGCGGAGACGCTTCGGGTAGGATGTGACTGTGGTACGCAGGTATTCGATGGAAAGATTGTCCCATTCCGCCAGTAATGTCTTCTTCAGAGCCTCTACACTTGAGTGGGGTTTTGCGTTGACCTTCTCCTGCAAGACCCCATCACGGAGAAGTCAAGCGGGTTCAGGTCTGGGGAGCAAGCAGGCTATTCGGATGACTTGATGAAGTCGGGAAAATGGGTCTGGCACCACTCCTGAGTAGTTTTGGCAGTAGGGGCGGGTGCTCCGTCCTGTTGAAAGACCCATATCTTCCCACCGAAATGCGTTTGGGCCCAGGGCATCATATGCTTCCCCAAAATGTCCCGAACGTAGACTTCTTTGTTCACTTTCACCACCTGATCCACGAAAACCAGGGGCACTTCCCGGTTGAGCAGATGGCACCGAAAACCATCACACTGGCAGGATGTGAGGCTGGATGAATTGTTCTTCCTTTCTCAGAAGCTTTCTGGGATGTCTGGGCAAGTACTCAATGGTTTTGTGAGTTGAATGCCGCCTCCACAGTGAACAGCTTCTCGTCGGAGAAGACAGTGGCGAGGTGTTCTCCAGACCGCGTGCGAGCAAAAAGTCGTTTTGCTTTTTCGAAGCGTCTCTGCTAGTTGACGGCCGATAGAATTGCCGCTTTTTGGACGCGATATGGGGTCAGTCCAAGCTTCGTTTTGACCATTTGTTCCATAGCGAAGATGCTCATTCCCATGTCTGACGCCATCTTTCTTATGCTTCTGTGCGGTTTTCGCCTGATCCTCGTTTTGACGGCGTTGATCTTCTGAGGAGTGGTTACTGAGACGAGTCTTCCTTGTCTGGGAAGGTCACTGGTCGTATTTAGCTCCTTGAAACGTTTGTTGGTGTCTTAAACCGTTCTACGAGGCACACCGAGGCGTTGAATGATCTCTGTCGGGCGCTCATTTCGCTTATGAAGTTCGATAATGGAAGCGCAATGGATGTTAGCCTTCGCCATTTCTCGGAAACACATCCGAATGAAGTGAAACTTGAAAAGTAAGTAAAATACACCTTATTTAACAAAAATAAATTGTATTGGTGCACGAAAAGTGCGACAGCCAAGCTTTTCATGGCGTCTAACTTTTGTGCGGGAACTTAAATGACACCCTGTATTTTCGAACTTCTTAATCTTCATTGTTGTTGATCCTTTATAAACCTTTTGAAATCGAAATGATCGAATTTTATTTACATAATAGCGAACAATATCATGATCAAATCTAAATAAATAATCAATGCCTTGTTAGAAAAAAGAATGTCACTGGAACGTTTATCAAAAAATAACAACAATTGCGAAAAATCGGGTAAAATCCATCAGAATACCAAAAAATAAACACATTGAACATAAATAAATGAACCGAAAATCAAATAGAGGTTAAATAAATAAATTCCGCCAAGATCAGCATATGTTTTCAATTCAGTGAAGATATGACTTGAGAGAACAAGCCTGCATTTTCAGAAGGTATTTCATAATCATGAAATTATAAATTATTACAATCATTTAGCAGAAACACTTCTTTGGGGACCGAAGAAAGATTTGACAAATTTCTCGCCAATGCAGAGAGTTTCGCACGACGCTTGTAGCATTTGCTTCAAATCAGCTTATAGAATATATACTTACATTTAAAACCAACCCGTCGAAAATGCTTGTCGTCGCTTTTCATTGCGTAGTGATATCGTGCGGCGGCTTTTGATAGAACGAAGCAGCTAAACTTCATTTTTTCAAGATGATCCGGTCTGCTGTAATCAGCGTTGTCCATCTGAAATAATCAATATTTGATTCATCTTGCGGTTGATTCATTTACCATCATCTTGAAAGCTCTCTCGAGGCGGTCATGATGAGTGTCAATGTATTTACGCATCTTCATAAACTGAAAAAATAATTTTAAGTTTTGGGTTTAAGATTGTTGGCAATATTTTAGAAATACAAAATCTTTGACTTCGGGGAAACCGGCATATTCAATTCTTAAAAAAACTGTTTGAAAAATATTACTACTCTGGCTTATATTTTTATAGTGCCCAAAGGTTTGAGCCAGTTTGCTCCTGGAGCAAATCTAGAGATTTTTTGTAGCTGACCAGCCATATCATTATCTATAAACTTTAATAAGGCTTACCTTCTTGAATTCGTTGAAACGACGCTTGTAAAACAATCTGGCCGAATTACTCTCGGCATTATCTCCCTCATTAACTGGTATTCCCCGTTCTCGAGCTTCGGCTTCTCTGTGCCGATCGATAAGTTGAGCATTGAGCCCCGCAATAAGTCGAGAAACCGCTCTCATCACTGTAGGAGACGTTGCCCGGTCATCAGCACGAACGCCTTCCGATGTTGACGTTCCGTGCTCGCTCGATTTTGTGGAAGCCCGCGCGGCATGCTTTTTCATTGACTCATTCATTTCATCATAATCAGTGTCCGACGAGTAGTCCCAAGAAGCCAGCGAGCTCGACGACAAACAGATATCGCTGTTTGACATTTGCGAGAGTGGCTGAAACGGAAAAAATTTATAATTGCCAAAAATTGGGTAAGTAAGGTTCCAATTTCTTTTTTTCGCAATGCCTCATATTTAGCAATGTTAGCTTAACGATTTCCCAGAGAGCTAAGGGAATTTTTTTTTACAAAAATGAAAAATATTAAATTGAAAGTGCAATTTTTCACAATCCTGCATTGAAATTTTTGTATGAATACGTCCATTATTAATTTCAGAATTTTTCTTATAATGGAAAGTTGGAAAAAGCACCAATTGCACCAATTTTTTGCAGTTTTCAATGATACCACCATTTTTCTAGGCAATAATTTGAAACAAAAAAAAAAACAATTCAATTATTTCTCATTGACTCACAATGTTATTAAGAGGTCCCTTGTTTTCTTCCTCTTTGCTTTCTGGATTCTTGATCTTATCTTTCGGTTTTATCACCAACTCAACAACTCCAACAGATGAATTCGGATCGCCACTTGTCTTCAATCGGGCCGCCTGTGTTTCCTCCGGAAAATCCTCAGGATTGAGTTTTGTCACAAGAATATCAATCAAGTCTTTTGCCAACGCCAAGGGTGAATCCTTGATAAAACTCATTAGAACAGCCACTTGCTGTTCTTCTGTGAATTCTTGACTCGTATCCATCATCACCGGCGGTTGGAAAATTCCGGGAAGCGCTTCCGAATTTTTTTTCGCCATTTGCTTCTTCAGTTTTTTCTTCTTATTCTTTGATAACGCAGAAGTATTTTGCGATGTTGCTCCATCATGGACTGAAGTGGCCGCAAGAGCTGTTGAAGCGGTGTTTGACGCCGCCGATGGAAGCTCTTTTCCAACACCTTTTTTCATTTCGGCATTCGAATCCGAAGAAGAGACTTTTTTGCCGTTTGTTGAAAGCGAATCCTGAAAAACTTTGATAAGCAAACATTATTTGAAAATTGAAGGTTACTGTCTGTTTTTCCATATCCTTCTGTTTTCCAGAGACCTTATTTGCCGTTTGAACGTTACTCAAGTCCATCCGGATTTTGATCCCGTATATCCTAGATCCCGAAATTCCTAAATTCGTAAATAAATTTTTCAAATTTTGAAGTGCAATGCAAATATTTATAAGATCCCTTTCTTCCTAATAAATTGTTACTCCTAATCATTAAAAAACCACATCGAGCTGAAAATTAAACCTGTTGATAATCGGCTAAACAAGTTTCGCTAGTAGCAATCGAAAATACGCTAAAATTTTAGGCCACATGACAAAAATCGATAGCTAGCTAAAAAGGACGCTAAAAACAAATTCAAATTGAAACGTGCGGCAATGTGCGGTTGAGCGCAATTGCTGCGAACTCTGACTAAGCTTATCGATTTAGTTCGTTAGAGTTGGCTTGAAGGTGATAAGCATGAAAAAAAACAAGAGTGAGACATCTATAAAGAATTGAAATAAGTAGTTTTTCTGATGATTGTAAACCGTTTTTAAAACGGTATCAATGTGAGCGCTTATTTTCGGACTGTAATGCAACCTGAACCTGGTCAATATTAAACGTGCAATATGTCGTTGAAAACAGAAACTCAACTTTTCTGAATAAAAGAACATCCAACTAATGTACTTTGAACATGCTATTTATTCATGCACTTTCAAAAAAATGTGTGGCATATTTATCATATCATTTTCCGCTCACTACTGATAAAACAATCAATTGATTTTTTAATGTTGTATAAAATGTGCTACAATATCACAAGGTGCATGGTTTGAAATAATCAGAACTAGCTAATCCGATTCTTGTTTGAATATTTTCTGCATTCATAATTGTGTAAACTCTAGTAACTCAAAATCAATCGGATCCGACAAAATTCGCCTCCCGAATGAATCTTATCCAATTGGAAATTTTATTGATTAGATTGTAAAATTGTTTTTTAGGGATACCATTGGTAATTTGTCGGATCCGATTGGTTATTATTCAATTCCGTTTTGTTTTATTTTTTCTATTCAAATTTTATCCGATAAATTGCCAATGGGATCCAACAAATATTCAATCGTATTGGTAGAATTACGAATCGGATCGGGTTGATTCCGAAGCCGAATTTTGCCGGATGCGGGTTTTCAGTTACCAGAGAATTGAGTATATTCTCAGATGCTGGGACCCGAACGATACCCGGAAACGCATCATGAGCGGCTTACAAACGCTATCACAAAAGTGGCACGTAAATTTTTGGACAAATTCCATGAAGTGAATCCAAAATTTCAGATGAATCAAACGGACCGCAATAATGAAACACAATTGTGTAAAATGAAAACGGCGAACCTGCTGCTTACGAGATCGGCTGGATCGTTTTATTACTCTCAAGGTATCAACGATGAATGTTTTCGAAACGTAAGGTTGTTCTTTCAAATCATATGAAACCAATATCAGCTTTCAGATACTTTTGGTGTACTCGGAAAGGGTTTTAGATTATGCCGAAGAATTTATCGCGAACAACTTCCCGCAAAAATCTTAGCTCAATGAAGGTTATTGGCTTGAATAAATGTTACTTGAAACGGTTGTATTTGATTTTTAAACGAGATAATTGAGTCCTTACGAAGGATTGAAAAATAAGCTTACGCATGGTGTTACATCATGCAAACCCGCTTAACAAGTTTTTTATTGCCAAAGATAGAAAACAGTTGTTTATCAATGAAAAACACAATCGTTATATATCAGTTCAAAGTACAAATTTAAATTATTTGAAAATTTCGCAAAAAAAATCGCGAAAAATTGTTTAAATTACTACAAATTATTTTTTTTTGTGCCTACATTTTACATTTTTATCAGCTTCTTACAACCATCCTTATTTCAAATCATAACTACTTGTTGATTACGAAAATTGTAGCCAAAAATTTTATTAAATTATTAATCCAGATTGTGTCTGAGTGGGGATTAATCATCCCTGCGAATTGCCGCCCGTAGAAAAAACAATGACGAAAGAGTGTCTGTGATAGTGAGAGGTTGCAAGAAGCCGAGACAATTTTTTGGCACGGCCGTTTCCAACGCGCGATTTGTCTCGCATTTTTATTCGAATCGCCTTCAATTTGATGCAATGCGCAAAAAACGCTCGACGGGACTTCTCTGCTTGTTCTCCCCAGAAAAACGTCCGCGCTGACCGCGAAATTCGCGGCCACAAAATACGAATGACGAGCTTCTGCTAATTATTCGAATGTCAATATTTTGATTTCTAAAATTTAATTTTACGATTCACGTTGTTATTCTTTTTTGAAAATTTGTTTTTCGCTAAATAATATGCTTTTTGTAGTGTTTTATAAAGGCTTACTAACTTTTTTTCCATTATATGATCAATTGAAATTTGAACTTCCGATTTATTGCTTAGCCAGCCAAAAACATTCTTGCTATACAAATATACTTTGCAAAAAGAATCGCGTTACTTATTGTTACTAATAATTACAAATTAGCTGCTTTTCCACACTAATAAGCTGTAATAAGTATTCATAAATGCTCCGTTCTCAAAAAGTTTTTATCATTATTTTTAAGTCTCTCCAGTTTGCCCAAATTTATGCAAGTAAATCCTTCTTTTTACAGAGAATTATTTATTCACCTCGCCTTTTAAAACATATTTTCAGATTGACGAAAGATGTGTTTCAGAGTGATCCACATTTTTGAATGTTCGGTAGGTTCCAACATTTTAATTAGTCTTGATAAACAATTTTAAGACGGTTTTCAATCAAGTCAATGATCATCTCGATACCGTTTTGGGCTTCACGGTACTTTAAAATTATTTTCAAAAAATGTTCGATTAAAATCAAATACCCATTCGAGGATATTCTGCGAGAGGTCTATTCCTATGAAGAGCTTCGCATTCCAATCGAGATGCTCGAAACTGCTGAGGAATTTTTGGATTCATGCCTTGATGAGACCAATCGCTATATTTTCTTTGTAAGCTTTTAAATTAATTGATAATTTTTGCTCGATTCTAACCTTCAGATGAAGCTTCTCAATGCTGAACGTCTTGTGTATGGTGTTGAGAAGATTTACCACGACACATACGAGATCGAGGAGCCCGTTTTTATTTGAGCACATTTAACATTTTGCGAATATGAATAATTCAATATCTGTAAATAAATCTGTAGCATTTAATAACAATATGCTTTAATTTTTTAATAACATATTTCATTTCTGCCCGCATTGATTTGTCAATGTTTTCTTTTCATTCAAACGGCACCGCATTTATTTGTACTTATTTCCGATCCTGTGACAATTTCACAAATTTTCACTTGTGTTTTTTTTACCAATAGCTCTGCTTCATATAGTTTATTAATTTTGTTTTATTTTTATAATACTTATTTTCATTTCGTTGGTGTTAAATCATTCCGTTATTCGAATATAAATTGAAATAATAGTATTCATTTATTTAATGCTTAAATTTTTGCCTATATACCAAAATTGAACGAACAATTTTTGAAAATTAATTATTAAATAGAAATCGCAGGATTCAAGACAAACTAGTTTAGCTCGTATTTTTGAGTATTTTTCTTAAACGCACATAGCACTATACGAAAAATATATTGGAAAAAATCGAACAAACAACAATTTGGTCCTGAATATGATATCATTGCAAGAATCATGTCGAACCGTTTCATGAATTGTTGCTATTTGCCCATGAATAGAGAATACCACCAGAATATTTAACGCCGCAGAGCGGAAACCGGTTTTCAAGGTTAAAATTGCCATAAGAAATTGCCGGAATGCTTGTTCACCTCGCAATTATCAATTGCTATTGAAAAATTCGAACAATCCTTTTTATGGTTACATCGAAAAATGTTATGACAATCGACTATAAGACAAACAACCCCCGTCGCTATGCCAATATTGATTGCTCTCGCTGCCATCCTCAATAAAGCAGCAAGTGCGCTCAATTGCTAAGCACTCTGCGTTCGCTCACCCTAGTTTCGAAAATAAGGCCTGCTTCTCTACATCGCCAAGCATTTTTGTCATCTTCATTGATTTTCAGAATGAATCCGGCAAATCCTCAAGTCAGCGAGAATAACGGCGCTGCCGACGAAGCGGCACCGGTCAGAAGGGTTTGTCGAGTATCTAATTTTATTGAAATTCCCCGTTTTCTTCAGCGTACACCGCGCACAAACGTGATTCAGCGAATTGTCAACTCAATCATCACGCGCGGAGATGGCGATTTGCCGGCGGATATTGTATGTCAAATAATAAAAAATTAAATTAAAGACGTTCAAATGAATTTTAGTGGCCACTGAAGAGCAACAACTCGACGGCACCGAGTCGCCGATCGGATTCATATCCGTTGGTTCTCATCGGACACCCAAGAAACCTCGTCTACCGACTTATTTATCAAACGGACGCCGTCATAAACAAAATCGCTGGGGATTCGGTATGTTTTATCTATCGCAATTCATCAAACGGCATTTTGATTATAGGAGGAAGATCAGATTTTCCTCGATGACCTCAAGAATCTGCAAAACGCGCTGTTCTATTGGGAGCCGCTTCCGAAAAAGACTCCGGAAGAGATTAGAGCGGTTGGTCTGAGTTTCAATACACAATGTGTGTTGTAATTATTGCAGAGTGCAATGATGAGCGTCTTCGACCAGATTCCTGAGTTGGCGCGCCAATACGATCAGCTCATGGACGTGGTCAGAAGCTTCAAGCAGCATCTCGCTGATACACGTCGCCAACAAGGAGAGGGCGAAGCCTCGCAAGGCGATCAAGAGCAATCCGAGATAATTATCCTATTTTCAGAAAAAACGTGAAAATTTGATAAACATTTTTTGAAATTTATTCATTTCGCTTTTGAAAGTAGCATACAATCAATGTTTGAAATTTCAGGAATCGTCAAGCTCGTCGAGTGGCTCGAGCTCAAGCTAAGCACCAATTCGAAGTGGCGCCCTGCTTTTCAATGTTTAAATGTTTTCTTGAAAAATTTGGTTTTTTTATTCCAATTATCATTCCATTTCTTTATGGTTCAACCATTTGGCGGAATTTTGTTCTCTTTTCATTCAATTTAAGTGGTTCGGATTTTTCGTTTGAGTAGTACTGTGTTGCTAAACCGCGTTAAAAAAATTAACTGTATCCCGATTAATCTTCATCTAAATTCTTAATTTAATTTATTTGTTGCACTCTTACCATTTTCTTTTTCTTGCCTGCATATTTGACTCAATTTAATGTTAGCTTTCCTGATCATCATCATCAATTTCCAACTGCATATTTTTTAATGACAAAATTTTTTGACGGCCATCTAGACATTTCACAAAGCATTCTCCAGTCAAGGCTTTTCCATTCATGTTTCTTTTTACCTGTGAGGTCTTCTAATATTTATTTAATTGGCTATAGAATAAAGAAAAAGTGGGAAAATTTCAGATACATTTCTTGTTGTCGATTTGGGAAGATTCGACCGGCTAGTTGCAAATAAATATACTAAGAAATGTAAGCGTTAAAAGATCTTAGAAATAGAGCTCAGCATTACAGTAAATTTTAGGCATTTATCTTGAATTTGATAAATTTTCCGTATAAGAATATTCCGTTTGAGTGTCTAGTCGAAGACACGTAGTTAAACGCGATATGTTTTAGTGAAAATCTCTAATCTTGAGTTCTCTATGTATATATATATATATAGCCATTTTTGATCATACCGCAGAAATCAACCAATTTTCGCATGAGCCTTTTATATCTACTGTAATTTTCAATGCATTTCTAACTAGATCAACTTAATTATAAGACCATGGCGCCAAAATTTGGATAATAAGCTTTGTTTATGAAGAAACGATTGTAGCTCTACAAATGGCTGTCAAATAATATATATTTCCGCTATAAATTGCTGTGTTCGCTTTTCAAACAGACGACATTCTTTCATTAAAAAGAGCAGCGAAAGATAAAATAAAAACTTGATTTTTCAGGGAATTTACTTTAAATTCATCTTTGTTTTGGGCGGCCTTCTTAACCTTCTTTCAGATGTTGATCGTTGTTCTAGGATTAGTTCGGGCAATCCACATTTTTCGTGTAGACGAAATTGATTATCTTCGTATTCGGCTAGTAACTTGGTTCTCACGTCTTCTGAGGGTGATACAAATTCATCAGCCTTAATTCAATTGCGCTCAAGCTGAAAAACAAAAAGATCTGATGAATCCCTTGTGTGACATACCTCAAAAACCCTCATGCATGTCAAAATAATTTGGACCGAATTATCGACATTCAATATCGGTAAAATAGTGCTCTAGTTGAAGGGTAATAAATAAAAAAGGGGTTTCCAATCGTTTTTTTGGTGCATAAAATTCCCTTCGTTCCAATTTTTCTGTTAGCTCGTCGTTCTTAAACAACAATTTCATTTGAAATACCCCAAAAATATTAATTTACCGCTCATCGCAATTTGTAGGTTTTCTGGAAAATTCAATAATTTATCCATCAATGGCATTTGTACCCATTCGACCGTTGGTTGTAGCTTGGAATAGCAAGCTTGGTTACAGGACAGTGACTATAAAAACGGAATAGATTCTCAATGTTTCAGCTATGCTTGGTAATTGAATAATATAATAAATTTAGGTTTTCGGCATAAATAAGCTTTCTTGAAATAATATGTAAATCAAAATAAATAACGTACCGGAAATGCATTCTGCTTCTTTATTGTTGTCGATTCGCGCTTCTTTGACTACATTAATCTGAAATATTTAAAAGAGTAAATCATTACACTGTGGGTAACTTACTTCTAAATAATATTAAACTATGAGGTGAGGATTAATTATAATCCCGCATTGGGGTTTGTCGCCAACGTGACGAAAATAGGTGAAGCTTTCGACAGAGAATCCGGCATTTCGCGCAAAATTAACCATTCGTTGATGCTTGAAACTGGAAGCTTGGTTACAGGATAGTTTCTCCAAGTTTCTGAAAACTATATGTAAAATAAATATTTTCTGTTTCAGCAATGCTTAAAGTTAATAACAGAGTTGGGCGAAATGAATAATTTCAAAATAATAAATGCGGAATACAAATATTATAAATTCCGGCCAACTCTGTAAGACAACAAAACTCTTGTCAAAAATCATACCGGTCATATAAAAGGCGTGATGTTCTTCTTGCTGCAATTTCATCCTAATGTTCTTAATTTCTTTATCCCAAATTTATGGCAAATATGCATTCATGGTGATGGTTTCATTTGTGGCAATAGCTGAAATAAAAAAGTAAATCTTTTGAAAACTTGATGTGGGCAACTAACCTCCAAGGATAATTAAACTATAAGTTGATGTGTTTTAATTGTTATCCCCGCATTACGGGTAGACGCCAACGTGACGAAAATGAGTGAAGCATTGAGAAGTGGAGGCAAGCTCTATCCTCTTGAAATCTACAAATGGGCGTGGTCGAGATTGTATTTCGAAATCTACAATTGTTCATGTTGATTCTGTTAGGATTTTCTTCAACAAATCAATACATTATTGGGTTCACTTACGAAGAAACAATTTTCTTCTATCGAACGACGAAATTTGTTACATCGCCATAGGACTATCAAAATTTGCAAAC